>VZRI01000931.1:0-39908 GCA_013397515.1 Upupa epops | reverse complement strand
TGCTGGCTCAGAGCCACCCTGCTGGCCACTAGGACCCCCAGGTCCCTTTCTCCTCCCCTGCTCCCCAGCTGTTCATAGTTCCTGGGGAAGAGCTCTATTCCAGAGGTAACACTTAGAGATGGCTCATTACAGCTCACTGCTGGAAAGGGGATTGGAACCCCTGGCTCTCGCCGTAAGGTTCAGGTCTCCACTCTGTGTTTCATCGAGAACTGCAGACTGCAGGCTGCAGGCTGCAGGATGAGGGTGCTATCTCCTTTGGGGTGGCTCAGAGCAAGGTCTGAGAAACAGACCCACCCCTCCAACCTTTCACAACTCCCTACCTCCTCCGTGTCACTAAAACTAATGGGTGTCTACGCGTGGCCTGGAAGCAGATGGGTTTTCATCCCGGCTGAGGCTGTGTTATTGAATTAGCAAGTTCAAGCAACGTTAAGGATGCCTGAAAAACCAGGCATCTAATTATTGTATGCCTGCACCAGGAGTAATGGGGAGCTGCAGAGAGCAGCTGACAAGCAGCTAAATAATAGACTAACAAGCAGGATGGCTGGAATCTGTCACAGCACTAATGAAGGTCAGGATAAGACACCTGCATCTTTTAAGGAATGAGGTGTGTGCATCTGCAAATGCCCAGACACGACGTTGAAGGACAGAGACCATAAACTGAGCGCAATCACTGCCTGAGAGCTGGCGTCTGGGAGTGCACAGGACACGCGGGTTAAAGAATTAAAAGCAATTAAATAACTGAAAGTAGAGAAGGATTGGGGTCACTGGATAAATTGGAGAACCAGTAGCCTGTGGAGTGCCAAGAGCAGGCTAAGGGAGACGCCAGTTCTGCTGCGCAGCAGCCCCCACGATGCGTTTGACATTTTCCGAAAGCTGGAGGAAGACAGACTGCACAGGGCTTGCTGCATATGGAGAGGAGGAGCAGAAGGTGATTTGCAGCATGCTCGTGTGTGGAGTAACCTAATTCACCATGAGCAGCACTGCAGAGGCACTTAAATAGGGCAAGGGAAAGCACTGTGTAAGCAGGCTCGCTGCAAAGCCCAGGGAGCAAGCTGGTACAGAGCACAGGCAAGGCTACCCAGAGAGCAGGCTGCGAGCATGGGCTCCCCTGCTGCCAGCTGCAGTCCTGGTTGGAAGGCTCATTTATTGCTGTAAAAGCCAAAACAAAGCCCAGAATGACAAATCCAAGTGAGTTTCATTCATGCCTGGAACGCTAGGGCTTGACTTTAGGAGCCAGTGGTGTTAAAGAGTACTATCCTTTCCCAAACTACCCTAAAGCCCGTGGTTCTCCAGCGACAGCCCAAGTGCGGTGCTGTCCCCCTTCGCTGTTTAAGAGGCGTCAGCTAGAGGTGCCTCAGTGCTGTCTCAGTCCCACGCTCTCCGTGTACGCAAAAACCCAGCGCTGTCACAGTAACGCAATAATAAAGCCAGGAAAGGCAGCAGTAGGGGACGATTTGTCCCCCTCAGAGAGCAGGATGTTTCCTCTGCCTGTTCTTTTCCCGTGCTCTGAAGTAATCCGGGTTTTATCTGCCACGGGTTTGGTCTGGTTTGGGGTTCCTTTGCCGATCAATTCAATTGCAGCAGCGAGCCGACACGCGTTTTGAATAATGAGTTTGTTTTCGGGGTCGAAGGGTTTTGCTTGCTCATCCCAGCTTTGGAAAGAGCTGCCTCTGTGTGTTAGCAACGCCAAAAGGGAGCCAGAGCTGCGAAGGATCAATACTTTAAATGCATTAACACTGGTGAGTTGCAAATGAAGTTGGTGGCTGCTGAGCATCACTGATTTCACAGGCAGTCTCAGTTCAGTTGGTTAATTTCTCCCAAGGATCAATGCCGCAGCTGATGGCTACTGAAGTTTCTTCCCTCGGCAAGCGCAAGGGGGTTTTGAAACAAACTCTACAGGGGATCACGAGCCAACTCGTCCGTGTAAATAAGAGGAGCACGGGTGTGTAATTCTCTTAATCTGTTGAGACTAGCACTGCAAAGAGGTGAATCACAAACACTGAGCTAAAGCAGCTTCGAATTTGGGAGCAGAGTTTGGTAGCTCTTCTCATTGTAAGGGGTCAATCAAACCCGCCTGATCCAACCTCACCCCTGCTTTCAAGGAAATGTGACTCCTCAGAGAAGCAGGTTGCACATAAGCAGAGCATATGATTCCCACCTCGAGCAAGGTAAAAAGGGGGCATACATGGGTGGGAGGACACGGACAATGGTTTAGGAGGAGACAGAGGAACGTATGCTGGGAGTGAGAGAGAGAGACCAAAGGAGTGATCCAGTTTTGGAGTGGACTGACCTCAGAGGTGGTCAAGTCACCGTCCACTGGAGGTGTTCAGGGTCAGGCTGGATGAAGGGCTGAGTGGCATGAGCTGGATGGCAGAGGTTAGGGTGACTGGGTTGGGTTTAGGTTGGACTGGATGATCTTGAAGGTCTTTTCCATCCTCATTATCACTGTGAGACTGTGACTAGAGTGAAGCAGGGTGCAATAGGACAACTAAAATGGACAACAATTTACTGGGAAGACAGTGAACTGGGAAAGCACTGAAGGATACAAAAGCTATGGGGCAGACCCTTCCCAAACCCCACAGATTTAGATAATGACTGAACTTTCTAATTTCATCCTGCTGGGAATGGTGTCAAAGCCTTTTCTTCCTCACCTCCTGAAGGCTTGAAGCATACTGGCTTCCTTTCCGAAAGGGAGGATGAGAATCACAAGTCATCTTGCGACCCCAGCGAAGGTGGTGGATCTGTAAATAGAGCTGCTCGATGTACTTGAAATTTCTGAACTAACACTAACATGGGAAAAATTAGACACACACACCCCCCCTCCCCAAACCCCATCCTGTGTTTTGGCATAGGTGGCCTTAGCTTATAAAAAAAAAAGTCTAAGAGACGAGTGATAAAACTGGGGCTCCGTCAGCACCACGTGTTCTTGCTACGCAGGAAAAATCCCGTGGAAAGGAGAGGAGACGGAGTCTGCTTTCATATACGAACAGAGCAGGTGGGGAATCTGCGAACTGCTGACAACAGCCTCAAATGTTGGCAAAGATAAATGGGACAGAAACCTGCTGTCCCCAAAAAAGTTTGCAGTTGCCCCCCCACACTTTGAACTCCCAAAAGTGCGGGTTGTAAGATAGATTATTGTTGTCTCACACTGATATGAGAAGGCTTAGCTTATAAAAAGGACAACAACATTATAGTCTGCATCAGCACCCGCAGTACTAGAGCCTTCTCCTCAAGGTTTACTTAGCCATAACGAGCCCTGTTCACCTCATCTGGGATCACCCATGGCTCAGCAACATCTCTGAGTCTTCAGAAGCACAGGTATGGAAGTCTTCAGAGAAAGTCCACTTGCAGGAACATGGACTGTAGTTTTTAGAACAGTAGGAATAAACCCATGTCCTGGTCAAGAAGAACCTGAGGGATTTGATGGTAGAGGGGTTGTAAGAACTGCCAAGCCCCTGATCCACCCCTGACACCGGGTTGTTTTTCCAGTCCTGTCTCCCTGAGAGACCCCATCAGCTGGGTATTTCAACCTGCGTGACAAGAAGACTTTGGAGGTGTCAGTCATGAAAGAGGTCTTCCAGACAATATAATTCTTCCAAACTCCCATCATCTGGAAGTTGTGTCTGAGGACAGAGATGGCCAGGCTGTCCAATCTCGTTTCTGGATAGCCTCATTCCCCACAGAGATGCACAAGGCTCTGGAGAACCCCGCAGATGCCCAGGTCTTGATGCTGATACCTCCTGGAAACAACAGCCACCGAGCGAGTGATTGTGTCGAGACGTGTTTCCTTCCATCAGTTTGGAGTTAACACCTGGACACCGAGCATCTCCCTCTCACTTCTCTATCCCTTCCTGCACTTGGTGCGGAGCAATGAAAAGAAGCAGGTTAGCACAAGCAACAGTTGCAAGAAGAAAGCATGCAGGTGGTTAGACTATGAGTGCTGCAGGGTTTGAAAGGCTTCTAGGTAGCTTAACGCTTGCTTCCCCAGCTGTTAATTAAACTAAGCATGCCTATCTTGTCACAGAAGTACTCACAGTGCCCCCTAATGCTCCTCCTAACCATTGGTACAACTCGGAATCCAGGAACAACCAGAGTGTTTGCAAAGTCCCCGGGGCCAACTGCTTGATCCTCTGAGGTGCGCCAGCCAAATTCTCAGCCTTGTCTGACCCGCTCTTAATTAACGGTACCTAGCAATATCGTTGAGAAAGGCAATTGGGGAATCTTTCTTGAGACCCAGGATCCGTCGGTTATTATTGGAGAGGAAACCAGGTAGTCCTAATTTCTCTAGGGTAATTATTGCAGACAGGCTGAGGCAAAGAAGTTGAAGCGCATTCATTTCATCACAGCAACAATGCTAATTCAAAAGCCTATTAAGGCTGACAGAGACAGGAGTGGTTCAGTCTACCTCATCCTTTGCAGCTTTACACTTCCTTAAACCCTTTCCCGCGGGCGCTGTATCTTCTTGTGAACAAGGCAGCATTTTATACCGACCCAGGCAGACCAGTGCTGGAAATTCAGCCTTCACCCCTTGTTACCCAGACCACTGGCAAGTGAACACGTGGCTGTCTGTTTTGTGCTGCACCACACGTCCCATGCTCCCACCAGAGCATCCCTCTAACGTCATGTCAAGTAAACCCCTTCCGATACGAGGAAGTGACACACCGTTAAGAGATTCAATTATTGCAAGTTCTGAGTCCTTGGATATCCAGCAGATGTTGGACGATCCATTCTTAACCTTCCAGAATCCCTGCTAGGATTTGGGAGTCCTCAACCTGTCACGTATTAACGCTTGCAAGTAAAACCAACGGATTCCACCGGGGATCAGCGCTCGACAGAGAAATTAAATACAGCTCTTTAGTGGCTGCGTGGCCGTACAGTTCAGTGGCATTGATCTCGTGAGGCTGAAGTGTGAGTTCAGCCATACTCCTGCCTGCAGAAATCTTTTGATGCCATGCAAAATTACACAGCAGCCCGTGAATTACAGCCTAAAGCCATTAGCAGCCTCCTGCGCTAGGGAAGATTTGTTTCAGCCTTCTACATGGCAGATGTGGTCTCGATTCTCTTCGTGTTCATCAAAAGCAGGACAAATTGTACTCTCCTCAGAATTTGTTTAATCCTAAGAATGGAAAAAAAATTGGCCAAGTGCATGCCACCCGGGATGGGTTTATAGCCAGGGGTTCAGGGTACAGGGACGGGCCATCCGTGCCTGCGCGTAGGCAGTTTGGGATTACGGTTACACGAGGAGCGCTAGAGATTTTTACTTCCTACTGAGCTCCAGGCGTTGAAAAAGAGCACAGAACAGAACGCTGTCATTATTTAGGTTGGGAAAGACCGTCAGGATCGTCAGCTCCAGCCGTTACCCTAACTCTACCATGCCCCCAACATGAGGCCATAGGGGGCATGGTCAGTCCCATGTGGTTTTGAGCAACCTGATCTAGTGCAGGATGCCCAGTGCCCCTGGCAGTGGGGGTAGGAGTAGGTGATCTTTAAGGTGCCTTCCAACACCAATTATTCCATGACTCTAAGGTTCACCAATTGAGTTCTTTGGTGCCAGTAAGCAATGGATGTAAGCACCTCCTACCCCTCCACACCTCCAACCCCCCAGAATCCCCACTATCAGGTAATGCTGGATAAGCTTAGGCATTCACCTGCCAGGAACACTATGTTATCATGAAACCAGCGTTGGCCCAGGTGTTCAATGTTCTTTGCCTTCTCTAATCCCTCATGATGTCCATGTGGAACTCATTAAACCCACTGCCACCCTTCACATCTTTGTAATAATCCCTAATGTTCATAGTAACCCTCTTCAATTATGATGCCTTTATATCCAGAGCATCCTTAGAACATGTATGTTGTATTTGAGAGCTTATCTATGCTTCTCCCATTCTCCTAGTGCTCTGCTCACTCCAGGGCTCTGGTGGTTTCGGTGCAGTGGTCACAGTGTGAGTCCTTCACCAGGGCACATAGAGTGTTCAGGTTGATGCTTTCTTCTTCTTTCTTCTAGGATCTATTTGGGGTTGTTTTAATAAATACTAGTTTAAATTGTTAAAGACTTATTACCTCTGCATTTTCTTCCCTGCTCCTGTGTCTCTGCACCTGGACGCCACTGCTCTCACCCCACGCCTGTATTTCTCTGCACTCCACGATTGTTCAAGGCTCATTCTCCAGACAGCAACCAGCTGTTATGGTTATGTGCACGAAGCTATGACCGTGTCACGAGAAGATAAACAGCAGTAAAACAAATCGGCTATCGACAGCTGGTCAATTAAAGACATTTCTGTTGTGTTGCAGGCAAGCGAACTAAAACAAAGCCATGGACAGGCAGGAGGAGTTCAGGCAGCACCTGCCTGTGAATGTGGGGGATCTACAAACTCCGTGGGGTCCATGGTCTGCGTGAGCAATGGCAATACCGTCACAGGCAGCATGCTTTTCCTTCTGTCCCTCTACTAACAGTTACTGCTATTGCTGGCAGGGGGAACATGGGGTGTGTTTCTAATCTTCCATTAGGAGCCTTGTCCTCTAAACCTGGTCAATGATTCCACAAATGCAACTAGCCTCTCTGCCCTGGAGCACTGCTCCATCCATTTTGCAGCAAGACAATGGAGGAAGGACTATTAAGTTCCTTTTGATCTAAGCAGGAACCACAATGCTCTGCAAAATATGTAGATTTGGAGAATTCCTTAAAAAAAAAGGGAGAGTATTCAATTGTAAAGGGGAAGTCTGTCAGCATGGAATGGGCACGGGCAGGACAGTGCTGGTACAGAATAAACGGATGGGCGAGAAGAAAGCTGGGGCAGCTTTGTGCACCGAGTTGGTAATCCCATCTCACCTTATGGCATGTAGACTCAGATCACTTCCACACCAGGGCCTCTGTACTACATCGCTAACACTGCAGTATTTGTAGGAGGGGAGGGGAAGGAGAGAGAAAATTGAGAGAGAAACACTTACCAGAGCTGGCATTTTAATATTGAAAGGTTGTGAAATCTAATAAGAGCTACAAGGGAGGCTGATGTATTTCTTCCTCGTGCTAGGATGAAATTGGGATACGATAAGTCAGTGTGACAGAATATGCAATTTCCCATGGGTTTCATGCAGCAGGGTGCTTCCTGTGCAGTAACCTTAAACCAGTGGTCTTTCCTTTACCCTGGCTACGATCCCTTGCCTCTGTCTTACCTGGAAAATCATTTGTGCCCATAAAGTGACACTTCAGCTGGACCTTATCGCTGCCCTTTGGGACATGGTGAACCAAACTGCTCCTTCCTCTAAGAAATAAGACTGGGCTCTGAATACATGGGGGAACGCTAATTCTTCGCTTAGGTCTCTTCTGTGGCGTAAAGGGCCTTTCAAATAGGTTTCTTTTCTCTTTCCTCTTGCTTCTGAGACTAGCTGGGCTGCCCAAGGGCTTGTGGAGTTTGTGGAGTCTCCTTCTCTGGAGACTCTCCAGACCCACCTAGCTGTGTTCCTGTGCCACTGGATCTAGAGGATCCTGCTGTGGCAGGGGGATTGGACTGGACGGTCTTTCGAGGTCCCTTCCAATCCCTAGTGACTCTATGATGCTGTGACCATTGTAGAGATGCTGGGAAAGCTGCAGCAAGGTTGCTCCCATCCACTGAGGAGAAACCCTCTCCTGGATGTATTCTGTAAGTGGCATAGTGTGTTGGATGAAGGCTCCTGGCCTTGATCCACAGGATCTAGGTTTAGAGTTGGATCTGGTTTTGAGAATGGCCCTGCTTTGAATGGGGGAGTCGGACCAGACGGCCCTCAGAGTTCTTTTACCACCCAAGTTATTTTATGGCAAGGTTGTGCTTTGAAACCACAGGTGTGAAGGGTTCACCGGAGGTTTGTGCAAATAGAGGGGACAGGAAAGTCATCACAGTGCCCAGAGCCTGCACCTTCACTCGTTATTGCCTGTCAGCAGTAACTGCCTGTCCCTGTAACCCTCCCCTTCCCCGGTTTTGCAGAGTGAGCTTCTCCCGTGAGCTGTTTGCATGCCCTCAATTCCCCCTCTGCCACACTGAAAATGATCCTGCTTAACCTACCGAATGAGCTTTGTTTCTACACGTGCCCCCAGCAGGACCCCAAGCGTGTCAGCTCCCAGTGCTGCCTGTTCATAATCATCCGAAGCAGTGAGGTTAGAGAGGATTATTAATCAGTAATCTCATGCCTCATGCCCTCCTTGCAGCTGAGACTACTTAGGACCACACACAGCTAGGTGGTCCCAGCAGCACAGGTTGAATTCTGGAGCTGCCCGGTACCCTGATGGCTTGGCGTGGTGAGAGCACCCTTCCTCCTGCCAACCCCAGGAGGCTCCAATCGCTGGCTGAGGCAACACATCCAGAACCAAGAGCAGCTAACATCTGTCTCCTTCCCTCTCTGCTCCTGGCACTGTGTAGCAGAGAATTAAATCTTTATTATTCCTAGGTTTGAAAACTAAAGTAATAAAATGTTTATTACCATAGAACCACTCAGGTTAGAAGAGACCCTCGAGATCATCAAGTCCAAGCAATAACCCTACTCTATCAAGTTCACTACTAGACCAGATCTCTAAGCACCACAGATAGAGGACCTGTAAACACATTCAGGGATGGAGACTCAACCCCCTCCCCGGGCAGCCTCTTCCTGTGTCTGACTACAGTTTCAGTGAAGATATCTTTCCTAATGTCCAGCCTAACCCTGCCCTGGTGCAGCTCGAGGCTGTTCCCTCTTGCTCTGTCATTAACTACCTGTGAGAAGAGGCTGGCACCCACCTCTCTACCAAGTCCCTTCAGGTAACTACAGGCAGCAATGAAGTCTCCCCTCAGCCTCCCCTTCCTCTGATCAAAACCTCCTCACTTCCCAAAGCCTCGGTGTTTGTATTGCAAGCTGCTTTGTTCTGTTTCACCACTTTCGAGCTGACTCTTGTATTGGTGCACGGTGTTGTCCTGGCTGCCCGCTGGAGGCAATGGTTCAGAAGACAGTGCTAGCGAGACAGCGAGTGGTGGCTTTGAGCTCCGTGTCCTCTGCCCATTCTCAGTTAGAAGAGAACCCCACAAAGCCTGTCTGCTAATAGGCAGCGAGGGGAAAACCCTGTGTAAATCCAACGGCAGGCAGCACCATTCCGTATGAGAAGGGCTGGACCTGGATCCGGTACCACAGGTGATACTGTCTCTCTCTTCCGCTAACCCTTGGCTTGGATTTCAGCTCGGGAGTCGGTGCCTAAGGTCAGCGGCCCCTCTGATTCCGTGGAACTCATTGCCAGTGCCGGTTAAGAGGAGCTGATATCAAGGTAACAGCTTATGAGCAGCTTCTGTGAGGTCCTGATCACTAGTATTGATTTCAATGAGGTCTGGGCTGGATCCTTGACACTCTAATTCTGAAATCAATGGAGCTGGGACGCTTAGCTCCGCCTGAACACCGGGGAAATCAGGTTCCTGCCTTCCACAATAAACCAGCCAGTTAAACTGTTTGTGCAGCTCTTTAAGGAGCCCTGGCAGGAGGAGCTGAGATCCTGCAGATGTGGATAATGTACGAGTCAAGTGCAAATTCAAATGCCCTGAGCGGAGGGGTGGCAGGAAGGGAATTCACTGCTTCCCAAAGCCCTGCCTGGTGTGTTTATTGAAGACCAGTGAGGTAAGGCAGGCAGTCCCATCCTGGGGGGTGTCCACAGGTAGGCCAGCAAAACAAAACCAGAAGATGAGGGAGAATGGAAACAGGTTCCTGCTCAGGGTTGCAGGCGCTCCCCTCCCCTTCCTACACCCTCTCCCTCAGACACATTTACAGAACAGGTGTGAGGCTCTGGAGGTAGAGGGGCAGGCTAGTGATGACACAGATGATTGCCTAGGCCAGAGGAGCAGCCCAAAGCAAGACTGACTCCTTGCATGACAACCTCTCCAGTTAAGAAAAGAAGGGTAGTGATCACCGGAGACTCCCTCCTGAGAGGAATGGCAGACCCTGTCTGCCAAATGGACCCAGCCCATAGAGCAGTCTGCTGTCTCCCTGGGGCCCAGGAACAGACTTGACAAAGAAAATCTCTAACCTGGGATGCCCCTGAGTACTGCTCATTACTGAGCTCACAGGTGGGTAGTGAGGAAACAGCTACAGCACAGTCACAACAACATTTTTCAACACGTTTCACAGTGACACAGCCCTGCAGGTGGGGTCTGGACAGAGAGGTGTAGAGGGGCACCGAGGAGTTTGTCACCATCCTGGAGGCTCGGGGTTAAGATCCCTAGAGCTGAATCGAGCCCAGAGCCATACCCTGCAGTTTATTTTTGAACCCTGGGTCACTGTTTCCTTTGCTGTTTAATGTTTTCCATGGGTGTTTTCTTCTCTTGCTCTGGAAAGTCTCAGACACAAAATGTTTCTGGACACTCCAGAAAACAGAAAAATCTAGTTGATTGAGCTAGATGGCAGAGGTTAGGGTTACTGGGTTGGGTTTACGTTGGACTGGATGATCTTGAAGGTCTTTTCCAGCCTCATCAGTGCTGTGAGACTGTGATCCTGTGATCTGCGTTACTGATGTTCTCGATGGCCCAGGTACTTGCCGTGGGAGGATAACAAATGACCTCTGACCTACAGTAATAAGCTAATAGAGTTTGCATTCCGACTTCAGCGAGAGAGGGGGGAAGAGATGAGAAACTCATGAATGTATTCATGCCTTCAATCCACTCCACACGATTGAACTCCACCGGGTTTGTAAAGAGAGAGCAAAGGAATTCCTGGATTTCCTGGTAAGCAAATCATTCATTAACGAAAACCACTTCACTGTGGATGGAAACACCTTCAGTGGGATCCTTTACCACACAGAAGCGGTATCACCTGCCTGGCGTGGGACTCCTGAAAGGCCAGGATCAGCATCGATCACCTTTCGGAACGTTGATCAAAGGTATTTTTGCTGCTAGCCAAACCCAAGCACACATAGCTCACGGTTTCGTTTCATACATCCCCTGCACGTCGTTCAAAGCAAGAGAAGAGGGATTTCCAGCTGGTTTAGAGACAGAACGAAATTAGTCTCTGCTGATTGGCAACCGGTTCTTTTTGCTCTTTATCACTCATGTGCCAGGAGCCTGAGGATGCTCTGACACAGTGAGCACCGTGTGCACATCCTGCAACGGAAAGGTGTTTTGCCAAGGTGCCGGTGCTGTCCCATGCCCCTCACTGCAAGGTCATCCTTCAGGGCAGAACCTGTCAGACGGATGAGAAATGGAAGTTTTCCCTTTTTAAAACTAATTTGGTGACTTCGTTACCCCATGGGATGGGAAGAGACTGGAGACAAGGCATACGCTGAGATCTCGGTGAACGCTCTTTGGGTTTGTTTTTTACAGCCACTGAACCCAGCCAGGAGCTGACTATTATCTCATTACGATTGTCCCCGGGGAGGTGCTGGGGTAATTTTTATTACTGTGGGGAATGAGGGTGCATGTTTTATTTGCTAATCTCACACTAATGGCTCCAGCTGTGGAACGAACTCTCGGTGAGATGAACGGTGGCCCGGCGCTACGCGCTCACTTTGCCAACACAGGGTGCTCAGCATGCAGGAGCCAGCCAGCAAATGCATTTACACTGGGAACAGGAGCTGGGGAGTCCCTTGGAATGCGTTTTAAACAGCAGCAGGGGGGAAATACGTTGAGAGGAGTAACCACAGCAGAGGCAGTGACTTATTTATTCAGCAGCAAAGCCAGGTCCAGCCTCAAAGACCTCTTCCAGTCTAGTGTTCCCACATTTCTTCTCCATAGAGGGTGGTACCTTTGCCACAGAACAGGTGATGCCAGCCCGAAGTTTAGCACCTCTTGACAGTTCACTTTCACTTGCTCCTATGTGATTTGCAATTTTTCTCAGCCCCCAGGCTGTGTCAGGGTAGGAAAGTTGTGGAGATGACCTCCTAGCCTTCTGGCTGTGCTCACAAGTAAATTTCCCACGAACTTTGACAAACCTCTCTGCCTCTTCTGCTCCTGCATCTGTGGCAGCTACCCACAGCATCATGTACATGGCTGTTTTCTGACCAGCACAACAGCCCGATACAGCTGCTTCCAGATATCATTTGCAAATGCCCCTTGAGGCAATACCAGCACCAGGTAGATACCGATGCTGCAGAGCACAAGACCCAGTGATGAGAACAAGGCAAAACCAGGGTCGAGATTGGTTAGGGAGGAAATCATCACTTCAAATCAGGCACTGGAGCAAACCCAGCCTGGGCAGTGATTCATAGATTCATGGAATGGTTCAGGTTGGAAAGGACCTCAGAGATCATCTAGTTCCAACCCCTTGCCATGAGCAGGGCACCCCCATGTAGCACTGATGCTAGGATCAAAGCCCTCTAAATACAGTCTCCTGAGTATTGCCAGACCAGCGTGAAGACAATGAAGAGAAGTCAATGAAGGCTACACGACCCCTCCTAGCACCAAAATCCAGGGATTTTCAGTGACACCAATGGTCTGACCAGAAGCAGAGAGCATCCACAGAGCATGGAGCTGCATTGCAGCACTCTCAGAAACTGCAAAAACCAAATCAGAGGAAAAGTCAGTGAAAGGCTTCTAAACACAAAGGCAGCTGCTGGTGCTCAACCCCCTTATCCTCCTGCTGAAGGCTGGGAGAACATATTGGAGAAGCATCACTGCTTACACTATCACTTGCTTACACTATTCCCCAGGCATCTGCTGCTAGCCACTTTGGAGGCAGCAAGCTTCGTCTGACCCTCTGCAGCCCATCCTGTGCTCATGTCGTTCATGAGGCAGCAAAGTTTTAAATACCATCGCCAAGATGGCAGGCTGCTACAAGCTCTGAGACCTTTCATCAGCCTGGGAGCCATGCAGTCAACACGTCCCTGCCTCCAGTCACTGCCTTGATTACCATTCTGTGTGTTTCTATGGCAGAAATGATATGGCACCGTTGTCCCCAAAGCAATTGGTATGCTATGACTCGAGAGGAGCCCCAGGCAATAGCTGGCCTGATTTAAGAAAGTGAGAAAAGAATTAACCATCTGAGGCTGTTGAGAACAGTCATCTTCTAGCTGCAGAGATCATTTCCCCTGGATTTCCTTTATCCACAGCCTGCTGGAGGTTACCACCTCTCAACAAGGAGCCCGTTTCGTTTTCTTCATTCCGTGACTTGCTGCAGTCAAAAGTACCCTTGATTAGCAAAGAGCTACTGCCTAGCTGCTGCGACCTGAGTCCATTCGATAGCACTGGCAGAGGGCAGAGGAACCTCACTGGATTGCTCCATCAGCTGATAAAAGTCTGCCTTCATGAGAGAACAGTCTGGTTTGGAAAACCACGGGTTGGAAAAGAGCCCCTGCTCGAGCAGAGCTGAGCCGATCAGGCTGCTCAGAGCTCATCTACCCAAGTTTTGAATATCTCCAAGTCTGCAGAGTCCACAGCGTCTCTCTGGGCAGCCCTTGCCACTCTGAGCAGCCACGTGGTAATCTTTGTTTTGCCATCTTATCTGAGGAATTCCTCTCGTCCTTCCGCTCTGCACCGCTGAGAAGACACGTTCCTCCTTTTCCACAGCTTCCCACTATGTGTGTGCAGATGCCAGTAGGATGCCCCTTGTCTTCTGCAAGACCCATCAGACCCAGCTCTCCCCCTGTGCCATCCAGGAACATGAATATCTCGGTGACCCCATCATGTCCATGCCCTTCTTGCTCTGGGCAGCCCAGCACTGGACACAGTACTCAGCAGTGGTCTCATGAGCCCCTATTAGAAGAGAAGAATCACCTCCCTTGACACAGTGGCCAGTACTACTCTGTGTGTAATTTGCCACACAAACGGACTGCTGACTCACGAGCAACCTGCTGTCTGCCAAACCCTACAGCTCCTTCGCTGTAAAGCTGCTTGCCAGCCCGTTGGCACCAACCCACATCATTGCACAGGATTATTGGCTCATCGATGTTAATTATGGCTTGAGCCAGAGCCCGAGCTTGAGGTAAGAGCAGTTAAGAGCCCTTACTTTTCTTTAAGTTCTCTTAATTAGAAGCTAATTTAACTTGGGAAGCTTTGCATCATCTTGTGAGATTACCCAGTGAGTAGAGCCTTAAAGCCACCGGTGGTGCCACCAGACCCTACTTCAGCCCCACAGTGCTCACATTAAGTGCTGAAGAAACTGCTAATGTAGGCCAGTGGGAGACTTTCCCACCAAACTTCAAGAGGGATCGCAAGAGGGGGTGGACATCCAGATAATGAGGTCCCCGAGACAGGACACAGTCTCCCTGCAGCACAGTAAACCCCATTGCGACTCACTAGGTGGCACAGACATTGTCCCACACTGTTTTTCAGCTAGTGGCAGTTTTTCACACAGGTCATATGAAGCAGACCGGTTGCTATCACACAGATGCATTGCTTGCTCCAACAGCCCTAAGTGTCAGGGCCAGAGTTAACTGCAACTGGATTGAGTGAGGGTTCCCTTCAAAAAAGGTGCCAGAGTTATAAATTCATTAGCTGGGTTGAGGAAATCCTTTGTGCCTCTTCAGTCCGTCCCCTCCGCACTCTCTGTAGATATTCACAGCCCAACATGCAATGTTCTCTGTGTTCCTGTTTGCAAAGGAGAGAAGCTAAGCCACAGGGCAAATGTGGCTTCCAAACAAGAGGTGATGCTTTGTTTTTAAACACTGGGAACAGTCTGGGGAGAGGACAACCTAGAACAAGAAAAACGTCGTTTAGATCCTGTGAAAAGCCAAGACAGTGTCCCTTCTGGGTGCTAACAGGGGAGTAGAAGGCTGAAGAGTGAAAAACTCTGTATTATGAAGCTGAAATCGTTTTGAGATGTGAAAGCTTTCTGTAATGGGCTTCGTAATTGCTTGATTTGAAAGGTCATTTTTGCCTCACCCAAAACAGCGGGGAAAATCAGGTGCTGATGAGATAGATAGGCAGACAGCAGCGAGGAGATGATCTGGACTTTATCCATACAGTATCGTACTAATTATGCTGAGGCAAATCATCCTCTGCCCCCGGGAGAGATAGATTTTGCTTTATAAGACAGGAGGAAAACAAGGAATCACAATTAACCAGACTCTTCTCCTGAGCTTCCTTCCTGATTTATTTTGCAATTAGCTGCCTTCTGACTCCAGTATTTGATTAAACAAAACATGAGGTCAGCACCAACTTTCCCGAGCCTGAAATCCCTGATTATAGCAGACAAATATGCTGGCATGTCACTTTGGCCAGTGCCACACAGTCCCCGGGAGACTACAGACCAGTCTGTAGACCTGGTGCTAATACCCCCCACAGAATGATGAGGCAGCTCCGGAGGAAGCCAGAAAATGCCTTAATGTGGGAGACCTGGCTTTAAGGAGGTCGCCTCTAGGGATGCTTTCATCTTCCCTTGAAGACACCCGGTATTCCTGAGTACAGGACAACGTCTAGAGGAGCACAGAAGAGCAAGAAGGCATAGGATCAGCCCGAATCTTGCCTACTGCCTGATGCTGATAAGCAGAGTGTCCCAGGAAGCATGTCCTGCATGTGGGTGAGGCAGTACTAAGCACAGACACAGGCTGGGCAGGGACTGGCTGGGGAGTAGCCCTGGGGAGAGGGACTTGGGGGGGCTTGTGGATGCAAAGCTCAGCATGAGCCAGCAGTGTGCACTTGTGGCCCAGAAGGGCTGCATCAGGAGAAGGGTGGCCAGCAGGTCGACAGACAAGTTTTAAGGAGAAGGAAGAACCGGGGAGAGGAGAGATTGATATGACATTTTTGTTTCACCCCAAATAACGTCAGGCAGTCCTCTGCACACCGAACGCCTTTCGCTCTGGTGTCATGGAACTGGTTGTTGGTGATGAGGAGAGCGCAGTTCATCTGCGTGGTACTGTTCATTCTGTTACACACGCCAGATGCCCACCCCTCCTCCCACCTCACTTTTCTTTTGCAGGCTTTCCTCTTCAGTGTAAGCACCATGGTAGATCTCCGGATGAACATTACTGCGCTACACTGCTGCTGCTTCTTATCTAGGCATCATCCCTTTGCTGAGACTTATCTGGGGATTTAGAGTCTCCTTGATTGTAATGATCTTCAGGAATTAAGGGTATAAAGGAGATCTTGAAGTCCCCTATGCCTTCTAGGCTTTCTTGTACCTCCAACTAAAAAAGGAGTAAACATCAATTATGCTAAAGGAAAAATAGACTCTTAACTCTTCAGATGTGACGGTATCACAGGATCACAGCACTGATGAGGCTGGAAAAGACCTTCAGGATCATCCAGTCCAACCTAAACCAACCCAGTCACCCTAACCTCTGCCATCCAGCTCATGCCACTCAGCACTGCATCCAGCCTGACCCTGAACACCTCCAGGGACGGTGACCCGACCCCCTCCGTGGGCAGCCCATTCCAAACTGGATCACTCTGTCAGGGAGAAACCTTCTCCTGATGTCAAGTCTAAACCTCCCCCAATGGAGCTGAAGACTGTGACCCCTATACGCAAGGCAGCCACAGTGGGACCTTTAACTCTTCTTTCCCAGCCTTAACAAGAGAAATTGGGGCCGTGCTGTGAGGTTAGAGTAGACCTGCCACCACTTCCCCACATGGCCCAAATTCCCCTCCCTAAGGCTGGGAAAGGAGAGTTAAAAGTCCCCCTGCGGCTGCCTTGCATATTCAGACAGCTATGCCTTCCCCCAGAGACAAGCAACGCCTGTCCCACCGTGCCAAGGTCTCAATCCACCACTAGCACATGAAGGTAAACAGGAATGAGTGATGAGGTCAGTGCTGGCGTATCACATCGAATTCTTAACGCTCATGAATAAAACATCCACTTCTCCCTGTCGGGTGGGTTTTTCTCCCTCCTCAGCGGTACCTCCTTACCCAATTTTTCTCCTCCCCACCCTGCAGGTGTTTTTCACAGTAAGGTCAGGAGAGGAGAGGATCTTTAGCTATTGCTGACTTTACAGACCATTTCTCATCCTTCCCGGTGCTCCTGGTAATACCCACCGAAAGACAAAGCGATTCATCTTGCCACGCTCTCAGCCCGGTGTGGCTTGAAGCGGTTCACTAGCGCTGTCAGAAGAGACACTGCTCGCTAGAAAAAGCTGCCTCGAGTTGCCACGCTCTACACGTGACCCTTCTCTGATGGAGGACTGGCACGAGGATGCCTTGCTTCTAGTCACCTGTAACTTTCCCGGCTTGAAGACTTTTTATTGACTGTCACGTTGCAGCAGTCAGTCACCCTCCCACCACCGTATGTTGCTGCAGCAGGAGGGAGGGAGCCTGGTGAGTCCATTTGCCGTGCTTGGTAGACTGTGGGCTGGGTGACCTCACCACAGCACTCTCAGAGCGTTGACGGGAGCAGCTGGGATGACTTGCAGGCTTCAGGCTTGTTCCCTTTTGCCTGGTCTCCAGGTGAATCATTCTGGCAGTAGGCAACGCTTTTGTGGTCACTTGGACCACCTGGAGGCGTTGAGTCAGTCTGGATGAAGGGCTGAGTGGCATGAGCTGGATGTTAGCTGTCAGGTTTACTTGGTTTAGCTGGTTTTAGGTTGGACTGGATGATCTTGGAACAGGATGCCAAGGGCAGTGTTTGAATGGTGTGTGCGCCTGAAGGTGGGGGACTCCTGAAGTATTGCACCCAGTTCTGGAGCCCCCAGCACAAGAAGGGTGTGGAGCTGCTGGAGTGAGTCCAGAGCGGGCCACACAATGATCAGAGGTCTGCAGTACCTCTGCTATGGGGGCAGGCTGAGAGAGTTGAGGCTGTTCAGCCTGAGGAGAAGACTCCTCACTGACCTTCTGATCCCTAAAAGGGGCTGTCAGAAGGCTGGGTCACAAGGGCAGAGAAAACAGGACAAGGGGTTGTGGTTTGAAGGTGGAAAAGGGCAGAGTGGGGCTGGACAGGAGGGTGGGGGATCCCTGGAACAGGCTGCCCAGAGAGGTGGTGGAAGCCTCATCCCTGGAGCCATTCAAGGTCAGGCTGGCTGTGGCTCTGGGCAATCTGTTCTAGTTAGAGGTGGCTCTGCTCTTTGCAGGGGGATTGGGCTGGATGCCCTTTGGAAGTCCCTCCCAACCCATTCTACGGTTCTATGATTGTATGGTTTGGTGGTGACCTGGTTGAGCTGGGTTAATGATTGGGCTTGATGATTTTACAGGTCTCTTCCAACCAGAGAGATGATGAGATTCCCAGCGGGAAGGCACTTGGGAGATAGTGGTCCAGTGGAGGAAACCTCCTGGTGGTTGCAAAGCTAGGTGAGCACTGCTTGGGTCCTGCAAACAGAAATGATGAAGTGGGGGCAGATCAGCCCAGGGGCCACTTCAACTTGATGTGGGGCAGCAGAGAGATGCAGATGGTTGGTGAGCTGACAACTGAACATCTTCCAGCCATTTTTGGGGTGGCCTTTGCCTGTGTTCTCCTTTGAGCCACACTTGGACACTAAATGCAATGGCACGTCACAGAATCACCGAATCATTGAGGCTGGAATTGACCTCTGAGGTCATCAAGCCCGGACTCTGAGCTAGCATCACCACACGGAACAGACCAGGGCACCGAGTGCCACATGCAGCTTTTCCTTAAACACCTCCAGGATGGGGACCCCCCCACTGCCCTGGGCAGTCCAGTCCAGGCTCTGACCACCCTTTCCACGAGGAAGGGCTTCCTGACCTCCAACCTAGCCCTCCCCTGGTGCAGCTTCATCTGGGAGAGCCCTGTAAGGAGTTACAGGTAGTGCCTGGGGCTGGACCGAGGGAGGTCAGTGAAGGGAGAGCACGAAACTGCCTGAGCGTGCCAGCTCAGAGAGCCTCTAAACCACGGGCACGAATCCAGCCGGCTGCACTGACCTTCCCGCCCAAGACAGGCAGGCAGTTTGGCCCCGGGCAAAGCAGGAGCCGTGGCGGCACATTTATTATTTAATTGCTTTCACAAGAAATGAAAATATTATTAATGAGTGCAATTTATAAGCGGAGGGGCAGAGGAACCCAGGTTTTTCATGAGCTGCCGTGCGCTGCCTCAGGAGGGGAAGGGAGGAAGCGATGGGTAGATACCGGCTATTGTGTCTGGTGTGCAAGGTTACTTGTTCTGATAGAGCTTCATTGCACATCCATCCTGGAAAACAAATCCCCTTTCAGGCCTTTTCATAATGAAGAATAAAGAGGCTATTGTTACCGAAAGCTAATTGTGCTCCGAAGCCCTGTGCTGCAGCCCAGCTCTCTGTCACTTTGGAGAGGCCGGTGAACTCGGGCTGGCACAAAAGAGGCAAGGAGAGTCTCTCCCTTGTACACCTGTGGCTACCAGCGGAGAGATCTGTTTGCCCAGGACGGGAAATCACTGCCTGTGACAAGGATCCTGCTCTATGCACTAGCAGTAGAACAAGAGGATGCCNAGGGAGGGGATGGAGTCACCATCCCTGCAGGGGTTCACAGATCGGTAGATGTGGCCTGGGGGGACAGGGTTTAGTGGCTATGGTGGGGTTGGGTTGGTGATGACTGGATGATCCTGGTCTCTCCTAACTTGAGTTATTCTGTGACTCTTCATTCTGTTTCAGAAAGCTGCCTTGATTTCTTTCCTCTGAAGTGTGGGTGGTCCTTCTAGAGCAGCGCAGAGGCTCACACTGCCCATGGAGACACAGTCTGCCAGGAAAGCAGGGGCTGCTGCAGGCAGGTGAACCCCCCACTAGCACAGCACGTCTGCCCCCCTCATTTATCCATCTCCACGCACCGTTCACCCCGCTCTGAACAACACGGGACAGTTCAGAAACCTTCCTGCCTTTGATTTTCTTTTCTAAAATTCCTTTATAGTCTTTAACGTGAGTTGAGCTGAATTACATGTGGAAGGGTTTCAGCCCTGTTAGAGTGGTTTTAAGACAATTCAGTGTCAGGAGATGTTACCCCGAGGGAATTCAGGAAGAGCTATCGTTCAGGATGCGAGTCATTAGACTTTTAACCTCGGTGCCTGCCCTGTCTCTCCCTGCCAGGCAGCTCCACTGAGGATCATTCTTTCTACCACTCCTTCATTTGTCTCCATCTCTCTGGTCTGACTGAAGTCAAACACCAATTAGTGCTGCTAAAGAAGAGTTGTGACATACTTGTCTTCAACAGAAGCGTCTTCCTCCTGCTGTCTTTACCCTTTTTCTCCATCCCTTGAAGTCCCACCGGTGCTCTCCAGACAGACCCCGTCGGGCAGACTGGCTGTGTTTTGCTCTTGCTGGTGACCCGGCACAACAGGTCAGACGGCTGCCAACGGAGCAAACGCGCCAGCTCCAGCTCCTCCACCTTCAGCAGCGTGGCCAGCACCCTCAGCTAGGGGCCAGATCCCTCAGCATCAGACGTTTGCCCTAATGCTGACTACATGAAGACTCAAAGTGGTAACATGGGCTTGTTTTATCTGCATCCTGAGCTTTCACCCTTAGTTTCTTCTCTGGCTTTTAGAAACTGGGCAGGGGAGGCCACAGATCATGGAGATAGCCTGGAAATGTCTGTTATTTGGGGATTCTGCTGGTGGGTTGGTTTTTTCCCTTCCTTAGGTAAAGATTGTCCCTCAACCGGAGGAACATGGAGAATAAAAGGTACTGATCTTTTGAATTGAGAGTAAAACCTATTGCAATAGTCCCGAGAAAGTCAGTGAGGACAACGAGCCTGTCCTTGTGCTTGATTCTCCCTGCTTCAGTGTCTTCTCCTGCATCCCTGCCATCAGCAAGCTGTTAGGTAGATGTGAGCACCCCTCACGTCGTCCCATGGCACCAGCAGGCAAAACTTATTTCCATGGGGTGCAAAACCAGCACCTGGGTGCTTCATTACCCCCCTAAACCAGAGAGGGTCCCATCACATGGCCCAGCCTCCATGGGAGAAGAGCAACACTGCGTTAGGATCAGCACCTGATTACTAGCCAGAGACAGGTTTGGCATCACCGCCCTGGGAATTTCTCCCAGGGTTTCTACCACCCTGTGGTCCCTGTTCTTCTTTCCCTTCACACATGATCCAAAGCCAAGACACTGGGCTTTAGCCCTTTGGTCTCAGTGGTCAAGCCAAACGGGTGCCTATCCCTCTGGTGACAAAGCTCAGGCTGTCCCCTGTTTCTGAAACGCTCCATCTGACTCTTTCAGGTCGTTTCAACCCTGCTACTCTCTCTGAGCGGTGACCAAGCCACTGAGTACAGCTCTGCTGGAGCCATCTGTTTGGATCCATCTGTCTCACCCTACAACAGGAGTCTCTCAATTCTCCAGAGTTTACCCCCTCAGAAATCTGGGTCAGCATCAGTTAACCCAGATGAGTGCTAGCACCGAAGGTGTAACCTAGTGCCTCGCTCACGGCTGCACCCAGACCCAGCGTGGACTCAGCCTCAGCATCCTGCTGCAGTCACTCTGCGGCCGGGGGCAGGTGCTGAGCTCCCCAGCTTGACGGAGGCTGTTTCCCCAGCCTGTCAGCACGCCATAAAAGCAGCGTTAGTCACAGCCCTATCTCCCTCTGCTAGGTGTCTGTATGGCACAGTGACAGTCAAAGGGCTCTAACCACAAAGGGTGTCTAAATGAGATCTCAAAGAGCGTCTGTGTGTGTGTGCTACGAGGTCCTGTGGCAGTGATCGCTTTAGGGAGAAATCCAGTTGCTCTCAGGTCACAGTCTGCCTCCACAACCCCGTTAATACTGAAAGGCTGAGGCTTTTTTCTCTTCTGTGCCATGGTTCCTCCCTCACATCCAGACAGCATCAAGACTCAGGAGCTATCCTGTCGTCTCCACAGCCTGGTGTCCTCTCACACCTACTGCAGTCGCATCTTCCAGCTTTCCAGCTGAGAACACGTCTCAGAGGAACTGCAGGACGTAGCCTCACCCAGCCTGACCCTGACTGGCTCCAGGGATGGAGCTCCCACCACCTCTGGGCAGCCCGTTCCAGCGTTTCACCACGCTCATTGTGAAGATCTTCTTTCCATCACACAGTCTATATCCCCCCTGCTCTAGTTTCAAACCACTGCCCCTCATCCCATCACCTCACACCCCGGTGAACAGTCTCTCTCCAGCTTTCCCGTCAGGCCCCTTCAGGGGGGTTGACTACAGGTTCTACTAGACCTGACTACAAGGTTTCCCCAGAACCTTCTCTTCCCCAGGCTGAGCAACCCCAGCTCTTTCCACTGTCCTCATAGGGCTGCAGCATCTCTGATCACTGCAGTGGCCTCCTCTGGATCCATCCCATCCTAAGCCCTTGCCCCGAAGAGGGCTCATCCCAAGACTTCAGCCCCATCAAGCCCTTGCCCCAGCAGTTTTCCACTCATCTTACCAAATCCAGTTTGCAGAGAGGTAAAAACAAGTCTGCTTTTTGCAGCAAGCCTGTTCTTACACGGGCAAAGCCCCTGTCTTTGGGACTGCTCCTTCAGCCTGGAGCCGCACCAGCTGCCACAGGAAGAGCCACAGCAACCAGCAGACTTTCCACAGCCGAGATCTGGGCCGAGCTGTGACCAGCTCAGCTAGGGGAAGGTCTCCCTTACACGAGGGGATGGATGTATCTCCAGATGAGAAACTCGTGCTCATCCCTTGCTGCTCTGCAGATGGATGGGTCTGGGGCTGAGGCTGTTACGGACCTTGAGCTATTCCCATCTCTTCTGTTGATACCGACAAATCCTTCCCGGCTTTGCCCAGCTCCCACCAACAGCAACACAGAGACTGGTGGGGATTTCAAGGGTCATCAGAAACACTGCTGAACCTCCTCGGGGCTTCATTGCTTCGTCGCTATGGCGGAAACCTTTGAGGGGAAAAGGCAGGAGGGGCGAGGGCAGGGACAGAGTGAGAGGGAGGTCTGTGTGCAGTGGGGTAGGGCAGGTTTGAGCAGTCAGTGAGGAAGGCACCAACGGGAGGCTGTGAGCTGGAGGAAGGTCTGTCACCTCAAACCTCCTCCAGGACAAGTGACACGATGCCCAGGAGATGCACGGGACCACCTTCACCAGTGATTACCTGGCTGGGGATCAGTGGGGTGTGTGCACGCCCGAGGGGGGATGAGGAGCACAGGGTTCAGACTCCGGAGGTGGACAAGCAAAGAACGCACTGCTTTTCACGTGGTTTTGCAGACTGCGACCACGCTGCTCATTTCCAGGTCCTCTGCCCCTCCTCTCTGAGGCAGTGCACTAAAGCACGGCAGGAGCGATGCTTCACGTGGGATTTCAGCCTTAATTCCTCTGCCTTTTCTTGTCGAAACATTAGCCGTAACGAACTCTCCTTGCACCCATGCCGACGCCCCGTGTCGCTTTCCCTGCGAGGGCTTCCTAACTCAGCGCTAATTAATGGTGACTTACTGCAAATTGCCTTACAGAGCCGAGAGCACTTCTGGGTGGCCGCGTGTCACCAGCCGCAGCCATCAGAGCCTCTGCAGTAGCCAGGCACCGTGCAGGATTAATTGCTCCATCACACAGCGTCGCTCACCTTTGGATCTGCACGGGAAAGGAAGGGAAGGCTAGGGCTTGGGATTTTCCCTTGGCTCCCTTCCTGCTCTGCCACTGCCCTCCAGCATAGCCTCGAGGAAATCAGTCAAGACACCAGCAACTCCCCACATCACCACAGCTGCAGCTCACGGTGAAGACACCCACGTTTAGGGGCTGCTGGTGCCTCTGAGTGAGCTGCCTGCCTGAGGTCTCCCGGCAGCCACTGGAGAGCTTGTTGATGCTGTCAGTGAAGTCTGACTATGATGATGCCAGCTGTAGCACCAACTCCAACACCATCTCCCAAGGAAAGACCCCTGCTGAGTCCACAACTGCTTGGACAGCCTGTCCTCCCCCGTGAATCCTGCAGTGTAAGAAGGCTGCCCGAGACTCGGTAACTCCTTGCACACAATCACTCACCTGAATCTAAAAGATAAAGTAAGAGAGACCCACCTGCATTAGCGGTGGGAAAGACCCCAGGAGAGAAGGGTGCTGCTCGTTACAAATCACAGCATTGTTTATCAGACCCAGCTGTGCCTCTGGCTTAGCAGGAACACAGCTCCAATCCCCCTCCAGTGTGCTTTAAATGAAGTAGAGTGCCAGGTAGATCTGCTGTCCTGGCAGGGGAGGCTCAGTCACCCTCTTCACTGATGCTAAAAACGCAGGCAGAGGCTGGTGTGTAACGAGTTGACTTGCAAGGTACTAAAGCTGGCTACCACCTGCTATTGTCTGCAGATGCGCTCACAGGCCTTAATTAAGAGCTGCCCTTTGTTGACTTGCATGGCTCTTTTCCTCGGCTCCACCTACCCCCTTCCTCCCTCTTTGGCCTGGGGTGTCTGAGAAGACAGAAGCAGCCCCAGGGAGACACCTTCCAGTCGATCCGAAATGCATCTCAGGAGGGGCCCGAGTCACCACTTCTCAAGTGAGACTTCATCTGGAGCCCTCCATTCGGCTCTGAAGTCCCCAGCACAAGGACGTGGACCTGTGGGAGAGTGGCCAGGGGAGGCCACGAAAAAGATGGGCTGCAGCGTGTCTCTGATGAAGGTAGGCTAAGAGAGTTGGGGCTGTTCAGCCTGAAGCAGACTGTGGTGGGCAGACCTTCTAGAAGGGGACCTCTCTGAAGGCTGGAGAAGAGCCACGAGGGCAGGGAACAATAGGATGAGGGGTGGTGGTTTTAAGCTGGAGAAGGGCAGATTGAGGCTGGACAGGAGGACAAGGGGCTGTGGAATCTGAGGGTTGGGGGTCCCCTGGAACAGGCTGCCTGGAGAGGGGGTGGAGACCCCATCCCTGGAGCCGTTCAAGGTCAGGCTGGCTGGGGCTCTGGGCAACCTGTTCTTGTTGTAGGGGGCTGGACTAGATGACCTTTGGAAGTCTCTTCCCTTACTGTGATTCTGGCGTTCCACTGCTTCTCTAGTCAGTGTGTTCCCGTGCTTGACCACCTTTCCCTGCCCATCTCCTTCCCGGCCTGTCCCCTTCCAGGCACTCACAGCCGCTCACTGCAGCTTTCCAGCTGTGCAAGTCTGCTCAGCGTGTTTCTGTGAGGCCTACTGTCAGAGTTCTCTGGATGGGCATCACCTCCTCCTGTTTCTGGCCCATCAGTGGGACAAAAGGAGCCGGTCAAGCATGCAAACGAGATTAACAGTTCGCACCTTTGTGAAAGGGATTAGCTGCTCCGCCTGGTGAGGATGCTCTGAGAAATCAATCTGCATCTGTCAAAACCTGTAACCTTTACTCGCGTCCCTGACTCCGTACTTGGGTTGGTTAAGATAATAATAATTAATTAACAGCCTGCTTTCGATTGCATCTTCCCCCGTACGGGATTAATCTTGCATTTCCTTAGGGAGCTGATTTGCCAGGCTGGCTGCAAACGTATTCTTTGCTCCAGTGATGGGTGATGGTGTTTGCACGCCTTCAGGGTCACAGCTACCGCAGGGCCGGCAGAGAGGTGAAAGCAGTGGAGCCGGTTTGGGATGGTGTCCAAATCCTGTAACTGCCACATGTGACTTCAGATAAGTCACTTAATCACCCCTTCTCACACCCTACATTTACCAGATCAGGCAAGGCAAGCGGATTTACGAGGATGATTCATCCCGAAAGGAGCCAAGGGACGCTGCTTCTGTTCCTGAATCCGCTCTCAAACTTGGGTAAAGTCACTTTACTCGCACATCCCTGCTTCCCAGCTGCGGAGGGAGGGCAGCATCTGCTCACTGATAAAACCTGAGTGGCAGCCCTTTCTCAGAGGCACCCCCTCGCAGCCTTCAGCAGCCCTGGGGCAGAAGGTGAGCTCTGTGGGTGGTGGCTCTTTGGTGAGGCACCAGGCTGCTGAGTTCCAGGGGGAGGTGTCACCTGCAGGCTCTGGATTATCAGTTCCCCAGAGCGATGAGTAGACAGTTACTACAAAACTCTTCTCTAACAAACTGTCTCCCTGCACTGTGAAGAGGAGGAAGGGGTGACAATACCAAACAAACCTCGCTCCTGCAATGCTCTGCCTGCTGATAGAGCACAACTACAGCCAGGAGGAGCTTCCCTGAACCCCGTTTCAGAATACAAGGAGACAACCACATTCACTGAGAATCACCTTGGCAGCACTACTAGGTTGTAATCCTTTTCCTTCTCTGTTGACCTCCACAGACCAGTCTGCCAGAAAGGAGAGCCTTCAAAGCGCTCAAGAGAGCAGCCCTGCTTGGAGGGTGCAGGTTACTTTCCCCACGCCCAGTGGACGTGACAGCCCGTCTAAGGCCAGCAAATGTCGCTTCCATAGCGTACAAGCCATGCCTCACAAAGCTTTTCTCCGTGGAGACAGGGAGGAGAGGAGAGGAAGAGGCAGGGGAAGCAGCTGTCGTAGGTGTGTGATGCCCAGCATGTCCCTTCAGGTGTGAAAGGGAACATCTCTGTTCTCCTCTCCACCCATCTCCAGGGTGTCACCAGGCAGCTGCTCTGTGCTGCTGGTGTGGAGACCTGTCAGAAGCACTCAAGCCCCAGGACCACATCTTAATAGAGGGCATGCTGGAGGGGCTTGGATCTCCTGCCAGAACAGCTCAAGGACGATGGATAAGGCTGTGGTGAAATAGCTGTGTCTGGATGGCTTGCTTCAGTGCTGCACATCCTTGATTCTGTGGAAAGGACACAAAGATCCCAGTCCCCACACATTTTCCCTTCTCTTTTCTCCCCCACTCCTCCAGTTTCTCTTCCCAGTGCAGTTAATCCCTGTAACACTCAGGTTATGGGCTATAGTAGAAGTAGAGAACCTCTCTTATGAGGAGAGGCTGAGGGAGCTGGGTCTCTTGAGCTTGGAGGAGAGGANCCTGTGCCACTGGGTCTGGGTGATCCTGCTGTGGCAGGGGGATTGGACTGGAGGATCTTTCGAGGTCCCTTCTGATTCTTAATGATTCTGTGATATCCTCTTGAGGCTACAGCCTCAAAGTGCCCCCAAGTCGAGGGGAGCTAGAATTAAGCCTGAGGTGTCAGGGAGGGCATTACAACAGGCAAGAGCCTGAGGGAGGCGCTGGGTGTACTCCCACATCAGGAGGAGCAGCCCCTGTGACTAATACCCTGTAAAGCAAGGAACGGCACCTCCCTCGGAGCAGAAGTCTTTCTCCGGAGCTGCAGCCATCCCATCAGTGTACCTCTATTAAACAGTTGGTTGTTGTGACAGCTGCCAGGCTGACGGCCTGGTATGAATCGCAATTACCACCCAAGCACAGTGCATTAAACTTATCAAACAGACAGCTTCAGCTAACCAGCAGCTCCACTCGGAGAACCTGGCTTCCCCCGGGGACAAAGAGGCTCCTGAGAAGCTAACTGCTCCTCTTCCAAAAGGGATGTGTGCCCAGGTAACAGCAGGGCTGGGCTCTTGTCGGGAAGGACGCTCAGGTGTTTAACAGAGGGGGGGTATTTTTCCTTGTTCCTTTGCCAAGTACTGGTAGTGCCCCTGAGCCAAAGCCACCCCCCTCAGGAACCCCACAGGCTAATAGGGACTTTCTTCCCTGTACCCTTAACTCTCCCCAGTACCCTTAATTCTCCCCCATACCCCTTCTCTGTGCCAAGGAAAGCATCCCTGGCTTGATGAAAGGCGTTTAAAGGGAGAGCTATCTACGGCAGGACTGTGCTCAAGCAGGATCATTGGGTTTGGTTCTGGGGGCAGTCCCAGGCTTCATCACACCATCACTTCATGGCTATCCCAGCCCTCTCCAGTTTAAACCCGCAGGGACAGACTAAGCCTGGATGGGTCTGTACTCCATGGCTCTCAGTGCAATACTTGCAGGCTTTCTCATCACAAGCTGTTTGTCTGGTGCACTCCTGCCTTTGCCTTTTCCAGGTGCCTTCATCCCAAAAGCGAGCTCCTCACCTTAACACTGATGGACAGGATCACACGATGCTGTGGAATCACAGAGTCACAAAATCCCTTCAGCTGGCACAGAGCTGTAAGACCATCGAGTCCAAACTCTGAGCCCAGCACTGCCAGGTCGCCACCTTGTCCCTCAGTACCACTCTGAACACGACTTCCAAACCTCTCCAGAGATGGAGAACTCCCCACTGCCCTGGGCTGCCTGGTCCAACGCTTGGCAACCTTTGCAGGGATGGAATTTCTCCAACCTAAACTTCCCCTGGTGCAACCTGAGGCCAGTTTAGGTCGTTACTTGGGAGGAGAGCCTGACCTACCCTGCTGCCATCTCCTTTCAGGCATGAAGTCTATCGTTGGAGGCTGTGGGGAGACAAACCTCTAGTTCAGAGCTTCCAACCCCTTCTTGCTTCTGTTCAGCGATGCCCGTCGGATGTGTCTATGCTAAATACTCATCACTTACAGCTCTTGGAACGAGTCTGGAAGAGGGCAACTCAGGAAAGGCTTGGAAGGCAGGGATGTGCACGGAGAAGTGCGCTGCTGCTTGCCTGGCACTTGAGCCTGTTGCTTCCTGGAGAGGAGAGGAGTTTCCCTGAAGTGCCTCCTCACAGGGGCTGCTCTCCGCTTGCAAGAGCAGAGCAGTGTTTAGCATCGGATGGAATCACCGCCTAGGAGCACAGGAGAGGGGCCAGGGTGAGGTGTGTTTTGTGGTGTGGCTAAAGCTTGCAGCGATTTCAGGGGCTCAGCATGAGGAAGGAGGTCTCACAACACGTTCATCTTTAGGCATCGCCCTTCCTGTAGGAGCCACTCATCCGTTTAGACAGAGAAATCATCACCTTAACAGGAGCCGAAGGGGGGCTCAGGTCCCGTTGTGCCAGAACGTGACTGGAGTTTCAGGACAGGTCCCAGTAAAACCAAACCAGCTCTGGCAGCTGCTGCAGTCTTTGCCAAGTGCAAGGAAATCCAGCCCAAGTCAGCCAACCTGCGGTATGCTACTCCCCTATTTTATTCTGCATCTCTTGCTTCAGGCAGGAGGGGCAATGTGAGTGTGAAATGGCAGGGGAACCATGGAAGAAAAGGAGGGTTCAGGTTAGAAGAGAGCCAGGACAAGGTCTGGACCAGGAGGGACCACCCTGTTCATCCAAGAGCTGCAAGGATTTCACCTGCTCCTGAGGAAGCAGCTGCTCAGGGGGTAGGAAAGAGGAGAGGGTGTTTATCACAGGAACAAAATCTGGGCTGCTCCATCAGGTTTTCTGAGGCTTCCCCTTCCTTTACCCCAGCAAGGCCAGTAGTGCATCTGCTCTGTACTCTGTTCTCATCAGAGGCACCCTAAGCAAAGTGCCCTGGAGGCTATGTCAGAGAAGAGGCATGCAAAGGAGGAAGCATTTACAGCTCTCTTTCCTCCAGGAATATCTCTTCATGTTCAAAATAAGCACTGCTCACCACCTGGTCCTCTTGGGGCTCCTTCATCCACACCTACATTTTCACCTGAGGATGTGAATTCCCTCTGCACTGGCAACGTCGTTTAGCACCAGCTGCTTCTGCTTTGAGCCCACTCAGCTGACTTCTCTAAGCACCAGTGCATCTGCTGGGTGAGATATTTCAACACCTCTTTGGTTGGAAGAGACTTTATCTTCTGTCACCTGGCACCTCCAGGTCACCAAAACAACACCTCCCTAAGTATCAGGTCCACAAGTCCCCTCAATCCCCCAGGGGTGGTTACTCCACCACTGCCCTGGCAGCCTGTTCCAAAGCCCGGTGGCCCTTTCAGTGAGGAAATTCTTCCTAACACCCAGACCAGCCCTCCCCTGGTGCAGCTTGCAGCCGCCTCCTCTAGTCCTATCCCTTGCTACCAGTAAGAGGAGGTTATCTCCATCTTCACCCCAACCTCCTGTCAAGGAGCTGTAGGGGGTGAGAAGGGAATCTCAGCTGGGCTGGGTGCCTGTGTTTCAGTGTCCAGCATTCCAGCGGAAGGGTGCCCCCCTCGCGAGGACCTGCTGGGAACTTTAACCTCCCTCCCGATGAGATTGCAGATGCTGTTTATCAGCTCCCAGCTTCTGAGAGGGCAAAGCTGTGAATCAGAGGCTGTGGCCAGCAGCACCCAGGTGCGGGAAAAGCTGCCTTCCATCACTGTTCTCCACCTCAACAGCCACTTCGGGCAGTAACTTTAACCGTGTTAATTAGTCGCTGTTTACTCTCTCCAGGTCTCCCATTATCACTGGGATACTCATCTAAATCTCGTAGCCAAACAAATTAAAACTAATGAGGCCATTAGGGTCGTATCAGCACGAGGGGAGAGCGGGAGAGCCTCCCGAGGGGGCTTTACTGCCAGGCTGGGCACATGGTGTGCCGCGTGCTCTGGACAAAGCCTGATTCCCAAGCAGGGTGGGAGCAGAACAGGTGAGCTAGATGCAGGGATGAGGCAGTACCAGTCTTCAGCTCCATCGGGGGAGGTTCAGACTTGACCTTAGGAGAAGGTTTCTCCCTGACAGAGTGATCCAGGTTTGGAAGGGGCTGCCCACGGAGGGGGTCGGGTCACCGTCCCTGGAGGTGTTCAGGGTCAGGCTGGATGAGGTGCTGAGTGGCATGAGCTGGATGGCAGAGGTTAGGGGGACTGGGTTGGTTTTAGGTTGGACTGGATGATCTTGAAGGTCCTTCCCCGCCTCATCAGTACTGTGAGACTGTGACTTGAAATGCAAAAGGGAAGGTGCTGTGGCTTTCCTGGCTGCTGGGTTGGAAAGCAAACACTGTCATCCAGCTCACAAGCAGTGGGAACTGTTCATAGGGGTTGCAGCAGCTGGAGGAGAGAGGAAATTGCTTGCAGCCCTGCATGGGCTGGTGCCTCTGCTTCATCATCAACAGTCACAGTTTGCCAGTTCATCTCTTATGCTGCACGAACAGCCTCTCCTCAAGCAGGGCATCGTCTTGAGCGGCAGCCTGAGAGCTTTCCGTGCCATGCTCACCCCATCTAGATGGCAGAGGTTAGGGTGACTGGGTTGGTTTTAGGTTGGACTGGATCATCCTGAAGGTCTTTCCCAGCCTCATCAGTGCTGTGAGACTGTCATTCCAAGCAACGTACTTGCTTTTCTCCCCATCAATCAGTTGGGAGTTAGGTGGATTCTTCACTCCAGAACCACTCGCATACTGGGTGGTGGAATGTCTGCCAGGGGACTGCTGTTTTCTGAGATTCATTTACTCTATCCTTTTTATTCCCTAGAGGTATCACAGAGGAGAGAAGATTCACCACTCAAGCTGGTAACGTACCCAACACACGACTCCTACCGTGTCACTTCTGCTTTCTCGGATGGATGAAGTCACTTCTAGGAAGAGAGAACACTTGAATAAGAAGTTTTAAGACTTATTTCCTCACAACCATTTCTGCTAATGAAGAGAGCATTTACTGAAATCTCCAAACCAGAGCACTGAATCATCCCCCTGCTTGTTTTCTGGAGGTCATCCAAGTAGTCTGAGCTAATGCTGATGCTTCTTTGCACTTCTAGAAGGTCTGCTGATGCTTTCACGGCGCTGATGAAATCTGTGTATCAAGACCTAAGCAACACTGCTAATTTTTGATAATAAAACCAGGAGGAATTGAGGTGCCACAATGGCTCCGGTCATTGCACTGAGGTCACTGAGCTTCTCAGCTGCGTGCTACCAGCCCAGACTTGGTCTCAGCACATCAACAGGAAGGCACTGACACCTCAAGAAACAAGGGAGACCCTTTATGCAACACTGACCAGGTGGTGGGGGTTTCAGTGAATAAGTTAGCGATGTAAGAGGTAAGCGGGGATGCAATCTCACTGCTAGGGGTAAGTGGGGATGCAATCTCACTGCTAGGGGTAAGTGGGGATGCAATCTCTCTACTAGGGCTAAGTGGGGATGCAGTCTCACTGCTAGGGGTACTTTATGGCTTTAATTCAGCATTGAAGCATGAAGGCTTGACGATGAGCCAGTGCTGAGGGAAGAATTTACAGTGGTGACATCCTTTCCAAAGACACTTAGGGAAGGAAGGAGCTTCCTCCAGACATCAGCACGAAGCACCTTTCCAAGCGCCGGAACAGGCTGCCCAGGGAAGGGCTTGACTCACCATCCCTGGGTGTTTCTCCAAGTTGTGGTGATCGGAGGCTTAGGGACAGGGTTTAGTGATGGTCTTGGGACAGCTGGGTTAGCGGTGGGATTTGATGACCTTAAAGGCCTTTTCCAAACAAAATGGTTGCGTGAAAAGCAGCACGGAGTGTAGAGAGCCTGTGGGTGACACTAACCCCTCCGTCTGCCCTTCCTCTGCACGTCTGCAGAACACTCTGCATGCCCTCAGTTCGGTGCTTGGTAGAGCTAAGGAGGGTTCCTCCCTGCCCACTCGCCTTTGCCCTAGGAACAACGAGTGTGCAGGGACAAGAAGTCCCATGATGGGAGAAGCAGTTAACTTGTAGGGCTGCATGAGGAATAAGCCAGATGGATGTCGCTGTGCTGCAGAAGTGACCTACTTTCACTCTCTCTGGCTCTCTCTGTTTGCACTGGTTTACTGATGGCAGGAGATACTGCTAAGGGAGCGGTGCTCCTGGAATGCCGAGGGAGGTGGAACGCCGGTATTCCAGCCAGGCAGACCCTGGCAGAGACAAGGAGCAGCACTGCACTCAGCTCCTGACTGCTGGCAGGCAGAACTAATGCAAGGAGATGGTGGGCTCTGAGGTAGTCTACAGGAACACTGCTGCTCTGCCTTCTAATAAGCAGGTAAGGATTAGGCAGTGAGCCACGCAGGCAGATTGTGCGAGGGCTAAGTGCTGCTTTAGTGCCACAGGAAGCCTGCCCCAGATGGGGTAGATCTTTCCCTCAATTCCCTTGACATTTCGAGCTCCTGTGTTCAGTCTTGGGCATCTCACTACAATGGAGAAGTTGAGATACTGCAATGGGCCCAAGAAAGGGCAACAAGATTGAAGGAGGAGCAGCATCTAGGGAGCTGGGGCTGGTTATTCTAGAGGAAAGGAGGCTGAGGGGAGACCTCACTGTCTACAGCTACCTAAAAGGAGGCTGTGGAGAGATGGGGCTTGGCCTCTTCCCACAAGGAGCCAAAGAACCACAGAATCAGCCCTTCCTTGCTGCAAGGATGATCAGAGCTGGGGTGGAACTGGGAGTCCCCATCCCCAGAAGTGTTTAAGAAAAGACTGGATGTGGCATTGGTCCAGCTGATGTTAGGTCACAGGCTGGACTCGATCATCTTGCAGGTCTTCCCCAGAAGAAGAAGGGAAGCTGAGGATGGGCATCAGATAAATCTTCTTCCTGGAAAGGGTCCTCAGGCCTTGGCAGAGGCTGCCTGGGGGAGGTGTTGAATCACCATCCCTGGACAGGTTGCAGAGTCGTGTAGATCCAGAGCAGAGCTTAGCAGTGGCCTTGGGACAGCTGGGTTAACTAAACATCTCTATTAGTCTGTGATTCCTGTAATTTCATCAGGCTGGGGGAGCAGCAGGAGGATAGAGAGTGTACTCTCCTCTCTAAGACGGACAAGGAGCTGGAGAGTGTGGTCACGGCTCTATCTCCCACAGAAGTGTTAGCCCACTGTGGACAGGTGAGCAGAAGCTGATGCTTCTGTCGTGCTCTTCATCCCTCTACAAAAGCTTCTCAGTTCTGAGTGACCCCTGGCACCAAACACCCGCCTCAGGGTGCCAGGTTGTCTCCTTATCATCACAATGCCTGGGAGAACAGACAAAAGAGAAGGGGGTTTCCCTCCTCCAGCCTCCTGCATCACTCCTGCCCCAGCAAAAGCACCCATCCTTCCAGTGTGCACTCCAGAGGGCAAAAGGCTGGACCTAACAGCTAGGACTTAAAAGTCCTACCCTTGTCTAGCTTTACGGGGAGGCTGTCCGGGGCAGAGGGCACTATAAAGCCCTTCTGCTCTACCCAGATTCATTAGAGCATCACTTAGCCCTGGGCATGCGTGATAAAATTAATCAGATGTTCCCCCCTTCCCCTTCCCTCGGTTTTAATCCCTCTATCAGGATCCTCTAAGGTTTGACACAGGCACCCCAAGCCTGCTCACATGTCTTGATACCATCTCTGTCTCCGTGGGTGAGGAACCAGCCGGTGCCTAAGCTCCCCAGCTGTCTGGTAGGTATTCAGGGTTGATTCCATCTCCCTCCCACATAATCCCTGCTTGTAATTACAAATATTAGGCACGGGGACCACGGGGGGCCATCTGCAGAGATAACAACTGCCCTGTTCGCTGTTGGCCTTGATGACCCCCGGAGCTCCCTTCCAACCCCCGATGATCTTTGTGTATCTGTGTTTGCTGACCGGAGCGCCCGGCGATGGCTCCAGCTGTCTGCCAGCTCCACTGCACGAGTCTGGGGGGTACAGCTGTGCATGCACCTGACGGCCTCAACACCCCTCTTGTCAAGGGCTCTCTCTCTTCCCTGCCTTGACACAGAAAGGTTCCTCTTTGCGCGAGCCCTGGAGCCTGGGCTGACGGCCCCCGGAGCATCAGTTTGTCTACACCCTGAGCAAAGAAAGCCAGAACCCACTCCCCTATCTCCTTCATTGTTTGGATGACAAAGAACGATGCCAGCGTGGGACCCTCTGCTGTGAAGCCACACTGAGAGACCCGTGGGTGCCCAGCTGTAGAAGAGCAGCTCCAGGGAGACCTTCGTGTGGCACTGCAGTGCTCGAAGGCAGCCTGGAGGACAGATGGAGAGAACATTTTCATCAGGGGTGTCGTGATGCTGCTGGAAGAAGGAGGTGAAGACTGGACGTAGGGAAGAAATAAGAGCCTGGCCCATCCCTGGAAACATTCCTGGTGAGGTTGGACCTCGGGGCCCTGAGCAATCTGCTGTAGTTGAAGCAGCCCCTGCTCTACCGAGGGAGGTTGTACTCAATGCAGCTCCAGAAGTTCCCTCAGACCCAAACTGTTCTGACTCTGTGATTTTATGGTGCTCTGGTTCAGCTTCACAGTTGAGCAGCCTGAGCAGGTGGGTGGACCTGTCAGCACTCTCTCAGGGAACACCAAGCAGCAATCAGTCTCATTCATTTGCCATCAAGGCTAAAGAGCGATTTCTAGCCCATTTGGTTGCCCAGGATCCCTTACAGTCGCTGGGGACCTCTCCTGGGCAAGTTGCCTCATCCCAGAGAAAACACCTACGTGTGACCCAGTGACTCATACATAGCCCCAGCTCTGCTGACGGCATTAACTAGATCTTCACAGCCTGCAGTAGGAAGACAGACGCCAGCTCAGGAGGCGCCCACGCTGTTGGCACTCGAAGAACTCCACCTTGCCTCTCCGTCAGAGCCATGGACTCGTTTGGGTTGGAAAAGCCCTTCAAGCTCATCGAGTCCAACCGTTGGGTTAAAACAGTCCCAAGGCCACCGCTAAACCCTGGCCCCGAGCTCTACCACTCTGAAACACAGCCAGGGTGGTACTTCAACCCCCAGGTGCTGGAACGAGTCCAGAGAAGGGCAACTGGAATGGGCAAGGGGCTGGAAGGTCAGCCCTGCGAGGAGAGGCTGCTGGAGCTGGGGATGTTCAGCCTGGAGAAGAGGAGGCTCAGGGTGACCTGATCGCTGTCTAGAACTCCCTAAAAGGGGGTTGNAAGGTCTTTTCCAGCCTCCTCATTGCTGTGATCCTGGGATACTTTGGGAGTGACAGAGCCCCCTCCACAGACAGAGGATAAATCTTCTGGCCAAACTCCACATCACCCAGAGGAGAACTCCCTAAGGATGTTGGCACAGCTGGAAGAGAAGTCCCTTGGGGTGCATCCAGCACATCTGCCAGGTAGCTCCCAAAGGATGTCCCCACACAGCTGGAGGTCACTCAGGCTGGGTCCAGCACAGCAGGCAGTGATGACGATCACGGTGTTGCCAGCACCATCCAGCAGCATTTAAAAGCAGCCCTTTACCACCCCGTGACACATCCACCCAGATGCTCTGAGCCCATCTGGCAGCACCGGAGGAGTGGAAAAGCACAGTGACTGGAGTGCTGAGGACGGGGAACATGAATTCTCTCTGCTAACTGCTTCACCCCCCTGCCTCCTCACTGGGTGGACGAAAGGCACGGCCGGCAAGGACTCAGAGAAACCTCTCCTCTCGCTGTTTCCCACCCGGGTTGTACTCCTGCCTTTTCTGTTCTGCTGGTAGGAGACCCTTGCAAGGCCAGCACAGAAAATCACGCACTGGCTGGCTTTTCCTTCCAAGCCCACACCGTGTGCATCGCTCCCCACGGGGAATTGTACTCTCAAATCCAGGGGCTCTAAAGGCTGAGGATCAGAGAGCTATGGGAGTGGAATATTCATTCCAGGGAAGAGAAGGGAGAAAGAAAACCCAGTACCATCAGAAATAAAGGCTGCATGAAAATTCATTTCCACAAACCCAGATCAAACCCCCTCTCTTCCCTCCCCGTGAATTGGCAACTGTTCTTTGTTGTGGCGTCGGAACCGCGTTCAAAGTCTCCTGCTGGCTTTGTGGCTAAGTCCACAGATTGATTGCTGCTGCACAGTGCTGAAGGTGATGCTGCGCAGAGGGGGGTAGGGGCCAGGCCTTTTGTTCAGCATCAAAACAACAGCAACGGCAGCAAAGATCGCTGTAAGCCTTTTGTGGTGTGTGCCGGCACGCTCCCGTTACGACGGCTGAGGTGGGTTAGGGTGCTGCAGGAGGAAGGACTCTTTCAGCACAGATTTCAAACAACTCTGCTGCAAGACAGAGCAGGAGCAACAGCTGACTCTTCTCATTGCAGTCCTACCAGCCGCTCTCAGGAAGGGAGACCTTGAGGTGTTGCTGCACAGCAGCATGTGAGTGAGTCTGACAAGGAAAGGGTGAGGAGGTTTGCTCAGAATCCCTACTCTGACCCACTGGATGACTGCCTTCTCCCTAGCAGGGTCCAGAGTTGACACCCAGAGAGGTTCCCCGTTGGATCATGGGTGTCCAGCACCGAAGGGAGCCCTGTCCACACTGTTCAAACTCCTCCAGACAGACCCAGCATGGAGCCACCAGCCATCTCGTGGGGTCCTTCTCCAGCTCCCTGCATGTTCTGCTGCTCCACTGCCAGTGGAAGCAGCCAGGAGAACCAGGTACCTGCTCATGGGGGGGATAAGGTGGGTACACATTTAGACGATCGAATTAGGGCCATGAGTGAAGAGCACTGAGGTGCTGGAGCTCAGTAATGTCACAGTAGATCTGCTGTGGGTGGTACAAGAAGCACACCTGGCTCAGGCCAGGGCACTGGGTGAAGAGCTCTTCTTTCCCAGCCTCATCTTTACTGTGAGACTGTGAGACTGGGTGCAGCCAGGAGGAGGATCCTTTCCATCAGCCCCTGCAGCTGCCCAAGAAGGTTGGGTTGCTTAGTTAGTTTCCCTTCCAGCATGAGCTGCTGACAGGAGGTGCTGCCCTCAAACCCCTGCTGTGACACCGGGCAGCAGGCTCTTGGGAAAGCAGAGCACCTTCGGGACTCAGGCAGGTTGAGATGTCTGTTATCAGCTGCTCTGCCACCAGTCTCAATGCTGTTGACCCTGTCTGACTCCACGTGTAGGCAAGTACGTGGAGTGGTTGTGGCATTCGTCTTGGATTGCTGGCTATCAGCCACCTTCTGCTCGAACTGGGATGGTCAGTGGCCACAAAACCATAGGTCTGCCTGGAGTAGAAAGACATCCCGAGCAGCAGTGGTTTCACTGCAGCAGTGGAGACTGTGGGTCATCTGGGGAGAACTCCAGTGGGTGAGTGGAGAGAGGCAGTGGGGATAGACCTTTCCTGGCCTGTATCCTCTGGAGAGAAGAGGGGGCTGTAGGCAAGAGCTGCTAGATGCACAGCCATCTGCCTCGTCACACTGCAGGGCCAAGCAGCGCCTGGTAATGCCTCCAGATAGCTGGACCCCCTGTGCCTGGGTCTGATTTTCCTGGGGAAACAGAAAATCAGGATCTAAAAGGTGGGGGTTTGCCTTGCTAGAGCAAATGGGCTTTTTCCAGCTGCTTTTCTATCCTTTCTTTCCCTTTTTTCCCCGAGCACTGGCACAGCCACCGCCTGAATACTAAGCACCCTGCAGCACTCTAATTATCCTAGCAGAGCATGCAGCCCCTGCCTCTGCTGATGACTGGAGGGAACCGGTGGGGAGGCAGAGAGAGATTAGAGAGAGACTGGGCGATGGGAAAGGGATGGAGCCACCAGCCCACCAGCTCTGCATCCCCACACCTGTGAAACCCATGCAGGGGTAGCGATTCAACCCCCTCCCTGGGCAGCCTCTTCCAAGCCTGGGGCTTCTCCCAAGAAGAAGTTTCTCTTCATGACCATCCTAAGCATCCCCTGGTGCACCCTGAGGAATTTCCTCCTGTCCTATTGCTTGTAACTTGTGAGAAGAGAATAAAACCCTTCTCTCCCCAGCCTCCTTTCAGGGAGTTGTGGACAGGAAGAAGGTCTTTCCTCAGCCTCCTTCTCTTCAGACTGACCAGACCCAGCTCCGTCAGCTGCTCCTCATGAGATTTGAACCCTAGGGGTTAGGATACGAGGAGCCAGGAAGGCTGAACTGAGGGTTGGGCCACCACTGTTTGGAAGTGTCCTGTGTGAGATTGCTTGGAGGGAAGTGTCTGCTTTCAGGAGCCACCAAGACCCCTGAAGCACCCAAGTGCCTGTGTATCCTGGAGCTCTGGGGTGAACTGCGAAACCACGGCTAGGAAGTTGTCTTCTCATGTTGGTGGGTGCAAAGGAAGTAAACTGAGGCCGTTCTCTTCCCTCTTTTAACTGGGATTAACTGGGTTTCTGCAGTTACTGTCTCTCGTTTAGTCTGTCCTAGTTCCTAAAGCTGTAATTAATGCCCTGGCAGGGTCTCGGAGGGTAATCACAGAGAGCTGCTCCAGGAGAGACCTAGTGCATTTCCACGCTCAGACACAGAAAATGCTGGAAGGAGTGAACTCGGGACTGGAATCCCATCTGGGCTGGACAAGGGAACCACATTCACTATAGGTTCTGATTGCTGTGCGTGTCTGCCAGAGAAAGACGAACCCTGTCTGAAGGGGGGCACGGCCAGAGTCCAGTTCCATGTGGTGGGTGTCTTAAAAATGAAGAAAGCCCCAGGCTGAGGCAGCCCCAGGCGCAGGAGATGGGCCGGGCTCAGAAGGATGGGGAATAATCCAAGGCTAAGACATCAGGAGAAGGTTTCTCCCTGACAGAGTGATCCGGGTTTGGAACGGGCTGCCCACGGAGGGGGTCGGGTCACCGTCCCTGGAGGTGTTCAAGGTCAGGCTGGATGGGGTGCTGAGTGGCATGAGCTGGATGGCAGAGGTTAGGGTGACTGGGTTGGGTTTGGGTTGGGCTGGGCTGGATGATCCTGAAGGTCTTTTCCAGCCTCATCATCACTGTGAGACTGTGATCCTGTGAATGGTGGCACTAATTCCTTTCCTCATTGTCTCCCAGCCAAACCCACCCGTGAATCTGTCACCGCGTTTAAGAGACTTCATGGCCACCTTCCCATTAGAGCCTCCCTCCAGCAATCTGGGGAGCAGTGTTAGTACCCTGCTGCCTGGTAGGGAATATCAGTCCCCAGGCCTTCCTCCAGCTTGAGCTGACCGAACCCCATCTGGCAAAGTCCGGGCTCCGAGGTGCCCGCGTGACCCAGCCGCTCACAGGCAAGCCGACCGCCGGCGCGCCAGCNCGGCACGCCAGCTCTTTCGGAGGCTACAGAAGCACCCCTCTTCTGGAAAAACAAAGTAAAGCCTTCACAAGCCACTGCTTTTCGCTCCCAGATTATTTTTCATCTCCTGTGCTGGTGTTTTTCAGAGCTCATTACTGGCTTGGCTGTTAATCCCTTCCACGACTCTATCCCTCATCTTCAGGGACAGTTTAGCAGTTCCTCTGCCTGTGAAGGGGCCCTCAGATGTGGGATCACAAAGCGTTCGCTATGGATCTGCACTATCAACGCCCTGCCACTTGCCACGTTCACAGGCAGCAAGAAACCAGCAGGCAGGTTCTGCCGGCTGCCGGCTGTGATCTAAGGCTCCTGCACGAGAACCCTTCGGGAAGCTTTCGCAGGCCTGTTGGGAGGGAGGGATGGATGGAGGGATGGGGGGATGGATGGAGGGATGGATGGATGAGTGGATGGGTGGGTGGATGGAGGGATGGATGGATGAGTGGATGGAGGGATGGATGGAGGGATGGATGGGTTGGTGGATGGATGGAGGGATGGAGGGATGGATGGATGAGTGGATGGATGGATGGATGAGTGGATGGAGGGATGGATGGAGGGATGGATGGAGAGGTTTGATGCAGGGGAGCTCGCTGAGGCCTCGTTTGAGGATCACTCCCTGACAGAGTGATCTGGGT
>VZRI01000930.1:9001-26325 GCA_013397515.1 Upupa epops | reverse complement strand
CACCCCCCCTTCCAACCTAGTTGGAACCCTTTCCAAAATCCTTTCAATATTGAAGGACATAGCCATTTATCCAGAAGAAAAATCAAGTTAACTTTTCCATTGTGTAATCTCTAAAAAGTTCAAGGAGTTACAAAAAGTTAAATGCAGTTAGAAATATAAGAAAAATGTTAAAACCCTCATTATTCACTAAGCCATTCTGTAATTCTCTTTCCCTTAGGAAAGGCAAATGTTTAGTTTCTCTCTTTCTTCTCTACCAATTACACTCTTGGCTTTCCCAAATTTCAAGTGGTAAGGGGTGAGGCCATAAAATTCATCCTCTTAAAACAAAAAAACCTTGAATTGAATATTCGGAGTGGGGAGGAAGGTGTGGAAAGAGTGAAGTACTTTATATAGTATTGGGCAGAACAATAGTGATTTTCTATTTGAAATCTCATGAGAGAAAACTCATAGTTGATAGAGCCACTCGGCTCATGAGTAGTTTATTTGTAGTTCATTACAGTTTTCTCTGGACTACAAAGACAGCTCAGACATACACAGAGCTTTAGATGTATTAGTTACAACTAGAGCGGTCATTGTAGTGCTAGGGATAACTTGGAATAGAAAACTACATAACAGTGTAATTTTTAAAACTTCTAGTGTTTGAATTCCATTTCCCGAAAGTAAATTTAGCATTGCAACCCTTCACAACTACAGCATTCAGCATTCGAATGCCATTTTAAAACCACAGTTTGGCAGTATAGGAAATAAGTCCCCCCTCACAAGCCCAATGTTAAAAATCCAAACTACTAAATAAACTTCTTGAAGGAACTAGTAGCTATTCTTTAACATAGTTCTTAGGTCTTGCAACACCTTTCAACCTTAACTCATTAGAAAAACATACTGGAATCATAGAATGTTATGAGTTGGAAGGGACCTCTAGAGATCATCTAGTCCAGTCCTCTGATAAAGCAGGATCCCCTAAGGCACATGGGCTGAATCCAGGCTGCTTTTGCAAATCTCTAGAGGAGACTCCACAGCCTCTCTGGGAAGTCTATCACCCTCACAATAAAGAAGTTTCCCCTCATGTTGAGCTGGAACCTTCTATGCTCAAGTTTATCCCCATTATTCCTTGTCCTATTACTGTGCCCCACAGAGTCCCTTCTTGACATCCATCCCTCAGATATTTACAGACATTAATAGGATCCCATCTCAGTCTTCTCAAGACAACCCCAGTTCTCCTTCTTCATAGGGGTGATGCTCAAGTCCCTCCATCATCCTCATAGCTCTCTGTTGGACTCCTGTAGATCCCAGTCTCTCTTAAACTGGGGAGCCCAAAACTGGACACAGTGCTCCAGGTGAAGTCTCTCCAGGACAGAGTAGACGGGGAGGAGAACCTCCCTAGATCTGCTAGACTCAGTTTTCTTAATGCACCCCATGATCCCATTGGGCTTCTTGCCCGCAAGGTACCATTGCTGTCCACTAGGACTCCAAGATCTTTCTCCATGTTTTGTACAGGGCAGGAAAGCATTTAAGAGGGGAAAGGTAAGGTCAAACAGCTCTTGTTTCTGTAACACTCCTGCTGGCACCTGGTAGTCTGGATAAACATCCCATTGCACACAGGAGAACAACAGATAAGTCAAAATGAAACGACAGAGCACTGACATTAAACAGCTTCACCCAGGTTTAAACTGTCTGACACCCATGCTTAAATGTATTAGACAGAGTTGGTCTTCAGTGTAAACAGTGGAAAAGCTTCCAGAAAGTGAAAAGAGACAGGATTACAGTTATTCACTCCGATTGCTGATGTGTACAGAGGCAAAGAGAAACTATTCTATAAAACAAAGGCATAAGTTCTACATTATTATGGAAAACAACAGTCATAACTGTAGATGCTCAATAAATTAAGAACTAGCTTCAAAAATAACCCATACTCCTATTTATGTATATTTTCATGAGAAATTCTCTTTTTGAGCTAAAGTGTTCCACGCTTGTGTTCAGCTGTAAGGTTAGTCTTTTCCAAAATTCTTTGACCCACAGATATCAAAACACTGTGAATAATAGAAGTAGGCAAAGAAAGGATCCTCTTTAAAATACAAGTGTGTGAGGATCTTCTGCAGTGAAGTGGATTTGTTTATAACATATTGGGATGTCCTGTCCAGGGCAGTAGTGGAGTCGCCATCCCTGGTTTTTAAGGACAGATTGGAAGTGGCACTTAGTGCCCTGGTCTGGCCGATGGGGTGATGTTAGGTCACAGGCTGGACTTCATTATCTCAGAGGTCTTTTCCAGCCTCAATAATTCTGCAATATAAAGGAACTGAAAAACAGCATTGACTGATGTGCCATTTCCTGGATCCCTGAGCTTTTGTAACTCATCCCAAAGCAAATAGAAACTTGAAAAACATTATTTTCTTCTCAATATAAGCAATCCCTGAAGAAAAAGCCCCAAGTAACTGAAACAATCAATCTTAAAAATACAGTCTAAAAACATTGAAAGCAAAGTGAGAAGAGGACTGGACTCTAAATAACTGACTTGTCACAATAGCATCCAGGTTCTGCCTGAAAAATTCAGGTTTTCCAGTAATACCCTGCCCTTGACCTCCTCAGCCTATCCCAATTTTCTACAGCACCCAATGCATCTCAGTCCTGTTCTGCCAAAACAACCCAAAAAACACCTGAGCATGTAACACAGGATCTCTGGACAGGCAGTGTAGAAACAAATGCTAAATCACCAGAGACATGGTTCTTGTGCTAGGATGCCTCCTTGACTGCTGGTCAGTACATCATCCAGATCCCAAACTATGGGAGGAAGCAAGACAGAGAGGGTCATTTGGGACAGCTTTAGCCAGTGCTTCCTCCACCTTCTGTCACATTTGTAAGCAAGAATAATACCACTTCAATATCTCAGTTATGCTCTTGGTGAGCCCAGCAGCCTGGACATGAAGAGTTTTGCAATGCCACCCATGATGGGGTGATTGTGAACAAGGGGAGTTGCTGTATCATTGGGTTGCAGTGCATGTGTTTGTGGGGGTTTTGGACTGCACCACCACCTGTGCAGACATGCCAGAAAGAACAGGAGCCAAAATCAAATGTAGAAGTCTCCATTCCCTCTCTGAAAACGGCACTGAGGCTTTTCTATTCTAATCAAGGCAAGACTATCATGTAATAATTAAAATACACCCCCTATTCAAGGACAGAATGACAAAGGTTAAAACAATAAGCCAGCAAAGGCAATCAGCACCAACTACCATCCTCCACCACTAAAAATAAACATAATGTTTTTCTGAAAAGCAAGAAGTCCATCAAAGCTGAAAGGCAGAAAACAAAGTAGACACTTGAATTAGAAATTATTTAAATTGAATTTTATATGAAGAATGCTCAGAAGCTGGCCTGTTTAAGACAAACTTCGTGTTTTCTGCATGGCTGGAATCACATTAGCCCAGGAATGATAGCCTTGCGTGTTCGCTAATCTATTACCGTCAAGTTAGAAATGGAATCCTGCATTAGCATGCAAAAAGGTGCCAGCCAGCACTCCAGAGGACGCCAGCATTTCTGTGCAGCAAGCACCACAGATTTCTATAAATAATGAGACAAAAGGAAAAAAGTGAGCTTGCATTGTTCTGAGCCCTACGTAACTTGATTATAACATTGATATCGCAATCATTTCTATATGTCAGCTGCTCCAACTAGCCTAGTAAAGGCCAATGTTGTACACTGCAGTGATTAAAGCTACACCTTTCCTGTCTCTCATTTCCCTCAGAAAAAAAAAAACAGCAGCCAAAAAAAATCCTAAAAGAATTAAAGCTCAGATGCCTGAAAATCTTTCATCCACTGATGACTGCCAACATTCAGATGAAATTCAAAGGGTTTACTGCAGCCATATAACTGACAAAGCCCACTCTGAGTCACCCCAATCCAGTCTGAAGTGATTATCATTTGCTCACCACACCTACCTGGAGTTTTTCTTTAGAAGACCAGAGGAAAAACATTTAACTTTTGACACCAATACATTTCCTCAGAGAATGAGATTCACAAAATAATCAAGGCTAAAAGGCACCACTGAGATCACTGAGATCATCAGGTCCTGCCAAGAGCCTAACTACATTAGCTAGACCAGGGCACTAAGGGCCACAGTCAGTCTGTCTTTGAATACCTCCAGGAGTGTATTGCACCACTGCCCTGGGCAGTCCAAGGCTTCCTAACATCCAACCTAACCCTTTCCTGGCAGGTTTCAGGCCCTGCCTTCTCATCCTAGAGCTGGTTGCCTGGGAGAAGAGCCTGACCCCCACCTGACTACAACCTCCCTTCAAGGAGTTGTAGAGGGAGAAGGTCTCCCCTGAGTCTCCTCCAGGCTAAACAACCCCAGCTCCCTCTATCTCTCCTCACCAGACTTTTTCTCCAGTCCCTTCCCAACCCTCATTGCTCCTCTGGACCCACTCCAGCCCCTCAGTCTCTTAAAGTGAGGGGCCCATAACTGCCCCCAGTACTCGAGTCCTTGCCTGTGCCCAGTGCAGGGGAAGAATTATGTCCCTAGTCCTGCTGGCCACACTATTGCTGATACAAGCCGTGATGCCATTGACCTTTTGTGCCACCTTGACAACCTGCCGGCTCCTGNACCTGGACAACCTGCCGGCTCCTGTTCAACCAATTGTCAACCAGTATTGCCAGGTTCCTTTCTGCCAAACAAGCCATGTCACCACCTGTCTGGATTAACGAGGCGGGGCACGACCGATTGAAGTGCATCAGAAGCTGTTTATTCTAAGAACAGCTGAGTTTATATACTATATGATATTCTTCAATAACTGCCTTATACCAATCATTTAATTTTCACCACATTTAGAAGTTATAAAATTTGGTTGTANAGTTTCCTTTCTGCCAAACAAGCCATGTCACCACCTGTCTGGATTAACGAGGCGGGGCACGACCGATTGAAGTGCATCAGAAGCTGTTTATTCTAAGAACAGCTGAGTTTATATACTATATGATATTCTTCAATAACTGCCTTATACCAATCATTTAATTTTCACCACATTTAGAAGTTATAAAATTTGGTTGTACAGGTAGTCTACACAATAGTTTACATTAGCGTTTTATCTTATCTACTCACCTAACTTTACTTGTTCCCTAGGCTGCATCCTGTTTACGTTCCAATCTCAACATGAGCCAGCAGTGTGCACTTGTGGCTCAGAAGGCAAACCGGATCCTGGGCTGCATCAGAAGTGTGGCCAGCAGGTCAAAGGAGGTGATTCTCCCCCTCTACTCCACTCTGGTGAGACCCCACTTGGAGTACTGTGTCCAGTCCTGGAGCCCTTATTACAAGAAGGATGTGAACGTGCTGGAGCGAGTCCAGAGGAGGACCACAAGGATGATCAGAGGGCTGGAGCACCTCTCCTATGAGGCCAGACTGAGAGAGTTGGGGCTGTTCAGTCTGGAGAAGAGCATGTCTCACGGTGACCTTATTGTGGCCTTCCAGTATCTGAAGGGGGCTACAAAAAGGCAAGGGAGGGTCTTTATAGGATCTCAGGTAGCGAAAGTACTGGGGGTAATGGAGCAAAGCTGGAGATGGGTAGATTTAGACTTGATGTGAGGAGGAAATTCTTCACCATGAGAGTGGTGAGAGCCTGGAATAGGTTGCCCAGGGAGGTGGTTGGGGCCCCATCCCTGGAGATGTTTAAGGCCAGGCTGGATGAGGCTCCAGCCAGCCTGCTCTAAGTGTCCCTGCCCATGGCAGGGGGGTTGGAAATGAATGATCCTGTGGTCCCTTCCCACCCTGACTGATTCTATAACTTCTTCCCAGTGAGGGTCATGGGGCACTGGAGGGGGCTGCCTGGGGAGATTTGTGGAGTCTCCTTCTCTGGAGACATTTGAAACCCACCTGGACTTGGTCTGGGTGATCCTGCTGTGGCAGGGGGATTGGACTGGATGATCTTTCCAGGTCACTACCAATCCGTAACGTTCTTTTCTGTGACTTGGTCTGTGTTTCCTGCTGTGGCAGAGTGATTGAGCTAGATGATCTTTTGAGGTCACTTCCTATCCCCGACAATTCTATAATTCTATGATATCTCCTTCTGCCTTAGCGAAGGTCTAAGGTCTATCCTTTTATCACTGATTAACATTGTCTTGCTTTCTGACTTTGTCTTCATAGTCCCAACAACCACCCACTTTCCACTCCCCAGAAATCCAGGAGTGTCTGGAGCATAAATTTCATTGCTTTGGTCTCACCTGATCTCCACTACTTCCTCCTAAGGAATGTTTTTATTCATTCTTAGAGGATATTAGCAGAGATGCTAAGTATCTTGCATTCAGGTCTTAGGAAACAACACTACTACTTCTACACACTACTTCTACATCTTCCAGCAAAGTCCCTAGAAACATTGCTGTAGTTCCCATCTTTTCTGCAACTTGAGGTCAAAGCTTGGCTCAGGTATGTCTGTTTTGTTTTCAACAGAGGACAATTAAAAATTTAGTTAGAAACAAGGCTCAAGTTATGGCATCTTCCTCTAATGGAAAATTGCTGCTGTCACAGGTCAGACCCTTGAAATGGGCTGTTCAGAAAGCACTGGGACTCACTGCTGGCCAACATTTCAACTATGTGCACTCTGCTCTTGAATGGTGCAGGCTTAAGGTGCCTGAGGCCACTGTGTGTTTTAATACCAAATTTGTCATTTTGGCTGAAAAATGCGCTTTGTATTTGAAATGTTTAGTTCCAACATCACCCAAATACTCGGAAACATTTAATTTCAAAAGGCATCAAAGTGTAAGTACTCCAAATCAAAAGTGTTTCTGAAATGGAAGGGTTCCGAGAGACAACATCTGATCTAAATACAGCTTGCCCCGCCCACACACACACCCTTCAGCTTTCCGCTTTTTTAAGCAAAACCCAATTTTCACTGGTTCGCCTGGGAATCTAAGGGAGAATTTGGAAAAATGAGAGAAAGGAGATAAAAGCAAACCCTTGGCCCTGAGGCATCCATACTGCTAGGTTCCATGAGATTGAAGGTAAAATACCAAATAAATAAAGACTTAGCCAGTAGTGCATCACCTCAAGCAAAAGACACTGAAGATTACTGATGTCCCAAGGCATAGGACCCGAATAAACAACCTGCCCAGTGCCTAAGCAGAAAATCTGCTTCACTGTTAAGTTTGACTACCTTAACTGTCCTCTTGCTTCCAGGTTAAATCACGCCTACTTTCACATAAACATCACCAAAGCAGTGACCCTCAACACATCACCTAACTATGGGCTCAGATACCCCTTTAATATTAAGCATAACATGCAAGTGCCCAGGACAACAGGCAGATCTCTATTCAAAAGCCACTTAGGCAGCTGTCAGAAAGCAGTATGTCGGTACCTCCAGCTGCTGCATCCCACCAAGATGAAAGCAAAATCCTGACAGATTTATGCAGTAGAAATTTTTTAAAAGAGTTTGCAACCTGAAACATTTTCACAACCATACTTTGAGGACTTAAACATAGACAGAAATTATTCTGTTTTCCCATGCTTGAATACATGAAAGGTTGTGTGTATCAATTACAATGAGATAGAAAAGGAAAAATCAGTGTACGTGTCTATAGTCATTCCTCTCTCCTTACAACATCCACTTTAGCTGAAAACCTGGTCAGCTATGCTCAGTCTCTCCTGGAGGCAGAAATAAATATTTCCCTAGTAAGAAGCTGTGATTTTTTTGTTGGCATTTGTCTCTTCATGCCAACATTCTTAGGCGGGAAAAGGATTGGTCACAAAAGGCAATTTCCTAGTACCTCTTTGCCAGACTAACTTGTAGAACTTTCCCATTCAAACATACAATCTGTGCATCAGGGAGATAATTTTGTACCGCAGTGGGGGCAGAAAAGAAATGGAATAGAATAACATCAGTTTCTTTAGAGCCCCCTTCTCCAATCCACCCAAAATTTCTCCTCCCTTATGACTTCTCAAGAACTACAGCATGAGTTATCTATCCATTCTCTTCGTAACTTTGCATGAGTTAAGTGTGAATTGCCATCTCCATGCTGACACTGGATGACTATTAAGATATGCATACCCTACAGGGGTGTAATTAAGGAAGCATTAAGATGTTTTCACCAAAGGACAGTTCATTTGTTGCAGCTGCACTATTTTTTTCAGCAGGTTAACTGCTTGGCAGCCCTTGCATGTCCAAGAGTCAATCTGCTTCTAAAGGATGGAGGTGAGTGGGCAGGACCTGGCAGTTCATCTTCTCATCTCTCATTTATTATCACATCACTCAGCAGTGCTGCTGACCTTCCTCACCTTGGAAACAGGGACGACGCATAGCTGTAGCCAGTGGGACAGCACAGAAATCAATTCCTTTTGAAATAGTCTACCTCAGAAATGATAAAGCTATTAATTTTTGTAACAGTTAATTAAAAGGATACCACCAAAGTCCAAACAAGTAAAAAGCAAACTGTTATTTCATTTACTCCCATTTACTCCCCTGCTTGCCTCTTCCCCCCTACTAAATGAAGTGTTGATAGCTGTGCACGCAGATGTAGTTATATAGTCACAAACAACATTATTTTGCTTGGTCTTTATCACAAAACAGTTTCAGAAGGGAGCTCTGGCTCATGAACAGGAAATGCCATGCTGTCCTTAAATGCTTCTGCTACACCTGCAGCTTGCAGAGGCAATTGCATCATAGACACCACACATCGTGTAACATCATTTGTACATCTCTGACACATTCCTGAAGGAGTAACAGGAGTCCATTAGGAGGAATCAATGATGAAGGACAGTTTTCCATCAGAGGAATGGACCACAAGAAGTTAAAGGAGAAAGATGTCTCCAGTCCTCTGCAATCAATGTGTGCCCTGTGCAGACATGGTGTATCCCCTCTTCACCCAACCCCATCTCACATACAGGGCAGCCAGTGGCTCAAACACTCAGCAGGGGAAGAGAAAGGGACAAAACCACCAGTAGCAGAAAACACCATAACTCATTCTCTCTGAAAATCACTACAGGCAGCAACTGCAACCTCTTAGAAAGTAAAAACACCATTAGCACTGCAGAAGCTCCTCAGGGGACTTAAACTCCCTTGTACACCTGGAGGGAGACAGTCATTCCCATCACGGATGTTGGCTCTGCCTACTGAGCATAGCTGACCGCTGCTGAAGCCCAAGGTGACATCCCAGTCAGCACTAATAAAACTGTGATTCAGCACCAGCAGACTCAGAAACTGCAGCAAAGGAGACTGGACAATGTCAAGTCAGCTGAAAGGGAGAGCAGCAAATGCTCATCTCTTACAACATTTTCCCCCAAGTCTTCCTGCTAGAAATGATCTGACAGACACCCAAATCTTTGATAAAATACAAAGATTTATTGGTTGTGGTAATAAGGAATGAACAAGCAGCGCCGGGCGCGTGGTGAGTCAGTCACTCCACCAACAAGCACACTTACAGTTTAAGACAGCAACATTTTATACCTTATTTCATACCTATTACCACTTCAAAGGATCCCCTGTATCAGTCTTCTCTTTTTTCACATCTCCACTTCTTTGTGAGACACCCCTCCCACCCCCACCCCCCCCCATCCAAAGATAAGGTAGGAGACAGTGATTAGCTCCCCATACATTGCACAACACTTTGCAGGTCTTAGATTGCTCAGCCTCCCCCCATCCTGTTTACCATTTGTCCTGCTGAGTTTCACTGTTTACTTTGTTTGTTCAATAGTTTTCCACAATGACAAGGGGGATATTGTTTTTACCTTGACACGAATCATAACATAACATCTCACATTTCTGTTTAGGTTTTGGGACACAATAACAAAAGAAAAGTAATTTCTGTTTCTTGGCTGTGTTTCCTCAGATTTTCCGAACTCCTCATCCTCCATTTTTTGCTGAATACCAGTAATGGCAAGCTACTTCCATTTCCTCTGAGGGAAGCCCAGACCCCCTTCCTGGCCTTTCCACACAGCCCAAACAATCTGCAGAGTAATCTCTTGGAAATAGCTGCACAACAGCTATGAGAGAGCATAGAAGAGTAATCAGGCAGAGGATGGAGCTCTATATACTATTTGGTATTTAAAGTGCTTCTGCATTAAAAACCAGATAAATCCCAATTAGGAGAATTAACTTCTCAAGCAAGTTGAAATGTGCCGGGATCTGTGATTAATAGATATGAGTGACTGCTTCATATTCTAGGGTCACTCTATTCATGCTCTCTCTTCCAACAACAATTCCAGAATAAATTGCCCTGACTGACAAAGACATAATAAAAAATACATTCTTCTGGAAGCCCACTCACTTAACCTGTACCACAATGGCTGTGCTCTACTCAAATTGCCAGGCAAGTTAGTTTAGTAGTGATTAATTTCGTTGACAATCATTTTTATTTTAAGGGATGCAATGTTTGTGATGCATAATGATCAGTTTGATTCTAAGATGTTTATTTTTAAGTTTGATTCTTAAGAATCCAAAGTTTGATTCTAAGATGTTTATGATCTGAGAAATTACTTTCAAAAGCATCCAATAATTAGCGCTTCCTTCACTGTCATTCAGTGACTCCTGAAATACCTTCAGGAAGGTATTTTGGGTGAGGAGAGATTTTGTTAGGTGCAAACATTTGAGGAGATCAAAGCAGACAATCACAGAAAGTTATTTTAAAACACACAAACCAGTCAGTTCTGAAGATCTATGATCTATGATCCAGGAGTCAAATTCATTGTGCTTCTTTAGCATTTTTCTTACCTATAGTTCAGTCAAGTCACATATGCAAACACATAGCCCAAACCCAGTTTTATGTACAAACCACAACATAACAACTGAGTTAAAACAAACTGAGGGACAGATAAGAAAGTAAACAGTTTACAGATCTAAAGTGTGAGTTGTTCTTTTCAAACAAGAACTGGTATTAATAGTTCCATGATTCTGTGACTGGTGAGGCTGGAAAAGCCTTCTGAGTTTTTCCAGCCCAGCCCATGATCTAACATCACTACATTGGCAGGACCAGGACACTAAGTGCCACAGACAGGCTGTCCTTAAACACCTCCAGGAGTGGGGACTCCACCACTGCCCTGGGCAGTCCATTCCAGGGTCTGATCACCATTTCCATGAGGAAGGGCTTCCTAACATCCAACCTAACTCTCCCCCAGACAGCCTCAGGACATAAGTCAAATTTGTTTTTTCCCACTTCTGACCTTAGTAGGAATAAAAGTTATCTTAGTAGACTGTTATTGACCTGTTCTTAGACTGATTTTCTTAACCTTGTAAAAACCAAAGAGAAACTTGGTTGTTATCCATCAGGTAAGAAGCTATGACCTAGTCAGTATTCAGTGAGAAATCAGCTGCACCAAGCACGAAGACTACATATTCAATGTCATTACCTTAATAAAACTTAAAAAGGAGTGGGCCATCCACATGTAATGTGTAGCAAGGATTGCTGTTAACTGAGACAAGATCACTCTCTGCTGCTATTAGGGGGAAAAGCCAAAGAGAAGAAGAAACACAGTGATCCAAGCAACCAAGAGGGCAGGAGGGGGACCACTGGCCCTGCAACCTAGTATCTGCTTATGACCTACCCTAAACTGCCACAAGTGATGGCTATATAGGTTAGAGATAAGCAGCTATGATTCAACATGCTCTAAAGTAATACTCATCAAGCGAGTTCATCAGTGTGAAAGGATTAAACACGGGGTACACAGACAAACTGCCTGCTGACAAAGCACTTATGAGCTACTGAAGTGGTAAAGCAGAAATGGTGGCATTTTCATATAACATGAATACAAAAGCCTAAAGGTTAAGGTGTAGTCTGTGAAGGGTGCAGTGTGAAAAATGCAGCTGAAAATGCAGTGTGCAGCACAGATAGAGGCAGCTTGTCCCAGAGCAGCAGGCAGTGAGCTCTTCCAGAAAGTCAGCACTGGTGTCTGGAAGGAAGGAAGGGCAGATGCAGGATGACCACCTCACACTGCTGCTCTATACAACAGGTGTCATCTCTGATTGTCTCTTCTGCCCACTTGACAAAACACAGCAGTGGAAGGAACAATGCCAAGCCATCTGGCCTCCATGCACCACCATTCAGTTCTTGCATTCCCTAGGTATGAAAATAACTGCCAAACAGTAGCATCCTTGACTGTGTAAATATGTCTATTCAGATATCAAAATTACATCTGAGAGCCAATATCCACTCTCTTTCCTTTCAGAACAACCTTTAGACATACTGCTTGTGCAGTCTCACTGGCTCTGAACTGTACAAGAAATCAAGGAGCAGGGGTTGATACATGTTTTCCACATAGACCACAGTACCAAGAAGAAACCAGAAAACCATGTATTTTCCTCACAGCCCAGCATACCCACATTACAACACTGTGTTACAGCACAACCTGGAACAGAAGGTATCAGGAAGAAATTATCAGTAAATACTTATAAAGTTCTGTGTCTTATCAAACCATCAGGAGCTAGCCTCAGATAATCACAGATGCATAAAAGGTTAACAGTCATTGGCATCTCTATTGAATTATACTCACTGATGGAGAGTTCGTAACTAGCCAGACATTCCATCATGTTGTGGGTAGTGGGCACACATGAAGGGCACAGAAAACAGATTTCAAGAGCCCCTCTTTTTTCATTCAAAGATCAATGCAGTGAGATGTGAACAGCCTTATGGTGCTCCACTTTCCCTCTTTTCTCATCTTTGCAGCAGAGGGTCACTTCTTTATCCATAGGGGACAGGGTTGGCAACTGATGTGAACCAAGCATCACTCTGTAACAGGCTGGGAGATAAAGAAAGTCAGTGTCAAATTTAGGAACACAAGAGAGATATTACTGGCAGAACTAGTGCAGCCACCACTTATGATGTGCATCTCTCTCCTCAGGATAGCCTGACAGGAGTGCCAAAGAGATTGTCATCTGTGAAATCCCTGCTGCATTTATTGAGGAGGTGGCAAGCACTTCATAAATGGCAAGAGAGGATGTAAGGGAGGAATCACAGCTTCCTTGTCGTAAGAAATGAGAAGCAAAGCCTTCCTCCTGCCATCTCATAGCTACTCCTGTAAAGCTGCCACCTGTGCCCTTTGCATCTGACCTGATGGCCTGTCCCTCCTTTCCCAGGACCCTCAGGGCAGGCACTCCAGTAGCCAGGGAGAAGCCAGTATCACGGTAATGATGAGGCTGGAAAAGACCTTAAAGATCATCCAGTCCAACCTAAAACCAACCAAGTAACCCTACTCACCTCAAATAGCCTGTAGCAACTACCCGAAAGTCCTACTGTAGCACATAGGGTGGACATGTCATTACCAGCATTGGGACCCCCTCCCTGCAGCCAGAATCCACACAAGGAAGTTGCCTCTGCAGCTCCATTATCCCATTACCCCCTTTGGGGTCTGCTGGCCATTGCCATCCCACAGGCACTCAGATCTTGAGGTTTGGGCTGTAAAGCCACAGTGAGCTACCTAGCTTGTTAAGGCTTGCAACAGGGCCCAAACAAGCAGGACGTTCACTGGAGTACAAAGAATAAAAACAAATACCTAGAAGTGTTCAAGGCCAAGCTGGATGGGGCTATGGGCAATCTGGTCTAGTGGGAGTTGACCCTGCCCATGGCAGGGTGGGTGGAACCAGTTGATCTTGAGATTGATTCCAATGATTCTATGAAATAAATAGAGTGATCCTACTCACACGTTCAAGGGCAGAGCAAGTATTTCATTAAGAAAACAATATTCCTTACTTTTTCTCCTCAAAAAACAAGTAAAACCTCACAACATCAAAAGTTCCTCTAAACAAATGAAAAAAACAAGAGCTGGAGGCAGTCACCCAGCATGGAAAATGAGCTCAAATCCTGGAAAGTTATCAAACAGAACAGAAAATAGTTTTATAATGGGAAATGTCAGGCAACCCTAGTAAAAAGTGAAGCTTCCAGTCCCACCTGTAATCACCCAGCACTGCACTCTTAATAGGTTATCTACAATTACACACAGATGGTGAGAGATGGTGCAATCTTCCAACCATGCTTGTGGTTACAGACTTCATTTAACAGAATGCTGAGGCAAATTAAGGTCACTCCTGTAGATTTCTCCTTTCTCTCTTAAAGACCACTTCACACATCAGAGGGTGAAACTTGGCAGCCCTAAACAGCATAGAGACAAACTCTTAAAACAGATGATAATTTCTCATTTATGTTATAATTTCACATTCGTTATTGTCCTGGTGTATTGCATTCACATTTATTTTATAAAGTTTGTTCCACACAAGGGTTTTCTACTGCAAACAATAAATAAATAGCATAAGAATTCTGCTTTGGACAAAACACCGAGGAAAGACAGGGTATGATGAGAGCTCATTTTAAGATAAATTTGGTATCAATAGAATTTTATTTCTGAAAAACAGATTCAGAGAGACATATTAGAAAATCCTTTTGTGTTTTTAAAACAAATTGCATTGTGCTCAGAATGCTTCAAGGAGGTGTTTGGCTTGAAATCCACACTTCAGCAGGGTTGCTATGCAGCCATTAAGCTAAAGTGACTCCACTTTTCACAGGAAAGCCTAATCTAGTTCCCCATAAAATCTGCACCAAAATAATTTCTTTCATAATCGTTCCAAAGCATTTCTCACTTGGGATATCAAAGAACATAATCTATACAAAGAAATTACTGGAAGTTCTTTATTACCTCAGCATTGTTCTTGTCTGTTCAAACATTAAAACTTTCATTTTCGCCTCAGACACTTAGAGATGCATGAATTTCTTGGGGACCGATTTGCAAAATGTTTAATTTTAAAGCAAGGATTCTATGCAGCATCTCCACAACATCCAAAATGATTGAATTCACCAGCACAACAACATCTGTGAGTAGCACCTAATACAAGAGGTCATGTCAGGTTAAAACTATGATAGGAGTTATCTGGAAATACATAACCAGCCACTTCACTAACCATATAAAGCATGAGCCACATGTTCAAAATCAGTCTTGAAAAAAAGCTGTCACTATTTAATTATCATTAAAACTTTCAAAATATATACTTTATCTAATTTAATCAGTTTTTTTAAAAGACCATACGCAATCTTTTAGTCCCTCCTGAAATCTCAGAAGATAGTAGAGTGACTATAGAGAAGTACAGAAATTGTGTTAGAAATGTTCTGATAGCATCCTGCCATAAGTCACTGTAATTAAGGGGAATTTTGTTGCACAGCTCCTCATAGTTCAACTCGTCATGAGCAGAGACAGCTAACAAGGCAAACACACAGATGCTCCAGAAAGGGAAGATCAATGGAGCATAGCTGGTAAACAGTTAAAGTTGAACAAAAGTAGAGCTTCCTTCTCACCTGAATATCCAGACGTAAAAAAGAAATACTTGTTTTTAGTAGACTTAGCAAGTAAGTGAACTCTTGGTATATCTCCCACCTTATGAACACTTTTTCTTGTCTTTCCACAAGCAAAGCACTAATTACTGCACTCAGAGAGAGAACACAGAACCACAGACCTGAACTGAACAGCAGTCCCTTTTGAATTCATCATTGTTCTGTCAGCACCTCCAGCAAAACAACCAATTTCTTTTCAGCTGTTGTTACACACAGTTGCAGGACATGCACATAGAATAGTAGAATCATAGAATCATAGAAATATTTGGGATCAGGAGGGACCTCAAGAGATCATCTAGTCCAATCCCCCTGCCACAGCAGGATCACCCAGACCAAGTTGGACAGGAACACATCCATGCGGGTCTTGAACTTCTCCAGAGCAGGAGACTCCACAACCCACCCTGGGCAGCCTGTTCCAATGCTCATTTACCCTCACTGTAAAGAAGTTCTTCCTGATATTTATATGGAACCTCCTTTGTTTCAGCTTGTACCCATTGCCCCTTGTCCTAGCAGCAGATGACATTGAGAAGAGTTTGGCTCCATCCTCCTGACACCCACCCCTCACCTATTTATAGACATTAATGAGATCACCCCTCAGCTTCCTATGTTCCAAGCTCAAGAGACCCAGCTCCCTCAGCTTTTCCTCATAAGGGAGGTGTTCTGCTTCCTTCATCATCTTCATTGCTCTACACTGGACACCCTCCAACAGCTCTGTGTCCTTCTTGAACTGACAGATCTGGACACAATACTCCAGATGCAGTTCTAGCAGTGCAGAGTAGAGGAGGAGAATAATCTCCCTCAATCTGCTAATCATCTTTACAGGTTTGTTGTGGGGGTTTTTTGTTTAGGTATTTTTTCCTTCTTTTTCCTACTTTTAATGGAACATTTTCTCAGTGCAAATGCTATGTGTCTCTCTCCACCTTTCACAGAACAGTTTCAACTGGAACAGACCTTCTGGATCATTGAGTCCAACCTTTCCCTAGCACTATCACCAGCACTAAACCCTGTCTCCCAATGCAACATCTACTCTTCTCTTGAACAGCTTCAGGGATGGAGACTCAACCCCCTCTCTGGGCAGGCTGTTCCAATGCCTGACAATCCTTTCAGTCAAGAAATTCCTCCTGACATCCAACCTGAACTTCCTGTGGTGCAGCCATTTCCCCTTGTCCTATCACTGGCCACTGAGGAGAGCAGACCAACCCCTGCATCTCTACAACCTCCTTTCAGGTAGTTGTAGAGAGCAACAAGGTCTCCCCTCAGTCTCCTCTCCTCCAGGCTAAACAGCCCCAGATCCCTCAACTGTTCCTCACATGACACCTGTTCCAAATCCTTTACTGGCTTGGTATCCACCTATGTCCCTTCTCCAGCCCTTCAATGTTCCTCCTGTAGTAGGGGGCCTAAAACTGGACACAGGACTCAAGGTGTGGTGAAACCAAAGCCAAGTAGAGGAGAATGATCACCTCCTGCTGGCCACTCTTCCTGATACAGGCCAGGGCGCCATTGGCTTTCTTGCTGGCTCATGTTCACCTGGCCCTCTATCAACACCGTCAGGTTCCTGGCAACTCTCCAGCCACTGCTCCCTGAGCCTGTAGCTGCTGGGGGTAGCAAAGTAGGACCTGACACTACAACATCAGCTAGACCAGGGCACTAAGTGCCACATCTAGTCTGTCCTTAAACACCTCCAGGGATGGGGACTCCATCACTGCCATAGGCAGTCCATGTGCAATTGTAACCCAAGTGCAGGACCCGACATTTGGCTTAATTGTACCTCATGGAATTGGCCTTAACCCAGAGATCCAGCCCATCCAGATCCCAAAGGACCTGGATAAGGCAAGTAAAATGGGAACACTGCAAGAAAAGGAAGAACCTGTTATGAAGTCAGCCTGGGCACTACAACTTCTCTGTTGCCTTTGCAAGAACAACAGGTTTCCAGAGCAGTGGCATGGGATGGAAAATGGGATGCAGGAGATACAGACAAGATTGCTGCCAGCTCTGGTGGTTGTGCAGAAAGTTTTGGTGTTTTTTCTCTTTTTTTTTTTTTTTTTTTT
>VZRI01000929.1:27908-46943 GCA_013397515.1 Upupa epops | reverse complement strand
TGGAGTCCCCATCACTGAAGGGGTTTAAAAACCGAGTAGCTAGAGCACTTGAACTCATGATCTAGGGGTTGGGGAGCTGTTGGGATGAGGGCTGGACTTGCTGATCCTGCAGGTCCTTTGCAGCCATCATCATTCTGTGATGCTGTGATGTTCACAGTACCCCAGAGTTTTCTAATTCATCTCCAGGAGGCTGCATTGCATTTGTGGTAAAAACTGCCTTCCATCCAATTCCCTTTGTCCCAGCCCTCAAGGTTATCCACTTTTTTTTTCCTGGATGATTTCCCAAACTTCCCCTGTCAGGACAATGCCTCTCAGCATCAGGCATCAGCACATTTTAACTCTGTGAGCACGCTGCCACGGTTCGTGCCAAAACCCTTTCTGAACATTAAAGAGGACCAGTTCTTAGGAGGGAGAGCTGAGGATCTCTGCTCCTAACCCTAGCCCAGCCAGCCCAGNTCCCCTCCCAGCTTGGGATGTCTTTTGTTGTTCTTGCAGATGGCTTTTGTTTACTTATCTTACCCCTTCAAGGCCAGCAGCCTGCAGCTGGCAGCCCTGGTTTGCCCAGGCATGCCTGTGATCAGCGAGGAATGCCTCCACAGGACATGGGAAGGTCATCCAGTCCAATCCCCCTGCCACAGCAGGGTCACCCAGACCAAGTCAATTCACTTGACTTGAGTGACTGTGCCTCCTCAAAGAGAAGAGATCGATCTCACGCCTGCATCCCAGGTGGAAAGGGGGAAAGATGCATGTGACCATCATCAGGGGCACAGATAGGACCTGGAGTCACAGCCAGGCTGAGAAGAGAAGGGTTATGTGCTGAGTCCACTCTGCAGAAGCCCAGTAGCCTTGGGGAACCCAGTCATAACTCCAAAATGCTGCTCAAGTCTATGAGCAAGTGATTAAAGGGGATCAAGTTATGGCTTTCCACCTGTGCCCAGGCACAAGCCACTCGGCACCGGCTCTTGCCAGCTCTGCCTTGACCACTAGCGATGCTGCCACCTCCAACTAAATCTGACTGTGGAGACTCTGTCCACACCAGGGGGGGTTCAGCATGCAACCCCTGCTGCCTAGCTCTGCCCTCAATCATCCCCCAACAATCAGGGATGGCAAACAAAGGGCTGTGATGCCACAACCAGGCATCTCTCTGCAGCCAGGCAGACCCAGCGCAGGCTGATGCTGCCCTATTGCAGCAGGAAGGCTGGGAAACACAAGGGCCAGGGGAGAGGCTGGCATCTGGGCAACAACAACCCCAGGGAACAGGAGAGGGTGGGGTCTGAGCTGTTGGAGAGCAGGGGGGTTGGACTGGATGATCTTTTGAGGTCCCATCTGATCCCTAAGGATTCTCTGATCCTAAGTTTTTACCAGTCTGCTCCTTTCTGGGGGCACTGATGCCCAACTTAATAAACAGTCTAGAGCAGGGAGCAGCACACCCACCCTCAGCAGGTTTATGGCAGCAGAGAGCCACTCTGTACACAGTTTCTATTGACTTTATCCAGATGCTTCAGGTGACCTGAGCAGGGCTTTCCTCAATCCCTCTGTAAGACTCCCTGGGACTCATCTGGGCTGCCATCCCAGCTAGCTGTTTGTGCATCCAGNCCCTGCTCCTAACCCCGTGGCTCTTGTTTGTTTTTAGCTCTCTCTGAGGATCTTCTACCCCAAAACAGGCACGGAGGATTCATAGAGGGATCAACAGGGATCACTCAGTCCATCTGTGGAACCTACATAGGTGCTAAAGGTGGAGACAAGTGCTCTATCTAAAGCTTCCACTCTCTGAGGGAAGGTGTTTAAATCCCTGCTCATCTCCCGAGAAGCTCTTTCCTGGCACGTCTGCTGATGTAAAATGAGAAGAGATGAGGAAGGAGACAGCCAGGCAGCTCCTGCCTGATTCCAGCTTTCTTTAGTCTTCTAGCCAGAGCAAGAAGAGCTCCTCTTTCAGGAGATGAAAACGTTGTATGAAATTAAGGCCATGGCTCCGTAAAAAAAAGAATGAGACCAGGGGAGAAAGATAGGAAGGACTGGAATACAAGGCAGGAAGAAAGCAGAGGTGCCTTACAAAGCCACACATAGAGAACCTCACTGCTGGAATACGTGAAGCATCAGAGGGTTCTGCTGGGGGAACCTCCATGCTGTAGCTCAGAGAAGAAACCAATCAGTTGGTTGCTGTCTGAACTGCTCCTGAACTTCATAGCCTTTGAGATCCTGCCAATCCCTCCCTCTTCCCCATATGCACGTAGTTCCAGCATGGAAGCTGCTTTGGCTTCGCACAACTGCACTGACAGGTTGTGAATCAACAGCATGGAATGATGTGCAATCACATGGGAACCTTTTGGGTTCAGGACTCTCTATTTTAGGAACTAAAGACGACTGCTTGAAGAAATAAAACCAGTTTCATGCTTCTACTTCTTAAGCTGTTTCAGTCAGAGTCACAGAATAGACCCAGCTCACTGCCTTTTAAATCCTCCAGCTGACAGCCATCACCCAGCTTATTTGAGCAGTTATCCCCTGCACCGTGGTGGTATTTTTTAACCCCTCCTTCTCAGGAGTTTGCAGTCCTGGGACTGCTGCTGAGAGGCTGAGAGCTGCAAACACTCCCTCCCAAACGGGGAGCTCGGAAAGGCTGCTGCTTAGCTTAGTGCTTAGGTTGCTGGGGGTCTGCACTGAAGGCAAAGGGTCACATCAAGCTGCTAACGTTACAAACATCCTGATGCCTCTTGAGGTGAGCCTAGACCTTTCTTTGATATCAGGAGTGCAGGGGGTGATGTGCAAAGCACCTGCTGCACTACAGCGACGGTAGGTACAGACCTTAAAGTGAACCCCAAAGTATGTGGACGCTCATCTGCAGAGCCCTGCCAGCACAGCAGAGTGAATGAATCTCTGTCAGTTTGGGGTGTCAGCAGGGTGAACCAGGCCCCTGCAGTAAATTAAGNCTCTGAGGGAAGGTGTTTAAATCCCTGCTCATCTCCCGAGAAGCTCTTTCCTGGCACGTCTGCTGATGTAAAATGAGAAGAGATGAGGAAGGAGACAGCCAGGCAGCTCCTGCCTGATTCCAGCTTTCTTTAGTCTTCTAGCCAGAGCAAGAAGAGCTCCTCTTTCAGGAGATGAAAACGTTGTATGAAATTAAGGCCATGGCTCCGTAAAAAAAAGAATGAGACCAGGGGAGAAAGATAGGAAGGACTGGAATACAAGGCAGGAAGAAAGCAGAGGTGCCTTACAAAGCCACACATAGAGAACCTCACTGCTGGAATACGTGAAGCATCAGAGGGTTCTGCTGGGGGAACCTCCATGCTGTAGCTCAGAGAAGAAACCAATCAGTTGGTTGCTGTCTGAACTGCTCCTGAACTTCATAGCCTTTGAGATCCTGCCAATCCCTCCCTCTTCCCCATATGCACGTAGTTCCAGCATGGAAGCTGCTTTGGCTTCGCACAACTGCACTGACAGGTTGTGAATCAACAGCATGGAATGATGTGCAATCACATGGGAACCTTTTGGGTTCAGGACTCTCTATTTTAGGAACTAAAGACGACTGCTTGAAGAAATAAAACCAGTTTCATGCTTCTACTTCTTAAGCTGTTTCAGTCAGAGTCACAGAATAGACCCAGCTCACTGCCTTTTAAATCCTCCAGCTGACAGCCATCACCCAGCTTATTTGAGCAGTTATCCCCTGCACCGTGGTGGTATTTTTTAACCCCTCCTTCTCAAGAGTTTGCAGTCCTGGGACTGCTGCTGAGAGGCTGAGAGCTGCAAACACTCCCTCCCAAACGGGGAGCTCGGAAAGGCTGCTGCTTAGCTTAGTGCTTAGGTTGCTGGGGGTCTGCACTGAAGGCAAAGGGTCACATCAAGCTGCTAACGTTACAAACATCCTGATGCCTCTTGAGGTGAGCCTAGACCTTTCTTTGATATCAGGAGTGCAGGGGGTGATGTGCAAAGCACCTGCTGCACTACAGCGACGGTAGGTACAGACCTTAAAGTGAACCCCAAAGTATGTGGACGCTCATCTGCAGAGCCCTGCCAGCACAGCAGAGTGAATCTCTGTCAGTTTGGGGTGTCAGCAGGGTGAACCAGGCCCCTGCAGTAAATTAAGGACATGCTGGGAAGTCTGATCCCTCTACAACTCAGAATTAACCTCAGAAATTACTTATCTTTATATTCCCAGCTGCTTAACCCTAGGCTGTGCTCTTTGGGCTCACAGCAACCCACCCCCCCACACACTCCCCCCTAAAATGAGAGACACAGCACCCATCACTTCTTTACCAAATGAATTCTNGCTCCATCCTCCTGACACCCACCCCTCACAGATTGAGAGACAAGAATGAGGTCCCCCCTCAGCCTCCTCTTCTCCAGCTCCCTCATCCTTTCCTCAGAAGAATGCACCCACCTCTGCCTGAAGAGCCAGACTGCTGAGAGCTGGGGTTTATAAACAAATCCATAAAGCAATAGCAGTGACTTATCTCTACTCAGGCAGATTCAGAACCCTTTTCCCCCTATGAAAATCAACCCCAAATACCTTCTTGACTCCAGAACACCCCCAGACCTTGCTCTTCTAGAGGTACTTAGAGCAAAACAGGGGCAAGAAACCCTTGGAGACTTCATCTGAGAACCCAGGGGTTTCACCCACTATCCAGAGCAGTCCCATTATCCAGGCTGACATTGGCAACTCATCTGAAGCCACGAAAACACAATCCTACTGCAAGAGGCAGCCTCACCTCTGAGTTGAAACGGGTGCTTTAAGCTGCAAACAAAGCCCTGGAAAATATCTGCAGCCCTGCCAACGGCGTTCGATAGCCGAGCCCCCCGCCAGGCAGGCAGTCGGCTGGAGATCTCAGCCCCTCCTTTAGCAAGCAGAGCCTAATAATAAGAGGAAATAACAAAGCAACCCTGACCACGGGCTCGATCCGGCTGGGAGACACACCAGCACCCATTACCACGCACCCAGCTCAGCCACGGCTCTGAGTCGATACGCAGTGACGAGCCCGAGCATCCCTGCACCTCTGGCGGCAGTCGGAGCCCTCTGCCTGCCTGCCTGCCTGCTCGCTCGCTGCCACGAGGAAGGAGAGACCCATTATGCCCAAAGCAAGAGGTTATTGTATTTTGCTGGACTTACTTTAACTGTCGAGGTTCGCAGTCAACTCCCGGCAGCAAGAGCCTCGCCGCCTGCCGTACGTCATCGCTGTCCACCGAGAAGCTGCGACGGTGCCCCGCGTGAGCCACGGCAACCCGTATCCACTCCATCAGGGGAGGCAGCACAATGAACGGCCTGGGGAAGCACACAGACATGAATGCTACAGCACACGGGCATCAGAAGAGCAGGTAGATAGGAAGAAAGGGCAGGGGAGGGCTGGCGTGCATGTGTGTGTGTATGGGTGAGAGTATATGTAGGGAGAGAAGGGAAGAAGGAAAGCAGGGAAGAGGAAAACGGCCTCTGTCTGTTCCACACGGAGCTAAATCAAGATGTCTCACTCTGTCTCTGGAGCAGGATTATTTGAGGATCAAGATTTATGAGCCACGCTGATTTATGGGGCTCCTGGGAGGTCAGTGCACTCGCATGGCAAGCCCTCCCCTCCTTTCCCCATCCCGTCACACAGTGTTTCCCAAAAAGGGGGCAGGAGCCTGGCACAGGACCGTGCCCTGCTCTGGCTGGGCTGGGTAAACTCCCCTGCTACAGATGGGATGACAAAGTGGGGCAAAGAGAGGAGATGCCCCCACCCCAGGACACCAGGGAGGTGATGGGTGAGCAAGTCTCCAGCATCCTCTGCTCACACAATGCTGGTCTCGTGCTCAGCTCTGGAAACAGGGGCCTCTGCAGCTGACCCTGCTGCACTGAGGAGGTTATGGATGAGTAGCATCACCTCCAGCAGTACCAAGCCACTGCTCCTCTGGGTACCACTCTCCAAAGCAGATGGTGGGACTCCAGACCACAGACCCCATCTGAGTGAAGTTGGAGACTATGGAGACAGGGTCCTTCACTCCGTGAGAGCTGTGCAGCCCTGTGTCCTAGCAGGAGCTGCCCCTGCATCACGGTGAAGCACACCACACGCACTTGGCCCCATCTATGCTAAAATTAGCTGGGGGTCAAGTTGAAATTCCAAAGCTCAAACGAGAACCGTAGCTTCAAGTTCTAGTTTGGAGTTAAAAAAAGTCACCTGGACCCCTTGGAAAATCCCTGGTGGATAAAAATCCCAAAGCAATAGAGGCTGCAGCAACTGCCCTCCCATCCCCACCAGGTTTTCAGGAGGGGTGGGTGTCAGGAGGATGGAGCCAGGCTCTTCTCAAGGCCATCTGGGGATAGGACAAGGGGCACTGGGTGCCAGCTGGAGCAGAGGAGGTTCCCTCTCAATCTCAGCAGGACCTTCTTCCCAGGGAGGGTCCCGGAGCACTGGACCAGGCTGCCCAGGGGGGTTGTGGAGTCTCCTTCTCTGCAGACGTTCCAGCCCTGCCTGGCTGTGTTCCTGTGCCACTGGGTCTGGGGGATGCTGCTGTGGCAGGGGGACTGGACTGGATGATGTTTCGAGGTCCCTTCTGATCCCTAAGGATTCTATGAACTAGGCTGCCCAACTGCTCCTCTGCAGCTGTACGGGGGGGAAGGGAGGGAAGGGCTGAGGGAGGGCTCCTGGGCTGCTCCACACAGCTGTGTGGGCTGAGGAAGAGCAGAAGAAATCCCTTTCAAAAACACTATAAAAGTCTAGCAAACTGTAAATTCATTCCAAACTAATAAATCAAACTCTGCTGAGAGCCCTGTATTCAACGAGGCTCTGGAAAAGCATCTCTTCCACTCTCTGAAGTAGACACCATGGCTCAGGGATGGTAACTGGGATCACTATAATATTAACAATGAATATTGAACATAGAAGGGACTGCTGTCCTCAAGGAGTGTCTGCAATTAACCTGCTCCTCCCTTCTTCTTCTGAACCTTCTTCCATGTGGCTCTATGTACATTTCCAGCTCCCCTCTCTTTATTAGGTCAGTAGATCACCCTCAGACTGGGAATTTTCCTTCTACTGCAGCATCAGTCCCATCTTTTGCTGCCTCCCTTCTCCTGCTCTCTTTCACAGAATCACAGGTCAATCTTGCTTGGAAAGGAGCTCCCAGATCCCCCAGTCCAACCATCCCCACCCCAACACAAACCCCTCAGTCCCTGAGAGACTGACAGACACAGCCTGACCCCCTCCCTGCTGCCACTCCAGCAGGGCAGGAAGCACCATGGCTACAGGGTTCTTCAACACCTCCAGGCAGGGGGACTCCACCACCTCCCTGGGAAGGCCCTGCCAGTGCCCAACCACTCTGGCTGCAGAGAATCTCTGCCTCAGAGCCAGTCTGACCCTCCCCTGCCTCAACTGCAGAGCAGTGCCCCTGCTGCTGTCAGCAGGCACCAAGGGGAAGAGGCCAACAGCCACCCCTCCACAACCTCCCTTCAGGGGGTTGTAGAGGGCAGTGAGGTCCCCCCTCAGCCTCCTCTTCTCCAAACTCACCCTGCCCAGCTCCCTCAGCCTCTCCTCACACAACTGGTTCTCTCAATCCCTCAGGAGCTCGGTTCATTTGATACTGCTTTCCCTTCTGTCATCCTTTTCCCTGAAGGGGGGTATAAAAGGCAAAGTCTGGATCAGACGCACAGCAGGCAGATCCTTCCCATCTTAAACATCCTGCTCTACCCCAGAAGGACTAATCCTGGGAACAATTATGGGAGCTGGTGATTCTGGAGTCTCCTTCACCTATTTCATAGCTCCAGCTGGCACCCAGTGGCCCTTGTCCTGTCCCCAGATGCCCTTGAGCAGAGCCTGGCTCCATCCTCCTGACACCCACCCCTCCCAGATTGAGAGACAGGAATGAGGTCCCCCCTCAGCCTCCTCTTCTCCCAGCTCAAGAACCCCAGCTCCCTCAGCCTTTCCTCATCAGGGGGCTGCTCTCCTTCCTCCATCCTCTTCGTTGCTCTACACTTACAGCTCTTTGTGGCATTTAGTTATCATTCACTTCCTTTCTGTAGCCTGATTATTCACGTTCCTGAGGAAGGAGGAGATATTTCACAAGCGCTGAAGGACAGAGAAGCCCCGAGGCTGCTAACTGTCCCTGGGACACTGGGTTCCCAAATCTCACAGGCACTGAACTGAATAACCTCCTTTAGAGAAGCAGCCTCTTCGACTGCCTTGAGCGGAGGGGCAGGTTGGCTAGGAGGAAACACTTCCTCATGGAGAGGGCAGGCAAGACATAGGATGACCTGGTGGACAGCAGTGCAGGAGAAAGGGACCTGGGGGTTCTAGTGGCCTGCAGGGTGACTCTGAGCCAGCAATGGGCTCTGGTGGCCAAGAGGGCCAACAGCATCCTGGGGGGGATCAGAAAATGGGTGGTTAGCAGATGGAGAGAGGGTCTTCTGCCCCTCTACTCTGCACTGGTGAGACTGCATCTGGAGGACTGTGTCCAGCTCTGGGCCCCTCAGTTCCAGAAGGACACAGAGCTGCTGGAGGGTGTCCAGTGTAGAGCAACCAAGATGATGGAGGAAGGAGAGCAGCTCCCTGATGAGGAGAGGCTGACGGAGCTGGGAGTGTTCAGCCTGAAGAAGATGAGACTCAGAGGGGATCTCATCCCTCTCTCCAACTCCCTGAAGGGAGGCTGCAGTCAGGTGGGGGGGAGGTTGGGCTCTTCACCGCAGCAGGATGAGAGAGCAGGGCCTGAAGCTGCCAGGGGAGGGTTAGGTTGGATGTTAGGAAGCCCTTGCTCAGGGAAAGGGTGCTCAGAGCCTGGACTGGACTGCCCAGGGCAGTGGGGGAGTCCCCATCCATCCCTGGAGGTGTTGAAGGACAGCCTGGCTGTGGCCCTGAGTGCCCTGGTCTGGCTGCTGTGGTGGTGCCAGGTGCCAGGCTGGGCTGGCTGAGCTCAGGGGGCTTTGCCAGCCTCAGTGATCCTGTGAACAGCAGACCCAGAGGTTTTACACTTCCTTCTCCTCTCTCATGCAGGTCAGCATCTCAGCCCAGAAGGCACTCAGCCCCAGCACAGTATGAAGCAGAGCTAAGACCATCCCTCACAAGAACTGCAATTCCTGCATCTTTATTCCCTGGTCTTGTGAATTTCCAGAGAGAAATCGAAACAGAGGGGGTTATTTGGTGCAATAAATCCCCAAAGGAAAGAGAAACAGTGCTTGGTGGAGGCAAATTTCCTCTGGAGAACGACTGCAGTGCAGCCATGAGGACATGGTGCTCACCCTGAATTTATCCCATTCCCTTTTCCAAGGCAAATACAGTCCCAGCTCAACCTCATGGCTGGGTGTGTTGCATTCGGAGAGGAGAATCAAATCTTCTTCTCTGCAATAGGTTAAAAATACCCTTCAAGAGCCTAGTGACCACGTGAAGGGGCTATTTTTTATCCCCCACTTCAAATCGCGTGCCCAGAAGAGGAGCACGAAGTTAGAGGGAGGTGACACCGCATACGATGACGTGACATCAGCCAGAGTCACCCCGCGTCTCAGATGACTCCGAGCAGAAGTGGGTTAGCTGAACACATCGCCTCCCCGGTGATTTCTCTCTGCTGTGCAGAGGTACCAGGCAACTAGGACTGAAGCAGCCTGAACAAGACACCGAATGAGCTCTTTCAGAGGCTGGCTACTTGGGTCGACCAGAGCTGGGCTTCTCGTGTGGCAGAGGAGCTGCCTAGCATGGCCTTCTGTGCTGCATCAGGCACTGCTGCTGGGTCCTCAGACAGAACTGGGACTCGCAGCTCACGGAAGGGGTCAGGATGCGTAGGGTGTCTCTGAGGATGAGCAGGTTATGATGTAAATATCAACTAGGAGTTCTGCAGCCTAGAAACTCGTCTGGAATGTTTGCTCTCACTGGGAAAAGCATCTTCTGTCCTCTTAAATACAGAGCAGCATCGCTCCATCCTCTGTTCCTCATGCGAACAGCCAGAGCTGGGGATGCTTTTCTATCCCTATATCAGGATGGTCTATGAAAGGCACTCGTGGAAACAGGCAACAAAGCAATGGAGAGATCTTCTCCTCATGTTAAAGTTGCTGGCTCACATCTGCGAGCAGAAACACCTCCCTGCCTTTGTCTAGGTGGGCTTTTGCTTGGAGGAGGAGGACAGCCTTGGGCTTCTCGGAGGTGCCCTTAGGTCTTGCTCGCTCACTTTAGCAAGTTCAAGCATCAGTGACCCTCGTGTAGCACCTTTGCCACCAAGGTTTGCAGTCCTCTCTCCTCGGCTGGAAGGAGTGAAGAAACCCAACGCCTAGCACAGCAGCACCCTCCTCAGTAGCCCAGGGCAGTGGTGGAGTTGCCATATATAGGAGGCTGCACCTCATCAGCCAGGTAGATTAATAACTGTCTGAAACATGAGTGACACCCCAAATGTCCTTCCTTAACCACAAATGGCCACAGGCCACCACCGGCATCGAATCCTAGAGCACTTTGAGCTGGAAGAGACCTTCAGCATCACCCAGTCCAACCCTTTCCCAGCCCTATCAGCACCACTCAACCCTGTCCCCCAACGCAACAGCCACCCTTCTCTTCAACCCCTCCAGGCATGGGGACTCAGCCCCCTCCCTGGGCAGCTGTTCCAGTGCCTGACAGCACAAAAATCCCTCCTGACAGCCAAACTGACCCTCGCCTGGAGCAGCTTCAGGCCACTGCCCCTCGTCCCACGCATGCAGCGTGCAGCAGGCATGGATCCCTCTGTGTGTGTCTGTGTCTGCGTGCCTGTGTGTCCACACACGAGTGCAGAACGAGAGAATTAATAGCTCAACAAGAGGGGAGGAGCTGAAGGGATTGCTCCACAGTGAGGGCACAATGCTGAAGGAAAAGAGACAAGCAGATTAAACCCAGTCTCCTTCAGCTCTAGCAAGGCGACAGGGAAAAAACTAAGGGCTGCTGGAGGGAGTTGATGCTCCTCTCCCAAGGCAGAGCAGCAGAGGAAGAGCTGCAGAAGGAACTCTGCTGCCTGTGAGCAGAACTGATGGCTGCTGGGGGACTGGCTGAGTCGCTGCTTCTCAATGAGTTGTTAATGGGGAACATGGAGGGTTAGGAAGTACTGAGGACTCTGTCAATACAGCTGTGGAGAGGAGTGGGTAAGGAACCACTTAAGCAAAAAATCACCACACAAATCAGCAACTGCAGAGTCTGCTCTTTCCGGTGCTTAAGAAATTACTTGCAATAGTTTGAGAAGTGTTGGAGGGGCTGAGAAGCAAAACAGAACCACAGAATCCTTAGGGATGGGAAGGGACCTGGAAGGATCACCCAGTCCAGTCCCCCTGCCACAGCAGGATCCCCCAGATCCAGTGGCACAGGAACACAGCCAGGGGGGGCTGGAACGTCTGCAGAGAAGGAGACTCCACAGCCCCCCTGGGCAGCCTGGTCCAGGGCTCCGGGACTCTCCCTGGGAAGAAGGTCCTGCTGAGATTGAGAGGGAACCTCCTCTGTTCCAGCTGGCACCCAGTGCCCCTTGTCCTGTCCCCAGATGCCCTTGAGCAGAGCCTGGCTCCATCCTCCTGACACCCACCCCTCACAGACTGAGAGACAGCAATGAGGTCCCCCCTCAGCCTCCTCTTCTCCCAGCTCCAGAGCCCCAGCTCCCTCAGCCTCTCCTCATCAGGGAGCTGCTCTCCTTCCTTCATCCTCTTCGTTGCTCTACGCTGGACACCCTCCAGCAGCTCTGTGTCCTTCTGGAACTGAGGGGCCCAGAAGCTCCAGAGGAACACCCAGGCTCACCCTGAACCCTGCTAAGTACTACCGTCTGTTCGATTAGGCAATGGGAGGAGTATCTGCTCCTTCTGCAAGTGACCACAAGCTCTTGGCAGTACCAGTGAGTGCTTGCTCTGGGCCTAACCACACACCACAGTTGTTGAACGGCGCTGCCAAAGGAAGCCATCCTGCCAGACAGAGCATTCAAAACAAAGCCAAGAAGAGGGACTGCTTCAAATAATCAGCGGTTTAAGTGCTCTAACAGAGAGAACGAGTGGTGAGGTGACCTCAGAGAAATGAATCACACAGTGGACAGGTTTGGAGGAGACCTGAAAGCTCCTCCAGTGCCAACCCCCCTGCACAGGCAGGGGCACCTTCACTAGAGCAGGGTACTCAGGGTCCCAGCCAACCTGGCCTTCAGCACTGCCGGGGATGGGGCAGCCACAGCTGCTTTGGGCACCCTGTTCCAGCATCTCAGCACCCTCCCAGCAAAGAACTAGTTCCTCATGGTCAACCTTAGTCCCCCCTCTTCAAAGCTGGAACCCTTTCCCCTCATCCTCTCAAAAGCCCTCCCCCAGCTCTCTTGTAGCCCCCTCAGAGACTGGGAAGCTGCTCTGAGGTCCCCTGGGAGCCTCCTCTTCTCCAGGCTGAACAACCCCACCTTGCTCAGCCTCCTCACAGGGGAGATGCTCCAGCCCTCTGATCATTAGAGTTGCTCTCCTCTAGACTCCTTCCAGGAGCTCTGCGTCCTTCTTATGCTGGCGACTCCAGAAGTGGCCCCAGTACCCCTGGTAGGGTCTCAGCAAGAAAAAACCCCAAATCAAAGTGATTTTTCACACATTCCTTGCACAAGGAAATCCAGAGAGAAGCAGAACCACAGCCTTAGTCCCCACTATATTCATTCCCACTGGTTCCTCTCCCACAGACAGGGACTGCCGAGCAGGTGAGGCTATTCTCTGGTACTAAACCCTCTGGGATCCGGATCGAGCTCCCTCCTGCAGTAACCAATCTGGATGACAGCTCCCAAAATGCAAACTCACTGGAGAGCAAGCTGGATTGGTGCCATTTCCCTCTTTCTTTTCCCTCCTTTGGAAACAAAGAGAGCACAAAGAGACAACCACGCTCCCCCAGCGACTCGAAGTTGCAAAGAAAGGGAACGGCATCCAAAGGCAAGTGGCAAAATTCCCAGTGAAGGGTGGCTACCGCCAGCCCTTCATCTCGGATGCGCTCCTGCCAGGGGATAACCAAAGCGTTCCAACGGAGACACCCTCCTCTACACCCTCAGCAATTAGAGGGACGCTGAGACCCTCCAACGCTGCTTTTGAGATGCAGTCCTCACGCCGAAACAACAGCCGAGGCCGCGATGGGCGGCTCTGAGGTCGCACATGCAGAGCTGAGCCTGGCTCACGTGTACCGCGCAGAACGGACGTGGGGATGGAAATGTGGAGCCCAGCTTGGAGAGCAACTTGCATTTGCATCACTATGATAGCCATCCGGAAAAAGAACACCCCGTCCTCTCCAAGCACCAGCCCGCTCCCTCTTGTCTCCGTACTGGGAAAGCGGGGTTTGAGGTCGTTGAGCAGCAGGGCAGCGTGCCTCAGCACACAGGGGGAGGATGGAGTGACTAGAGGGTTTCATAGGCTCATGGATTCATAGACTGGGTCAGGTTGGAAGGGACTTTAGAGATCAGCCAGTTCCAACCCCCCTGCCAGGAGCAGGGACACCCCCCACCAGACCAGGGTGCTCAAGACCCCAGCTAATCTGGCCTTGAACACTTCCAGGGAGCTGGGGGGCAGCCACAACCCCCCTGGGCAACCTGGTCCAGGGTCTCAGCACCCTCAGCGTGAAGAGCTTCCTCCTGACTTCCAGTCTCAGCATCCCCTCTTCCAGCTGGAAACCTGGGCTTCAGACAGCAGATGGCTTGGGAGAGGAGATGGCTTTACCTCCTTGGCCATCAAGCTGCCCTTTCTGCAGGGCTGAGGTCACAGCAGAAGGAGGGAGGTGATTGTCCCCTGTACTCAGCACTGGTAGGGCCTCACCTTGAGCACTGTGTCCAGTTGTGGGCACCTCAGTACCAGGGAGGCATCAAGGGGCTGGAGTGAGTGCAGAGGAGGGCAACAAAGCTGAGGAAGGGGCTGGAGAAGAGATCTGATGAGGAGCAACTGAAGGAGCTGGGACTGTTTGGTTTGAGGAAGAGGAGGATGAGGGGAGACCTCATCCCTCTCTACAGCTACCTGAAGGGACATTGCACAGAGGTTGGTGCTGGGCTCTGCTCATTAGAGACAGAAGCAGAGGGAAGGGCTTCAGGCTGCAGCAGGGGAGGGTTAGACTGGGCATCAGGAGAGAGTTCTTCGTGGACAGAGTGGTCGAGCACTGGAACAGCTGCCCAGGGAGGGGGTTGAGTCCACAGCCAGGGCTGTGTTCCAGAGTCCCTTAGCTGTGGCGTTAGGGGACAGAGTTTAGGGGTGAACATTTAGAGCAGGGTTAATGGTTGGACTGGATGATCCAGAGGGTCTTTCCCAACCTGAATGATTCTGAGGTGCTGAGTTGCCCTGTGCTGGGCACCCTGCCCACCTGCTGGCATTTGATGCCACCATCACTCGCTTTGGTGGCACCTCGTCCTCTCCATCCAGCAGAGTCAGGATAGGCTGTCACACGTGCCCTGGCAGCACAGTCAGCTCAGCCCTAGGGTGACTCCTGTGCCCAGGTCCCCAGCACTGCCGATGCCCAAGTCATTAACAATCTCTCCTTGGCAAACGCTACCCTCTAGTCATTTGCCACTTCCCCAATCCCAGCTGTCGAGCTCGATTAACAACCACAACCCCCCCCTCCTCTATTTCAACCCAAACCTGCTGGGCCAGAAATAGCAGCTCTCATTTTCTTTTCCAAAACACAGAAGAGCTGAGCAACAACGAAGGCCAAAGGACCTCACATCTGGACCCAATTTGCTGTCCGTAGCCACTGGGTGTCACTTTTGATATATCCTGGGTCAGCTCCAGCAAGGGAAAGGCATTTCAAAGAGGGCATCCTAAACCAAACCAGACTGCTCTTCAGCTTCTCACGCTCCAGCTGTAATTAGCAATTAGCCAGGCGGGCTGATCGATTAACAACAACATCTCCTACCTCTCCGTCTGCAGAGTGACTTTGGATGGCTCCACGTTGGGGTTCTCCCACTCCATCTGTGGACAGTGCATGAAGTAGCAGAGGGTGTACAGAGCCTCCGGCTCCCAGTAGAGCGATCCCTGCTTCTGGTGCATGGGGGTCCCGTTGCCGTGGTGCTTGGCGTTGAGGGGCTGGAGGTGGTGCATGGCTCGAGACACCAGGTCGCCTGGAAAAAAGCAAGAGCTGGGTTAATATCAGGGTTTCCAGCTGCCTCTCTTGAGTTTGCAAAGCAAAAAAGACCTTGGGGTGGTTGTCCTGTTTAACTTCATGCACACACACAGGCTGCAGAGGGTAGGGCAGCATCCTGAGTGCTGCTCATCGCTGGGCTGGACTTTACCTGCTGGGTCCTGTGGTGTGAGGTGCTAACGAGTCCTCACAAGGCTGCTCAAGGAGAGCTTCTTCAAAGATGAGGTGCAGGCAGCATCAGGTTGGCCCATGTCAGCACCTAGACATTGGGTCTAGGGTCATAGCCACACACAGGCAGCCTCTGGAGGCTGAGCAAGCCCTACAGCCCCAACAAATCAGCTGTGGGGGTGATGCAGAGTGGAACCAAAAGCTGAATGCTCCTGGTTAGAGAATGGTGGGGAAATCCAGCCCCTTGCAATGAGGGAGATGGGTAGAAAATGTGGAATCACAGAGCTAGTGAGGCTGGCAAAGCCCTCTGAGCTCAGCCAGCCCAGCCTGGCACCTGGCACCACCACAGCAGCCAGACCAGGGCACTCAGGGCCACAGCCAGGCTGTCCTTCAACACCTCCAGGGATGGATGGGGACTCCCCCACTGCCCTGGGCAGCCCAGTCCAGGCTCTGAGCACCCTTTCCCTGAGGAAGGGCTTCCTAACAGCCAACCTAACCCTCCCCTGGCAGCTTCAGGCCCTGCCCTCTCATCCTGGTGCTGGGTGCCTGGGAGAAGAGCCTGACCCCCACCTGACTGCAACCTCCCTTCAGGGAGTTGGAGAGAGAGAGAAGGTCCCCCCTTAGTATCCTTTTCTCCAGGCTGAACCCCCCCAGCTCCCTCAGCCTCTCCTCATCAGCCTTTCCCTGCAGGAATGGTGACAGCTGTGTAGGTATCTGGATCCCTCCGTGGTTCACAGCTCAGCACCTTGACAGCAGTTGATGGTCTCTGGTAGACGAATGTGTTAATGACTGGTAACACAGAAACGAAGGGGAGTGGAAGGAGAGACACCAGAGCAAAAGCACAAGATCCAAGGCAGTCTGATTTGGCTCTCATGCCATCCAATGAGGCTTCAACATCAGGAGCATCCCGATGGCTTTAACAGCTTCACTATCACTACTTAAGAACCAGCTGAGGAAAGACTGAACCAAGGGGTTAAACCGGTCCTCTGCAAACGGGGTGGAAGCTTTGCCACCCAGGTCAGGCTCAGGCTCCTGAAGCCTGACATCAGCAAGCCATGCTGAGCAGACCACCCTACCCACGTCACTCTTAGTGCTCCTCTCCCTCCTTACCCACTGCGCAGCTCCCCCTGCTCCTGGATGTGTCACCAAACCGCATCGCCCCGGCGCCCGGGGAGGACTGGGGATGAAGTAGGGCTGCCTCTTGAATCTAGGACTAGGTTGCATCTTGATTTTTAATTATCCTTCACTACACAGGTCAGAGGGTCTCTTCAGCGCCGCCGGAGTAAGAGTAGTCACACGCGTGACGTTAACCACAGGCTGCTGGAGGACAGAGAGGCTGGATGGAGGGTGACTCCGTTTCCTCTGCTTTTCCTATTACTGATATTAAAGCTGGAGGCTGCAGCCAGCACTGCTCCACCTTCAGTTTCTTCAGCCCTTTGTGGGAAAGGAGAGGATTGAATTCTGCTCTCAGGCGGCCGGCAGTTCAAGCGGATCGAGCTGGGCTCTGCTGACACCGAGCGGACTGAGTGAAGAGGGTGGCAAACGCTCCTGCTGCTTCTCTACAGCTTGGGGACTGGGCTGTGAGAGAGCAGGGGAGGAAGAATGGACCTGGGGGTCCTGGTGGCCAGCAGGGTGACTCTGAGCCAGCAATGGGCTCTGGTGGCCAAGAGGGCCAACAGCATCCTGGGGGGGATCAGAAGAGGGGTGGTTGGCAGATCCAGAGAGGGTCTTCTCCTCCTCTACTCTGCACTGGTGAGACTGCATCTGGAGTGCTGTGTCCAGTGCTGGGCCCCTCAGTTCCAGAAGGACACAGAGCTGCTGGAGGGTGTCCAGCGTAGAGCAACGGAGAGGATGGAGGGAGGAGAGCAGCTCCCTGATGAGGAGAGGCTGAGGGAGCTGGGGCTCTGGAGCTGGGAGAAGAGGAGGCTGAGGGAGGACCTCATTCCTGTCTCTCAATCTGTGAGGGGTGGGTGTCAGGAGGATGGAGCCAGGCTCTGCTCAAGGGCATCTGGGGACAGGACAAGGGGCACTGGGTGCCAGCTGGAACAGAGGAGGTTCCCTCTCAATCTCAGCAGGACCTTCTTCCCAGGGAGGGTCCCGGAGCACTGGACCAGGCTGCCCAGGGGGGCTGTGGAGTCTCCTTCTCTGCAGACGTTCCAGCCCCGCCTGGCTGTGTTCCTGTGCCACTGGGTCTGGGTGATCCTGCTGTGGCAGGGGGACTGCACTGGATGATCTTTCAAGATCCCTTCCCATCCCTAAGGATTCTGTGACTCTGTGACTGCCTGCAGATAACTGTGTTCTCGAGCCAGCTCACAGGGACATCTGCTCCTGCCTCGGCCCTGAGCGAGCAGCCATTCCGCAGGCAGAGCTTCTCTTGCAAATTCTGAGCATGCAGGGCTGCAGGATCGCTCCGATCATGACAACTCCCTGGCAGAGGGGAAGGACAGCAACTATTTTTAAAGGAAAGCTTTGAATCGGATGAACACTGCAGAGCGCAGCGAAACATCGCGTCAGAGCCCTGACATCAGGGACTCGGCTCTGTCCTCAGGCCACTGCTTTTCTTCTCTCCATGGTCTGCAGGCAGTGAGTTGGGAAGACTGGGCTGAGGATTTCTCTGCAAGATGATGTTCTCTCCCCACGGCACGTTATCGCAGCAGGGTTTGCTTCACGTGCCATGGTGCTTCAACCCTGCTCGAGTGGCAGCAGGGAGGGGGTCAGGCTGTGTCTGTCAGTCTCTCAGGGACTGAGGGGTTGTGTTGGGTTGGGGATGGTTGGACTGGGGGCTCTGGGAGCTCCTCTCCACCCAGGATTGCTCGGTGTATGGCACTGCCCTGCAGCCCTGCATCAGGACAGGGAACCATTGTGGCAACACAGCTGCACAGAGGAGTGCCAGCCCAGGGGAGAGGCTGTGCCCCGTACACCAGCTGGCAGGGGACCTGTGCAACCACAGCGTGCAGAGGGCTGCTGCTGTAGCTCGCAGCGTTCCATCCTTTCCAGGACTAAAGCAGAGCTCACCCCGCCGCTGCTGCTGTCAGTTCAGCACAATCTATGAGCGGGAGGTCCACATACGTTTGATTTAAAGACTGAATCTCTTATGTAACGAGCATGCTGTGACACAGGCCTGGTTTAAGGCAATTCACACTATTTAAGGAACAGCTCCAGTGACTCCCAGCCAAAGATGTGATGTGACAGGGACAGGGAAGCTGTTCCAGCCTGCATGGGGGTGCTGAGCGACATACAACAACATAGAATCCTAGAGTCCTTAGGGATGGGAAGGGACCTCCAAAGATCATCCAGTCCAGTCCCCCTGCCACAGCAGTTAAGACAAACCTGCTTGAGTGCAACCTTTCCTCAGGTAATTTATTGGAGCTCTGTTGTTCTCTAAAGACGACCCTTCTGTACCAGGGAAGAAGAGTGTGGAGAGCTAGGGTGAGTGCATCCTAGCAAGTGTTTAGCATCTACTGCACTGTGCACGTGCTGCTAGCGTTAGCTGTTATCTTCAAACGTAAAGCTGTGCTGTTCTTGGCACCCCGTATATTCCTGATTCAAGAGCCAGCTGCCCCGGGCTGCAAGCACGCTTGAGGTGCCGCAGTCAGTGGAGCATCCCACGGGCAACAGATTTACTGTCAAGCTCAGCTTGTAGAAACCTCCCCATCGCTGCCATCTCCGCTTGCCCAAGCGGTGCCCCTGTGTGAATCTGCAGCCCCAGGCTACCTTCTCTTTTCCTGATTTTCACAGAATCACAGGATGATCCTGGGTGGAAAGTTGCTCCCAGAGCCCCCAGTCCAACCATCCCCACCCCAACACAACCCCTCAGTCCCTGAGAGACTGACAGACACAGCCTGACCCCCTCCCTGCTGCC
>VZRI01000929.1:0-23718 GCA_013397515.1 Upupa epops | reverse complement strand
CCAGATTGGCTGGGGCCTTGAGCACCCTGGTCTGGTGGGGGGTGTCCCTACTCCTGGTAGGGGGGTTGGAACTGGATGATCTCTAAGGTCCCTTCCAACCTGACCCATTCTAGGACGCTATGAGATGAGAGCAGGAGCTCCACACAAACAGGGTCCGTGGGGAACCGCATCAGTCTCTGGGAGTAGAGCTGCACACCCAGCCATGAGGACCCCTCAATGCAAGCTTCATCCAACCTCCTCCTCTGCTGCCTTCTCAGGCAGTGCTGTCCTGAGGTCACATCCACCACCCCACCTTTCCCCTCAGTGTCTCTCACCTCTGTCTCCCTCAGGGAGGGAGAAGCAGCTCCTGATCCCCTGGCAGAGAACAAACACGAAGAGCAAGGCACCACAAGACCCTTGTGCATCTATTTCCCCCCCGGGACAGACTGGGTGAGCTAACTAAGAGGACTGGAGCTCAAACACAGGCGCTGGGCAGTACAGGAGCCCTATCTGCCAGCTGTCATCTGCCAGGGGGACTGATTTCATTCCCCAGTCTCAAAGCCTCCAGCAGCTCAGCAGCTGGCCACGCCGCTGCGTGAGGGGATGCTGGGCAGAACCAAGAGCAGGGGAAGCCTTTCCTTCTCATGTGGGCACTCGTTCATTGCAGTTGTTCTGCAGCCTCTGATCCTTTCAGCATTAATGTCAAGAAAACAGAGGAAATCTCCTTCAATTAGAGGGGCTGCATCCCCCCCCCCTTCTCGTCCTGAGATAATTGCTTTAAGATCCCTCTTTGTTCTTGTTCTTTTTATGCTCTTTTGAAAAGGAAAGGAATTAATTCCTAGCTCCTGGGATAGTGCAGGCTGGGGAGACACTGCACATCCCTGGCTGGGGACTGTCTGCTGCTCTGCTGGTCCAGCAGGCTAAGCTTTTGTCCTTGCTACTCACTGCTGATTGGCATCTCTCCTTCACCAGCCTTCACTGCTCTTGATTGTAGAATCACAGAATCCTTAGGGATGGGAAGGGACCTGGAAAGATCATCCAGTCCAGTCCCCCTGCCACAGCAGGATCCCCCAGACCCAGTGGCACAGGAACACAGCCAGGCGGGGCTGGAACGTCTGCAGAGAAGGAGACTCCACAGCCCCCCTGGGCAGCCTGGTCCAGTGCTCCGGGACCCTCCCTGGGAAGAAGGTCCTGCTGAGATTGAGAGGGAACCTCATCTGGACACAGGACTCCAGATGTGGTCTCAGAGAGAATCCCTCGACACCTTTACTCATCCCTTCTTCTCAAGGTGATGCTCTAGAAGGGGGGTTGGATCTCCAGACATCCCCTCAAACCCCTAATGTACCTAACCCCTGCCTCACACCCCGCTTTATCCGGAGCTTGGCACATCCTCCCTCTCCACAATGCCACTTCTGAAGCTCTGCATCCTCCTCACATCATCAGGACGATAAATCCTCCTCTGCCTGCTCCCACCCCACCAACCCACCTTGATCCCCAGGTGTTGCCTCTTGGCTTCTCCCTGCTGCTGAGCATTTCTGCACCCACACTGCCATTCCCCAGCCTCCCTCCACCACTGTAACCCCTGGGTCAGAGCCTCTACTGATGCCAGAGGCAGACACTCAGGCACTGAACAAGGAGCCAACCCCCTGGTACCCTTCACTCTTTCATTCTCCTTCCTTTTCATTATTTCCCCCCAAATCCATGGGGTTCTGCCCTCTGACCTGCTGCACCTCCCTCTGTGTCTCAGCTTGGAACTCAGCTGAGGATCAAGCCTCACAGGCTGTGCCAGCTACCTCTCCTCCTACTGCTTCTCCCCCTACATGCATCTGCTTGCAGTGGCTAGGGAGGTACTCTCCATAGTTGTCCAGAGGGCATTCTGGAGGGCTACCAGCACCCTGGAGGTGCCAGCCCCTCTGACAGCTGCACCTCACTCCCACTGAAGTACTCTTCTCAGTGAGTTGGCCACCCTGGAGAGTGTTTTGCCTGTGTTTGCAGCCAACAGACATGAAGAGAGTAAACTCTATCTGTTGAATCCACGGGAGGAACTCACTGAGAGATTAGAGATCTTTGGAAATCACTTTTGAAATGGGGAAAGGGGGAACCAAGGAGCTGCTGTCTGGGTTACGGAAGGAACAACACAGCCCCCGACCTGCCAGACCTCCCCGATTGCTCCCCTAACCATAGGTGCTGGCAGCAGGAGAGCTGGATGCTGCATGACCCAGCTGGCACACAGACAGTGCCTCCTCCATGCACGTGAAAGAAGCAGACACTCCTTCATCTGAAGAACTGCAAACACCTGATCCCAGAGCTGCAGCAACACTCCCCGAGTGCTCTTGGCTTGTGGGTGCTTCAGCAGAGCCGAGAGAGAGAGCTAAGACCAGAGATCAATACTGCTGTATGAAGACAAACATGCGCGGTACAGGGGGAGTGGAGGTTAGGCACTGGAGCAGCGTCTTCCTTGAAAAGACCACAGCATCACTGGGGCTGGCAAAGCCCTCTGAGCTCCTCCAGCCCAGCCTGGCACCTGACACCACCACAGCAGCCACCCCAGGGCACTCAGAAACCCAAACATCACCAACGGCCTCGGACTTACTGAGTTCAGCAATGCTCCCCACACGCGTGGCGAGTAGAGACTGCTCGATGGTCCTTAGCTCGGACTGGCTGAACATCTGCACTTCTCCGGGCTTGTTTGACCTCTGCTGGTCTTTGTGGAGGTTCAAGCTGTCCGGCAGGCAGAGAACACCTACAGAGGATGAAAACAAAGGAGAAGTCAGTGCAACATCACTGCAGCCGCGATGGATGGCTGCGCTTCCACCACGCACGGCTCTCCTTCCACCATGCATGGCCCTCCTTCCACCACGCATGGCTCTCCTTCCACCATGCATGGCCCTCCTTCCACCACGCATGGCTCTCCTTCCACCACGCGTGGCTCCCCTTCCACCACGCGTGGCTCTCCTTCCACCACGCATGGCTCTCCTTCCACCACGCATGGCTCTCCTTCCACCACACATGGTTTTCACAGATTCACACAACATTAGGGGTTGGAAGGGACCTCGAAAGATCATCTAGTCCATCCCCCCTGCCAGAGAAGCATAAATCAGCAGTACCTGGGTATTCCCAGCTGGTCTCCCATCCAAGAACTAACAGGATCCGGCCCTGTGCTGAGGTTCTGAGTCCAGTTGGTGTCTCCATTCCCCTCACAGGCACTCACCCATCAATCTAACTTCTTCCAGCATAAAGTCATTACCCCTTGTCCTATCGCTAGTCCCTATAAAAATTCCCTCACCAGCTTTCTTGTAGGCTCCCTTCAGACACCATGGATGGCTGTGCTTCCACCAGGCATAGCTCTGCTTCCACCAGGCATGGCTCTGATTCCACCAGGCATAGCTCTGCTTCCACCACCACAGTGTTTTGGGGACATCCTGAGACACAGCCCGTTGAGAGACACCCCACATCTATAACTCAGGATCACAGATGACTCAAGCTCCACAGAGTGGCCCTTGTAAGCTCCTCTGAATACCCTCAAGAGGCATAAGATGTCAGGCAGAGATAATCCCTAGAGAAAACCCTACAGGATTACCCAAGGAGGAGGCTAAGAGGGTTCCAGAGAACACAGAAACCACTCCAAATCCATAGAGCTCTATTAGAACAAGCGATCCTACTGATGGAACTCCTGAAGCTTGGCTTGAAAACGTTCTGAGACAGACACCACAGTCACAGGATCTCCCTCTAAGGCGAATTCTCCCAACAGCTGCCTAAACNTCCCTAGAGAAAACCCTACAGGATTACCCAAGGAGGAGGCTAAGAGGGTTCCAGAGAACACAGAAACCACTCCAAATCCATAGAGCTCTATTAGAACAAGCGATCCTACTGATGGAACTCCTGAAGCTTGGCTTGAAAACGTTCTGAGACAGACACCACAGTCACAGGATCTCCCTCTAAGGCGAATTCTCCCAACAGCTGCCTAAACATCAGGCAGCATCAAGACGCTCGCAGTGCCAGTCACTTCCATAAACCCCTGCCTCTCTCCACCCTCAAGCAGTCGTAGACCAAGAAGGTCTCCCCTGCATCTCCTCTCCTCCAGGCCAAACAGCCCCAGCTCCCTCAGCCCTTCCTCACACAACACAGGTTCCAAACCCTTTCCTAGCTTGGTAGACCCCTCTGTCCCCTCTCCAGCCTTTCAATGCCCCTCTTGCAGCGAGAAGCCCAACACTGGACACAGGGCTCAAGGAGTGGTCTCAGCAAAGCTGAGGAGATATCACACATGCTTCAAATTCTTTGCCTCCTCCCTGTCTTCTAGAATTCCAACCCCGTGGTTATTTTCCTATCATGAAAGTAACCAACCATGCCCACTGGACGTGACTCAAACAACCCAGGCGGGGGCATCCAGCACCAACCCAGCAGAACTGTGTTTGGGTTGTGATGAAATACAGGAGCACTGTGAAGATGAGAGAGTATCCTCTACCCCTTTCACCACTCATTGCATTAGAAGGAGGGCCAGAGGTATTGAGAGTCTGCATAGAAGCAGGAAGGTTTAGCTGCTCCCTTGTTATTTTCCCTTAATTAAGTGCTCCTGCTTCCAGGAGAAACTCATTTCAAGGAGCTTTGACCTCACTTTTTATCTACTACATCTTAAGCTGATGCATGAGTCTGGAAAAGAGCTTCTACTCCCACTGAAAGGAATTGCTGGATCTTTCTATAGGAATTAAGTCTGTCAGCCAGGTATGAGGCCAACTGCTGCACAAAATGAGGCTGAAAAGGGTAGTTAACCCTGAGCAGTCCCCAGACCTGGTGCTGCACGTCACGCTGCCCAAGTAGATGCTGATCTTACCTAGAAGGAACCACGATTAGGAGGAGGAGATCCACTCAAACAACATGATTCATGTAATCATAGAATCCTTAGGGATCAGAAGGGACCTGGAAAGATCATCCAGTCCAGTCCCCCTGCCACAGCAGGATCACCCAGNGCCCCAGCTCCCTCAGCCTCTCCTCATAAGTCAGATGTTCTAGAAGCTCAAACGTTGAAAGAAACCCCATGGTCTCTTGTTGGAAGCAACCTACACCGTGGCTCCTTAGCTCAGCCTCTCAACCTGGCTGGCAGGGCAGATGGAAAACATCTTGATTTCTCCTTACAGAGATGAGACTACAGGGAAAACCCGCGAGCTCATGGTATCAGCCAGGCCTTCCAGTTAACGGAAGAGCTGGAAAGCGTTCAAGGCAAGGAGTGCAAAGTGTCTTCTTTCCACACATTCCAGCCTGGTTAAATAACAGGGAGTGGCTTTGCATGGAGAAAATGCAAAGCACTTGGGAAGGGTAGGTGGGGAGATAAAGTTTCCAGAATCAGGGTCTTGGATGAGGCAGAGAGCAGCCCACATGAGGACGGGTGGACTAGGCAGAGGAATGGATGTAAGAGGCTACAGGAACAGCACTGTGTGTGTCTCTAACACCTGCTACCCAACGATGCTAACACAGTACCAGTCTCACACTCGGCCTCAGACACGTAGAGTAATATTCAAGTCCAATTTACAGATGAATTGAAAGTGAAGCATTAGAGTTTGAGATTATTTCAAGGTAGAGTAAGAAATGTTAGAGAAAAACTAGGAGAGGAGTGGAAGACCTCTCGTTATGCAGTCAAGCACAAGAGATCACCCCTTCTTCTCCTAGAGAAATCAGTGGAAGAGCAAATGAATTCATTTCCAAATGAAAGAATAGAGAGTCTGGCAAAATCTGGGGGAAACTGAGCAACAGCAGCATCAGGGGTAACAGACAGGTTGGACAAACCGGGGGCTCTCACCAGCAAGGACTTCCAGAAAAACCTGCAAGGAATGATGCTCTGAGCTGGGGCTCTGGAGCTGGGAGGAGGCTGAGGGGGGACCTCATTGCTGTCTCTAAATCTGTGAGGGGTGGGTGTCAGGAGGATGGAGCCAGGCTCTGCTCAAGGGCATCTGGGGACAGGACAAGGGGCACTGGGTGCCAGCTGGAGCAGAGGAGGTTCCCTCTCAATCTCAGCAGGACCTTCTTCCCAGGGAGGGTCCTGACTGCCCAGGGGGGTTGTGGAGTCTCCTTCTCTGGAGATATTCCAGCCCCTGCCTGGATCTGTTCCTGTGTGACTTGGTCTGGGTGATCCTGCTGTGGCAGGGGCATTGGACTGGCTGCTCTTTCCAGGTCCCTTCTGATCCCTAAGCATTCCATGATTCTACAAGGTTTCATTTCATCTGCCCAAGCCTGGAGGTCTTGTTATAGAATCACAGAGCCCTTCCAGCTGGAAGAGACCTTCAGGATCACCCAGTCCAACCTTTTCAAAGCCCTATCAGCACCGCTAAACCCTGTCCCTCCAGCGCAACAGCTACCCTACTGTCTCTGTCTCCTTGCAACTGGAAATCTTCGGAACTGAGTATCTGCGGGAAGCAAAGACCTGATTGGTGTCAGGGCAGCATCCCAGCCAAGCTGGACTTGATTTCATCAAAAGCCAGAAGAGATGATGATCACTCTAAGCAGTGAGCACCTCTCTGAGATATTGGAGCAGCTGTTAGAGGAAGAAGAGATAATAGAATCCTATTACAACTCGCCATCGCGACATCTTGTCTTCTTGTAAGGAGTTTCTTAGGACAAAGCATTCTACTTTATTGGGACAGCCCCCTTATTAGGAGCCTTGGAAAGGCAATCGTTTTAGCCTAATGGCAACGAGTGGCTTCTTAAAATGGCATTGAAGCAACAACAATTCAACTAAATGAGGATGGATTCTTCTACACCAGGCAGTTAAACGGGGCACAACCAAGCGGAACACTGGATGGAGCTGATTAAGCTATACATCACACAGCAAAGAAGAATCAGAAGATTAGATCCTCCTCAACGCAGAGACTGGGCTCTAGAATCACTGGCTACAGCTCAACCTTGAGTACTGAGTGCAGACACAGGCAACACAGGATGAGAAGGGCATTGAGGGGCTGGAGCGGGGCCAGAGAAGGGCAATGAGGAAAGGCTTTGCATCTCACTCTTTGACAGGAGGCACCCAGAGAGAGAAAAGAGGATTTCAAAATGCCAGGGTCATCTCCTTTCTGCTCCCCACGCACATAAACATCACACACGTGGCCCTCTGTGTCTCAATACAAACAAGAGATGGAGAGGTCATGGGGTATCGCAGAGGCATAGACTGGGCAGGGGTGGAAGGGACTTTCAAGTTCACCCAGTGCCAAGCCCCCTGCACAGGCAGGGACCCCTTCACTAGAGCAGGGTACTCAGGGCCCCAGCCAACCTGGACTTCAACACTGCCAGGGATGGAGCAGCCACAGCTGCTCTGGGCAACCTGTTCCAGCATCTCAGCACCCCCCCCAGTTTCCCCATGTNAACCTGTTCCAGCATCTCAGCACCCCCCCAGTTTCCCCATGTCCAACAATCTCCTCTCCAAAGGAAGACAAGAGTAGAGAATGGTTTTGACTGGAAGAGACCTTCAAGATCATTGACTCTAGCCTTTTCATAGCCCTCAGCAGCACCACTAAACCCTATCCCCCAGCACAACTGTATGATGAACAAGTCAGCAGGGCCAGCTATCGAGGCAGCTCAGAGAGATGTGGACCTGGCAGTGCTCAGCCTAACCCTGAGATGCCTCTTACAGCCACTGTCAGGTACTCAAGACAGCGGACACTTAGTCAGGGGGGAAGGAAGGAGCACTGCTATGAAGGCAGGCTCTGGACACTGGCAGGAGTACCATGCAAAAAGAGGTTTTGTTAGAAACGGGGACAACCTCCTATCTGACCAAGAGTTCACAGGAGGTCCGAGCCTCTGAGTCACTGCAAATGACAAGAGAACAGTTAACAGGTTTTATCTTACAGACAAGGGCCTGTCAGCTGACAGGAGCAGGAGAGGATTCAGGGATTCACAGCTTAATAGACTTTCCTAGAGCCCCTAACTTCCTTCATTGCTCTCGGTCCCTCAGCATGCCCAGCGGTGACAGACGACCTTCTCTTCAGCCAGCAGGATGTGGGCACAGCCCCAGTGCTGACTGACAGGGCATCTCTCCTAACCCAGTCTGGTGGCCTCCAGTATGTGATGAACTACACATTAGCAGCTAATGAAGCAAACTTGCATCCCATCTGAGCAACGACTTCATAATCAGACTCTCTGGGGCTTCTGCTGCCACAATACCCTGTGTGCAGGGTGCCTTCAAGGGTTGGACACAGCACTTCNAATGAGCCACACTCACTAACAACAGCACTTCAGAAAACAGGAGCACAGAGCAATCCTGGTGGGAAAGGAGCTCCTAGATCCCTCAGTCCAACCATCCCCACCCCAACACAATCCCTCAGTCCCTGAGAGACTGACAGACACAGCCTGACCCCCTCCCTGCTGCCACTCGAGCAGGGCAGGAAGCACCATGGCTACAGGGTTCTTCAACACCTCCAGGCAGGGGGACTCCACCACCTCCCTGGGAAGGCCCTGCCAGTGCCCAACCCCTCTGGCTGCAGAGAATCTCTGCCTCAGATCCAGTCTGCCCCTCCCCTGCCTCAACTGCAGAGCAGTGCCCCTGCTTCTCTGTTGATGGACAGCCTGGTTGTGACCCTGGTGTGGCTGCTGTGGTGGTGTCAGGTGCCAGGCTGGGCTGGCTGAGCTCCGAGGGCTTTGCCAGCCTCAATCACTCTGCAAACCAAATCAGTAACATCTGCAGTCAGTGGGGCATTAGACCCAAACCCACACAGCGTGGAGGGGCTGCAAGAGTGCTTGCAAAGCCTATGGACTTGTGAACAGCCCAACCGCTCCGCTGCCCTGGGTCGCTTGAGCAGGGAAAGGCAGGAGGCTGTGGCAGAACTCTGACTGAATTCGTAAGGGTCGGGACTCTACCCTGCAGCTCTGAGTTTTGGGTAACCTGGAGCGTGCACGGAAGGTTAAGCAATTAGAAATCCCTTTCAACTGCTGGCACAGATGAGTATCGCATTAGCTGCTCCACCCTCACCATGAAAGCCCCCACTTAATGAAGGGAAAGAATTATGAAGATGTTTTCGAAACACAAGCTGCTGCTTAGCAGCTTTAGGGTACTCTGCTGCCCTGGCTGTCTTCCCTCCCACTCTGCTAAGCACAGCACTGAGCCAGTGCTGCTGATGAGCACAGCAGGATGAAAGCCACCTTACTGTGAGGGTATCTAGTACAGGACTGTGGCCATCACCTGAATGGGCAACTAGCCCAGAGCAGGATCTGACCTACACACCCCACCGAGGTTTGCAGCACCCATTGAGGTATCCCCAGCCAGGTGAGGAGATGTCACCTCCAGACTGAACTCAGGTAGGACCTGAGCGTAGGACCCGCATGGGACCAAGGCACTCGGCTTCCACCCTCAGTGAAGGAGCAACCACCTGCCTTTAGGGCATGCTTCAACGGGGGTTTATCCCACACTGAAAGCTAAAAACTGGACTGAGTGGAAACCCTGGATGCTGGCCAGATGACAGCGGTGTCTAGAAGTAACCTCTACGTTGATCAGAAAATTCCACTAGGCTCAGTAAATAGCAATAGCAGGTTAAGCACACGTGGCTCACCATCCTCCTCTTCGGTACAGACACCCGGGACACTAAATCACCTCTGAGCAGTAAAGATGAAGCTACATATGTAGGTATATGGTAAAATCATTACAGACAGTGGAAGCAGTTAGCAAGAGGAGACATGCTACCGTGTCGCTGCTATATTGGTATGATCACTTGCCCTACAGACCTGCTGGCTGAACCCTTCCCAAATCATTTCAGTTTTACAGAGCTGATGGACACAGCATCACAGTGTTAGGGATGGGAAGGGACCTGGAAGGATCAGCCAGTACAATACCCCTGCCACAGCAGGAGCCCCAGGATCCAGTCACACCAGAACAGCCCAGGCGGGTTTGAAACGTCTCCAGAGAAGGAGACTCCACAACCCCCCTGGGCAGCCCCTGCCTGGGCTCTGGCACCCTCACTGGGAAGAAGTTGCTTCTCCTCTTGATGTGGAACCTCCTCTGTTCCAGCTGCCACCCGGTGCCCCTTGTCCTGGCATTGGGTGCCCTTGAGCAGAGCCTGGCTCCTTCCTCCTGACCCCCATCCTTTCCATCTTGGGGTCCCCACTGAGGCTCCTTCTTTCCCAGCCCCCTCAGCCTTTCCTCAGCAGGGAGATTTTCCCCTCCCTTCATCATCTCTGTGGCTCTGCGCTGGACTCTCTCCAGCAGCTCTGTGTCCTTCTTGATTTTATGACATCAAGACACACAGTTTTATTCATAAAATACTGGGCTGGCTGAGCTCAGAGGGCTCTTCCAGCCTCAGTGATTCTGTCAAACTCATTCAAGTGAAAAGCCCAGGGAGGAAAGAACTCCCAAGTAAAACACAACCAGGTAAACTCTTCCCTGCCCTTCATTTCACCAGCAGTCTAAGTTCACCACTGGAGTGGGCTGACCCAGTACATGAAACCCCCTCTGTTTAGGACACCCTGTTTCCCCTCACCTTGCTTGGATACCCACCTCCGCTTCATTTCATACCTGCTGCTCATTCCTCCAGATGCCCAGTCCTTGTACCGAGAACATCATCTTTCACCTGCAGCAAACCAACCCCATGGTGCAGTCTGAACTCTGCCCTGGAGGGGGTTGCAGCTCATCCTGGAGCGAGTGCAGAGGAGGGGAATGAAGCTGGAGAAGGATCTGGAGAATAGAATCATAAGGGATGGGAAGGGACCTCAAAGATCACCCAGTCCAATCCCCCTGCCTCAGCAGGGTCACCCAGACCAAGTCACACAGGAAATAGGTCTGATGAGGAGTGACTGAAGGAGCTGGGGCTGTTTGGTTTGAGGAAGAGGAGGATGAGGGGAGACTTCATCCCTCTCTGCAGCTACCTGAAAGGACATTGCAGAGAGGTTGGTGCTGGGCTCTGCTCATTAGAGACAGAAGCAGAGGCAAGGGCTTCAGGCTGCAGCAGGGGAGGGTTAGACTGGGCATCAGGAGAGAGTTCTTCATGGACAGAGTGGTCGAGCACTGGAACAGCTGCCCAGGGAGGGGGTTGAGTCCCCATCCCTGGCTGTGATCCAGAGTCCCTTAGCTGTGGTGTCAAGGGATAGAGTGTGGGGGTGAACTTGTAGAGAAGAGTTAATGGTTGGACTGGATGATCCAGAGGGTCTTTCCCAACCTGAAGGATTCAATGAATCCAAGCTGAGTTGCTCTTATTCCAGTCACATTCTCGGTGGATGCGCAGCACGAGCGCTTCCTTTTTTAGCCTTCTTAATATGAACTCCTGCAGGAACCACGGGGAATTGGAAGAGAATTATGAAGTTCATAATCTTGGGAAAAGACAGCGATTCCATCAGAACTACTATTCTGCAGCGGAGAAGCACACCGGGAAAGTTAATTGCCATGCAGAAAAACTGCAAGAGCTACAGGAACGCCGAGCGAGTTCTCATCGTCCTCGCTGTACATCATGAGGAAACCCAAAATAGACTTCCAGTTGGAAAAGAAAGTTGTCAGGAGGGATGCTGGTTCTACTCTAGCGAGAAGGCAGGACTGGGCAATCTGAATCGCTGGGCGATAGACGGCCTCCAGGGCTGTCTGACCACAGGGGCGGCTACAACTGGACAAGAGCCATCTGTGAGCTTCAGGCAGAAACTGAACTGGAGTTCATGGATGGATAGAGAGACAGATAGACAGACAGACAGACAGACAGAGAGACAGAGAGAGAGACAGATAGATAGATAGAGAGAGAGAGAGATAAAGAGATAGAAAGAGAGAGAGACAGAGAGAGAGAGAGATACAGAGACAGAGAGACAGATGTAGATACAGAGGTAGATAGATAGATAGATAGACAGACAGACATAAATAGATAGATAGATAGATAGATAGATAGATAGATGCAGAGATATGTAGATACAGAGATAGATACAGAGGTAGATAGATACAGAGACAGATACAGAGATATATACAGAGATAGAATCAGAGATACAGAGATAGATACAGAGATAAATCACAGAATCACAGATAGGTTTGGGCTGGAAGAGACCCCAGAGATCTTCTAGTTCCAACCCTGTCACCTCTCACCAGACCAGGTTGCCCAAAGGTCCATCCAACCTGGCCCTGAACACCTCCAGGGAGGAAGCAGCCACAGCCTCTCTGGGCAACCTGTTCCAGTGTCTCAGCACTCTCTCAGGGAGGAATTTCTAGGTAGATACATAGATAGATACAGAGACACATGGCTAGATACAAAGAGACAGAGACAGATACAGAGATGCAGGGATAGATACAGAGATAGATACAGAGATACAGAGGTAGATACAGAGATGCAGAGGTAGATACAGAGATGCAGAGGTAGATACAGAGATGCAGAGGTAGATACAGAGATAGATACAGAGGTAGATACATAGATAGATACAGAAACACATGGCTAGATACAAAGAGACAGAGACAGATACAGAGATAGATACAGAGATGCAGAGGTAGATACACAGATAGATACACAGATAGATACAGAGGTAGATACATAGATAGATACAGAGATGCATAGAGAGATACACAGCCATCTGTGTCTCTATACACAGATACATAGAGATACATAGATAGATACCTAGATGCACAGAGAGATACATGGACAGATACATAGAGGTGTCAGCTGGAACAGAGGAGGTTCCACATCAAGAGGAGAAGCAACTTCTTCCCAGTGAGGGTGCCAAAGCCCTGGAAGGGGCTGCCCAGGGAGGGTGTGGAGTCTCCTTCTCTGGAGAGGTTTCAAACCCACCTGGATTCTTCCTGTGCCACTGGATCTAGGGGATCCTGCTGTGGCAGGGGGACTGGATGATCTTTCCAGGTCCCTTCCAACCCCTGACACTGTGATTACTTCAGAATCATGGGGGATACACAGGATGAAGGGATGGCTTTCATGTGCCAGGGGAAGTAGGGTTATCATGTCCTTAGGCACATAACTCAAGAGTCAGCCCAGACCAGTGTGATTGCAGACAAGGGAGACAAGAAGCTCATGAGCTGCAGTTTATCAATAGGACACAGAAGATTAATGCAAGAGGCTACAGAGAAGAAAAAACAGGAACAAAACAACCCCAGGAATGATGGAAAATACTCCTCACACAAAGGATGCTTTTGGGGGCTGAAGTGACAGCTGATGGTGCTGTAACTTTCATGTGATCGAGCATCCTCTGACTGTTTACAAGTTCACAGTAGCTGATTTGTGTGCATGGGAGCATGAGGACAGCTCTTCACCTGATCTGTATAGCAACCCCTCATTTCAGGGCTTCCAAAGCAGACTGACCAAGAGACGGCTCTGAAGCAAAGGCAAGGCACCCAGAATACACAGTACTGACACGGAGAAAGACTACCCATCTTGGGGGCAGCTACAACATGAAGGGTTTCATCCAAAGAAGGCAACATCCAGGACAAACCCTCTGACAATGCCCTGGTTTTATTAAAGATCAACCCAGCCTAGGTGGAAACACACACAGGTTTGTCACCTCTCTGATGCTGACAGTTCATCTCCTCATCATGGAGCTTTCATGTCCTGGCAAGCCCAGATGTGTGCACTACATCCTCTCAGCCTCTCTCCTCCAAACCACCACACTCGCTGCAGAACTCACAGACCCATTGGTGTTCCACTGCCTTGCAGTCTTGGCTAACAGTAACTACTTACTTATGGAATCATAGATCATAGAATGGCTCAGGTTGGAAGGGAGCTCAAAGATCATCCAGTTCCAACCCCCCTGCCAGGAGCAGGGACACCCCTCACCAGATCAGGGTGCTCAAGGCCCCAGCCCATCTGGTCTTGAACACTTCCAGGGAGCTGGGGGGCAACCACAACCTCCCTGGGCAACCTGGTCCAGGGTCTCAGCACCCTCAGCGTGAAGAACTTCCTCCTGACTTCCAGTCTAAACCTCCCCTCTTCCAGCTGGAAACCATTCCCCCTGCTCCTACCACTCCAAGCCCTTGGAAACAGCCCCTCCCCAGCTTTCCTGTAGCCCCCTTCAGGGACTGGAAGGCTGCTCTAAGATCTCCCCAGAGTCTCCTGGAGAGCCTGAACATCCTCAGCTCTCTCAGCCTGTCCCTGTAGCAGAGGTGCTCCAGCAATCCCCTCATCCTCGTGGCCCTCCTCTGGACACCTTCCCACAGCTCAATCTCCTTCGTGTGCTGGGGCTCCAGAACTGGATGCAGCCCTGCAGATGGGGTCTCAGGAGAGCAGAATAGAGGGGGAAACACTAACGGCTAATATCCACTTCAGATATCAAATGCAGAGGGCCATGGGGCACACAGAAACCTGCTGCCAAGCTGAGCCAGGCAGGGATGCTTGGCAGTGGCATGGGACTCGCACAGGCATGCTGTGCCATGGCTGGGATGGTGGCAAATACCAGCGTGCTGGCTACTCGTGCAAAGCTTGTTCCAGCTCTCCGCTGGTATGCCTGTGCATGTGCCAACACCCAATCCTTATTCAATCCCCTCCACTGGTTTACTTTGGCCACTGATCAAATCTCCACATGCCGCAGCCTACAGCCAGGAATGCACACAAGGGCAACGACACCGGGGTCAACAGCTCTACTGCTGCACCCGACGCAGGAGAAACCAGCAGTGCAGCTGAGCTGGGCTGGCTCCTCATTGCATTGGGAGGGCTCCTCTGCAGTGACCACAGCCTGTGAGAACAGAGCGATGGAGGGACGTCCGTGCTGGCTGTGGTTGGCAGGAAACGTGCTCGGCTGTTTGCTCACGTAGCCGCATTGTGCTGGTGAGCATCCTCTGCCTTTGAAGAGCAACCAGCACAACGCAGCCCTGCACCGGGGAAGGTTTGAAGAGCACACTGCTGGGTTTGCTTTCTCACCACAGGCTAAATGCTACCGCACAGGACTCCCATAACACGAGATGCATTGCTCTAATAAAGGGACCGATATTTACCACCACACTTAGGACTTCATTTTCAATATGAATCTGCAAAGCAATTAACTAATATGAGGTTATTCGTTTACTTCAGACCTCCCTGAGTCAGGCGGCTACCGTTAGGTCTCTTTTAGTTTAGACAGTTCAGGCAGTGATGCTTTAAACCTGCTGCCTTGCACAGGAGCAGAGATAGTGGTACCTGCTACCAAACTCGAACGCAGAAGTTGATGCTGGCCTCTTCTCACAGTCATTAGAGACAGAAGCAGAGAGAAAGGCTTCAGGCTGCAGCAGGGGAGGGTTAGGCTGGACATTAGGAACCATTTTTTTCATTGAAAGGGTAGTCAGGGGTTGGAACAGGCTGCCCAGGAAGATGCTTGAGTCACCATTTCTGGAGGGGTTTGAAGACCATTTAGATGTGGTGCTCAGAATCACTGAGGCTGGCAAGCCCAGCCTGGCACCTGACACCACCACAGCAGCCACCCCAGGGCACTCAGGGCCACAGCCAGGCTGTNTCTCCTCTTCTCCAGGCTGAACCCCCCCAGCTCCCTCAGCCTCTCCTCATCAGCCTTTCCCTCCAGTCCCTTCCCCAGCCTTGTTGCTCCTCTGCACCCACTCCAGCCCCTCAATCTTTTTCTTAAAGTGAAGAGCCCACAACTGCCCCCAGGATTCGAGGGGAGACCTCCCAGTGCCCAGTCCAGGGGCAGAATCACATCCCTGGTCCTGCTGGCAAAGAGACAGAGACAGGGTTTAGCGCTGAACTCTGCAGAGCAGTGTCAGTGGTTGCTTTTGACAATCATGAAGGCATTTTCCAGCCCAAAAGATCCTAAGCTTCCCCTTTGACACAGACTGTGCTACCGAACCAGAGGTCCCCCAGCAGATTTTTCAATAAACCAACTCTTAAAATCAACAGTGAAAATGGGAGCTTCGGGCTGACTTGGCCTTAGCAGCAGAAGGGCTGGCACTCTGCTCCGGGGTTGCATTTCAAATCAGCTCTGCTCTGCAGAGGTGAACACAAGCTCTCTTTACAACGACTCCCCTCACCCAGTGCTGTGGATTTTAATAAATCCAGATGTCTCCTATTTCAATTCTTGAAAACCATGCCTTGCAAATAATAAACCCAAAAAGGTCAGAAGAAAAATGCGAGGGGAACAGCAGACTCTCTATTCATTAAAGGGCCTGGAGAGCTGCGCAGTCTACCTGGGAGAGGGAAAGAAAGAGGGGGGATATATATATAAAACACAGCCGTTCCAAATCCTACAGAGTAAATATTCGAGGGCAGTGAAATGTTAGGAAGTAGCTTAGGAGAAGTGTTTTGTAGCCTCCCAGACCCTTAGAACCATTTCATTACCGGGCAACCCAAATGTCAACCCCATCCTGAAATTGCCTTCCAAAGAATTACCTCTTGGAGGGGACAACGGGAGTTGTTGCTGCTTTATTGCCACAGCTTCCAGCAGGAGGGAGGCTCTAGTCCTCTTGTCAAACTTAGCTCTTCAAACAAGGACAACAGACATTGCATTTAGCTGCGTGTCAGAGGGAAGGGTCTAAAGCAAAAGCCCAGCGTCCTGAGAGCTGGGGATTTAGGGAAACAATCAGACACAGAGAGAGACCTTTCCTGACCACACCAGCCATGGTTCACAGAATCATCAGGGATGGGAAGGGACCTCGAAACATCATCCAGTCCAGTCCCCCTGCCACAGCAGGATCCCCCAGACCCAGTGGCACAGGAACACAGCCAGGCGGGGCTGGAACGTCTGCAGAGAAGGAGACTCCACAACCCCTCTGGGCAGCCTGGTCCAGTGCTCCGGGACCCTCCCGGGGAAGAAGGTCCTGCTGAGATTGAGAGGGAACCTNTGCTGTTGGCCCTCTTGGCCACCAGAGCACATTGCTGGCTCAGAGTCACCCTGCTGGCCACTAGGACCCCCAGGTCCCCTTCTCCTCCCCTGCACTCCAACAGGTCAGTCCCCACCCTCTCCTGGTACCCGGGGTTGTTGTTGCCCAGATGCCAGACTCCTAACTGGTTGCTCACTGGTTTTTCAGCCATTCAGGCTGTAATTTTCAGTAGCCCCTTTCAGAGATTTCCAGGCAATAAATCTATCAAAGCTGCCTGCTTTTCTTTCATCTTTTGTGAAGAGGGGGGGTAAAAAAAAGGTAAAGAAGAAAAATTCATCACATTTAGCAGGGAAAGGGAAGACAAGGAAAAGAACTCACAGATCTCTAAGCACCTCATCTATAGGACTTCTAAACACAGCAAGGGATGGTGACTCAGCCTCCAACCTGGGCAGCCTCCTCCAGTGCTTTACATCCCTCTCCGAGACAAAACTCTACCCCAAGTAGAGTCTCTAACCCCAGCCAGTCTCTGATTCTGTGACAGACACAGATGCTGTTAACCAAATGAAGGCTGTAAGAAGCAGCACTGAGAAAATGCAACAGCCCTACCTGTTTTCCTGTCAGCAAAATAAAGATCAAAGACGTCTGGATCTTTTTATTTTGCCAACTTCTTTGCTTTGGGGTCTTTTTGAATCCTACTACAAAAATGCTGCAGCAGATCAAGCTCTTCAATCACTACAGAGAAAAATAAGGAGCGACATCAACAGAGTCACTGAGAGCATCATGGAGCTAAACGCTCAGGAAAACCTGCTCCTCTCTCCAGGAGGGATCTCTGTGCTGAAGGGGCTGTCAGGCACTAGAACAGCTGCCCAGGGAGGGGGCTGAGTCCCCATGCCTGGAGGTGTTGAAGAGAAGGGGAGCTGCTGCATTGGGGGACAGGGTTGAGTGATGCCGATAGGGCTGGGGAAAGGCTGAACTGGATCAGCTTGAAGTGAAACCACTCTGTGATTCCTTTTTGGGGTGTAACTACACTTCACCAGCAGCTTGCTAATTGCTCACTTCCCAAATCCCAACAGGAGGCAGCGGATACCGAGGGAGTTGTCCGGAAGGCACAGCGCCCATCCAAACAAGCCCTCCTGCTCCACGGCAGAACAGTGCTTATCACTGCAAAGCCTTTGTTTAACAAACCCAGCTGAAAACACATGTGGCTCACAGGCCCTTACAACTCATCCCAAGCTCCAGCTCGCCTGCAGGCCTTGGTGGAAGCCCCATTTGGCAGCCATACCCAGTCTCCGCAGCCTCAGCGACGGGTACTCCCAATGCCAAGGAGCGGAGGCTGGCAGTGTTTGCCACAGGCAGCTCTGTCTTCTGAGATGCTCTTTTATCAAAACCTTTGTTTGGTGAAGTCAAGGAACTCATTTTAGTCCCAAAAAAAACCCCCAGCCCTCATAAAAGATCCCTGAAAATTTCAAAGTTGGGGGGGGGGGGAATCATTTGAGCTGCAAACTCAAGTGCTGAGCAGATTTCCAGCCTCCTCACTGCAAGAAAGCACCGAGCAGCAAAATTCACTCATCATCAACCTCATAGATTTCAAGCAAGCACTTGACAGACTCCATCACTACTCACTCTGGAACATCTTGAAGAGCTCAGGCTTGCCAGCAAAAATAATGACCTCATCAAGCCATTAGACCGAGGTGAGTGAACTCAGGATCGGAGTAGAGGGTTCCACATCAAGGCTGGTGTCAGCTCAGCAGGAACCCGCTCGTTTCTGTACCCTGGCAAGGCACTGGGAGAGTGACAGACGCATAACGACGTGTTTTAACACCAGTCCCTTCGTAATACAGTCAGCACTGGAGGCCCCGAGGCTTCCAGGTGCATCCTACCCAACGGTGGAACGGAGCTCTGGAGGAAGATGGGGTTAGAGCAGCCTGCTCTGGAGAGGGAAATGTAATTAATCCACAACTTGCAGTAATTGGGCAGAATTCACAGTCATCTGGGATAATTTCCCCAACTGAAAAGAGGGAGTCTGTGCTGCGCATCCCAAACAGGATTCACTCATCCAAAGCGTTATCTGCGGCCCAAGCTCCTGAAGACTACAGGTCTTCAGCTGCCAGGGTTCTCCTCGCCTTGGTATTCAGATGAGAGAGCTCTGAACGCGTGAAGGGTACAGAGAGACAACTGCTGTTAGAAGCAAATGGATTGAAAGAGGCTAGGGAAGAGATGCGAGGGTCAAGGTAAGAGATCACAGAATGATTGAGGCTGGCAAAGCCCTCTGAGCTCAGCCAGCCCAGCCTGGCACCTGACACCACCACAGCAGNCAACCTCCCTTTGAGGAGTTGGAGAGAGGGAGAAGGTGCCCCCCAAGTCTCCTCACTAGTGCTGCTCCCAGCCAGGATGCCATTAGCCTTTGGTGCCCCTGGGCACCCTGCTGGCTCCTGTTCAGCCAGCTGTCACCCAGTGCTGCCAGGTCCCTCTGAACCACTCACCCCCCAGTCTGTAGCGCTGCAGGGATTCACTCCAGGGCTATCCTTTACCTGCAAGGGTTACCCAGACAGAGGGGAGGAAACACCTAGCAAGCAGGACAGGGTTGCAACCTGAGCAGAACTGGGCCGGGTGGAAAAACCCTGGATAAAGTGGAAAAGTCAAGTGGAAGCTTTGCAAACCCAGTAGTTCCTTCTCAGTTTATAAAAGATGAGGAGTAAAAACTCCATCATCAGGTTTTGGCCGCAGGAACAGCCCCCAGAAAAGAAAGCAGCAACGCTGCTTGTGTAACAGCATCCAGACGGAGGTGGCAACTCCTTGCTGACAGCAGGACTGAGCAGCATCAACACAGCTTGGGCCTCACCTCGTGCCCAGCAATCGCAGGCTGCTGCTGCTGTGCTCTCACACGTGCAAAAACACAGCCCCATCTCGCTCGCTTGGAGCTGAGAGTAGCAGTAAAACTACCCACGAGCAGGCACACAGGGGAGCAGCAATCAATCTGCCTGGGATGACTGCTGGTTGTTCCACTGGGGAGGTTTAGAGAGCTCCAGTATAAAACCAGGGGATGGGGTTTAAGTCAGTTTTTAAGAGAAGAGGAGCTTACCAGCTGGAAATGAGGTGTGAAAGGACTCTGTCTTGCTTTCTGTGCCTTGAATTTCACTGTCAGCAGCAATGCTTCACACACACGGACTGTCTGTTCTGGCTGTAGAGCAGAGTAAATCCCCCTAACTGGGCAAGGCAGCTGACACCCTGTAATAAACTGCATCGAGTACCAAACCACTGCTGCTGAACTGACCAGGATAAGCAGGACCTGGGCTACAATTAAGCTTCACAGTTCAGGATGCTGTGGCTCACAAGGGGTTGGGTAGAAATAACTGGAGTAAATGGAAAGCAAAGCCTTGTACTCATCCATCCCCAGGTAACGGAGTATGGGGTCAAAGAAATACGGTTGGCTTGACTCCAGCAACTCAAATGATCAGAGGGATGAGGACAGGGTGAGTGCATTGAGGTTGTTCAGCCTCGTGGCCTCCTCTGCACTCACTCCAGCACCTCCACATCCTTCTTGTACTGAGGGCTCCAGAACTGGATGCAGTCCTGCAGGTGGGGTCTCACCAGAGTGGAGTAGAGGGGCAGAATCCCCTCCCTCGACCTGCTGGCCACCCTTCTCCTGATGCAGCCCAGGATCTGGTTTGCCCTCTGGGCTGCAGGATCTACAGCACTGTCTGTTCTCCTGGGAGGGACACCCCCCCCCAGTTTTCCACCCATAGCAGGTAATATTCCAGGGAATATGGAAACACAGGCCAACTCTGCCTGTGTGAAGCTGCTCTGCAATGGCAGCACCAGGCTCCCTCTAAGTAGGACAGCTGAACACCCTGGAAAAACCCATCAAAGGCAGCATCTGAAAGGCTATCTCACCTCTTCATTCGCTTGGATTTCAAATGATAACCCCTCATTAGAGGAACAGCTCATTAAATGGCCCATCTGGGTCAGCGTGCGGGCTGTCCGCTCCAGCAGGCAGCACAAAACCCTGGAGAACTTGAGGACAATTGATGTCCAAGGGCCTTTTCTTTCCTGCGCTGAGCAAAGATTTGCCTGGTGTCTCTAAGGACCCTGGCAGCAAGAAGGATGGGAGCCTTCAATTTGTTCTCTCCATCATTAAATCTCCAAGGGAAAGGGCTGCTTTTCATTATCATCATCGTTAGCAGTTCTGGCCCACTATGAAACGGGCTCCTTCAGTCACCTGTCCCAGCTCTATTGCCAAACCCCTCAGAAGGAGCTTGCAGACTCCTTCTACCCCCAGGTGCAATGTTTGTGTTATTACCAGTTCTCTGACAGCACCTTGCAAGGCGTAAATTCCAAGGGTAAGGTTCACCACCAGCACAGGGTGATGAGTAGTAGGGTGCCTAAAGTGCCCAGACACCCCACATCTCCTGTTTATCTGAGGTCAGAACTGAGATGGGAGTTTGTGTCCTCAATGGGAACTCTTGAGTTGCTTAATGATCCTCTGAGATCTTCTCCCATGCCCTAGTGTGAACCTCACAGCATCCCAGAGGGTTAGGGGTTGGAAGGGACCTCGAGTCCAACCCCCCTGCCACAGCAGGAGCCCCTAGATCCAGTCACACAGGAACAGCCCAGGTGGGTTTGAAACGTCTCCAGAGAAGGAGACTCCACAGCCCCCCTGGGCAGCCCCTCCCAGGGCTCTGGCACCCTCAACAGGAAGAATTTTCCTCTCCTCTTGATGTGGAACCTCCTCTGTTCCAGCTGACACCCGGTGCCCCTTGTCCTGGCATTGGGTGCCCCTGAGCAGAGCCTGGCTCCTTCCTCCTGACCCCCATCCTTTCCATATTGATCAACAGTCATGGGGTCCCCCCTCAGGCTCCTTTGTTCCCAGCTCCCTCAGCCTCTCCTCAGCAGGGAGCTGCTCCCCTCCCTCCATCATCCCTGTGGCTCTGCACTGGACTCTCTCCAGCAGCTCTGCATCCTCCTGGAACTGAGGGGCCCAGAACATCCCCTTTGTGAAACAACTGATGAACAAACGAAGAGAAGCTGAGAAGCCAGAGGCCAAGAAAAACATCCTAGAGGCACTGCTTTCCCTGATCCCCACTACCAGTGAAAACACAGAGCCCCTGCTTGTACTCCCAAGGGCATCCGATATTAAAACTGCCCTTCTCATCATCTTCCACCGATCTCCCTGCGCGGCTGCAAGCTCAGGCTCTCTCTGCTACTGCTGACAACAGAGCCAGGGAAGATGTAAGGCTTTATTTATAACCTTAGCATGGCAATAAGTTCCAGACTAAACCGAGGGAGACTCTGCGTTCCCCACAGCAGACCCTTATGGGGATGTTTGGAGCCTGCGTGGAGTAAACAAACAGCTGAAATGTCAGCAAAGCAGTTGATTTAAGGCTCAGACTGCAAAGAGCAGGTGCTTTTCTGGCAGTCAGATAGATCAGGGCATCCAAAAAAGCCAAACCTGACAGCAGCAGCTTTGAAAATGCAAACAAAACAGCACCCTGTTTAAGTAGACAGGGAAGGATAACGTCAGTTGCAGCTTGAGATTCAAAGCATCTTAATAAAGCACCACACATGAAAGAGGAAGGTGCTTTAAAGCTTCAAGATTTATCACAGCATCACCGAGCAATCCTGGTGGGAGAGGAGCTCCCAGAGCCTCCAGTCCAACCTTCCCCACCCCAACACAACCCCTCAGTCCCTGAGAGACTGACAGACACAGCCTGACCCCCTCCCTGCTGCCACTCGAGCAGGGCAGGAAGCACCATGGCTACAGGGTTCTTCAACACCTCCAGGCAGGGGGACTCCAGCACCTCCCTGGGAAGGCCCTGCCAGTGCCCAACCACTCTGGCTGCAGAGAATCTCTGCCTCAGAGCCAGTCTGCCCCTCCCCTGCCTCAACTGCAGAGCAGTGCCCCTGCTGCTGTCAGCAGGCACCAAGGAGCAGAGGCCAACAGCCACCCCCTCCACAGCCTCCCTGCAGGGAGCTGGAGAGGGCAGTGAGGTCCCCCCTCAGCCTCCTCTTCTCCCAACTCCCCCTGCCCAGCTCCCTCAGCCTCTCCTCACACGACTGGTTCTCTCAACCCCTCCCGAGCTGGGTAGCTCTGCTTTGGACCCATTCCAGCATCTCTAGGTCTCCCCTATCTTGAGGGGTCCAGACCTGAACCCAGGACTCGAGATGACACCTCCCAAGGGCTGAGTCCAAGGGCACGAGAACTCCCCTTCTCCTGCTGCCCACACTCTTCCAGCTCCAGGCCAGGATGCTGTTGGCCTTCTTGGCCACCTGGGCACCCTGTGTCTCCTCTGAATCCAGCTGTCTGCCAGCACCCCCAGGTCCTGTTCCGCTGGGCAGCTTTGGAGCCCCTCACGCCCAGCGGGTGCTCTCTATTCTGTTCTCCACAAGACACACCTTCCCCCCAGCCGTACTCTATCAGCACCTTCCTCTCTAGTGCTGTTTTCCATTTCATTCCGAGAGAACAAAAAGGAAGGCGCCTGGCTGGGACGTGAGCAGCATTACTCCATCACCCATCTTTTTGCACCTTCAGAGTCAGCATCCCAGATGTTTCCCATCCCTCCCTCCCTCCCTCCTTACCTCCCTCCCTCAGGCTGAGGCCAGCTGAATGCACGTCCTTTCCCTGCTCCAGCTGTGCCCCCAATAACCCAAACACACCGACCCGTCTCCATCTGCTCGTGGCAGCTCCCTGGCCGACAAAGGGGGCTCCCCAGGAGCTGCCAGCTGAACCCAAGTCACCCAGCTGTGCAAATGGCCAAAGAGGGCTGGGAAGGGGTCAAAACACTGGGTGACTGACAGCTCTGCAGGGGGATGTCAGCAGGAAAGGACCTCTGCAAACACTTGACCCTCGCAGGAGGCAACCAGCAGGCTGACTGCGCCTGCCTGGTTGCTGGGTCTGAGGCTGTTTCCTCCTGACTGCACGTGGCATCACAGCAAGGGTGCAGCCAGTCCAGGGTGCCTGCACTGTGACTGTGGACTGGGAACATCCAAGGCAAGAACTGGCCACAAGAGTGAAACGTTGTGAGTCACGGTGGCTAGCAGATGAGAGAGGTTCTTCA
>VZRI01000928.1:213668-238313 GCA_013397515.1 Upupa epops | reverse complement strand
ATTCTATGATTCTGTAAAAGAGAAAAAACCCAAAACCATGAAGAAACCATTTTTTGTCTCTTCCTTGTCTCTTCTGTGATGCTTTCATCTCCTTTGTGTCCAAAGAGCCTGTCTTATAAGGCTCATATCTGAGTATAAGGAGAGTCACTCTGGTGAGCTGGAGTGTTTCAGTAGAAGTCAGTCCCATAGTGATATATTTTGCATGTGAACAGATACCTCCTAACCATGTAAGTTGTGTGTCCTGTCCTTGCAAATAGCAACTTGTCTGGGAGTTCTTAGCATGAGGGTTATGTCCGTCTCTGTTAAGATCTGCTACCAGCATACCACTCAGTCACCTTGTTTTCAATAGGGTTCTCAATCTACCTGTGTGTTTTAAGTTTCATTAAAAATAATAATGATTGGAAGGTGTGCTTTGTCCTCCCTTTTGGTTCTTTTCTTTTGATACATATTAATGGAAGGTGCTGACTTGAGAAATATGATATAACGTGTCTGCTGGACCGATTGGAATGAAGATGGGATTTTTTCCAACTTCTTTGCATTTCCTACACTTGACACCTTATTAAAGGAACATTCTGATGTGGTTCTGCTTCATACAGGTTTCCAGAAGGTGGCACCAGCCACTTGTTCAAAACTGCATCGGGCTCATTTTCACTGATACCTTGCTGGAGCCCTGCGCTGCCGAAGAGAAATTTGATTGTGTGCAAAAAAAGTGTGTTGGCCTTTAGAGGTGGCAAGGATTTACCTGCGTGAAGATGATGATTCTTAGCATATACACTAGACCTTGCTGTATTCCATTGGTTTTTTATTTAACTTTAATCACTGGGGTCAGCTTTCGCTTGAAAAATTAAAGTACATTTATTCTGCTTGGTGAAAAGCACATAAAATATTGACCTGAACAAAACCTTCAGGCTCCCGCAGGATTTTTCCTTAAAGGCTTAGGCTAAAGGAAAGTAATCCCAAAATACTTCATATAGAAAAATAGACCTAATTTTAAGGGTTTGGGCATAAAAGGTGGAGCAAACTCCATCTTTTGCAAGATTTTGTTTTGGTACAAACATTTTAATTTTCTATTACAAATGAAAACAGAATGTTTAGTTTCATGTGCTTTGATTGGAAATGGAATATTTTTGGGAACAATGCAAAACATATTGCTAGAAATCACTTTAATAAAATAGAGACTGTAGTCCTGACTTCTGCGAGTGTGTTACCTTGTGGGAATTACAGTTTGCAAGATCATTTTTGCCTTATTGACAAATCAGTTCACTGCCTTGACGTGATAGATAGTGGGGTTCAGCTAGGGAAGTCAGTCCAAGGCAGCTGAGATGCTTTCAGCTCCTTGAGGTGCTCTGGCAATTCCTGTGCAGGCAGGAATATAGTCACAGGAACTGGTGTTTAATGTTGTTTGAATGTTGCAAATAAACCATTCAGTCCTTGGATTGAACCATTCAGTTCAGGTGAGTGATTCACAGACAGGCTGGTACTCACAGATTTTAAATTTTGAGTTTTCTTTCACCTTGAAGTTGGGGTTTTTTGGTTAGTTTGTTTTCTATTTTGAGACAAAAATCAAATCAAGTGAAGAAGTAGAGATTTCCAAGTAGAAAATTAAAATTTCCAAAACTTCTCATTTTCATGATACTTACAAAGAAAATGAATAATTATAACCTGTTTTAAGGTGAGAATGCAAGAGCATATGACTCAACTTCCCTTTTCCCACTCTGTTTCACCAATGCAGAAATGAGCTAAGGTGCCACTCAGACAGTCTCCAGTATAGTTTTGTATTTTGCTTCTGTTCAGAGATGTTTAAAACTTTTTGACATCTGTGATGTCAGGCCAGGTGCTGAGAGTCACCATGGAAGAGTTGATATGAGCTGAAACCATTTCTGCAGCTCAAATCCATGCTTTGACCATAGCAGTAACTTCCTTTTTAACCTTTGAAGCTCTCATAATGGGAGGAGCTTGCACATTCTCAGTACCAGAGTATGGTTTTGCTCCTGGTTTGTGTGGTCTGCAGTAAAGCGCCCGTTTCCAGCCATTCTGCAGGCTTATCTCGTCATAGCAGTGTAGCTGCTATGGGATATAGCTGGAGCTGTCTTAGGCTTTATCCTGTGCATACAGAGCATGCAAGTCATCACATCTGTTGTGTCTAAAGCCCTCTGTCTGTTGCATAAAATTTTTACTGTTGTTCGCTTTAGACAAAGGAATGGGTTTTCTTTTCTGAAAAAAAGTGTTTGTGTCTGTGATGGATTTTATCAGTTAACTGACTTGGTTTTTTTCCCCTTTGAAGTTGTAGGAAAACCCTTCAGTATCATTTCATTCTTTTCTCATCGCTGGGTGTTTGGATGGATAGGCTGCCGCTGGTATGGATGGGCTGGTTTCTTCTTTGGCTGTGGGAGCCTTATTACCATGACTGCTGTCAGCCTGGATAGATACCTAAAGATCTGCCACTTGTCTTACGGTAAGAAAGAAAACTATGTTGACTATAGAAAAACTTTATGAAGTGTTACAGTTTTCTAAACTGAATGCTTCTGTTAAATCGTAGAATCATTAGGGACCTCAAAAGATCAACTAGTCCAACCCCCCTACCACAGCAGAATCACCTAGACCAAGTTGCACAGGAACACATCCAGGCAGGTCTTGAATGTCTCCAGAGAAGGAGATTCCACAACCCCCTGGAATATAGAAGGGGATGCATATATAAGAGAAACTTATTTGCATGATTCAAGTAATCCCAGCTAAATTTATATTGCTGGACATACCACAGAATCATAGAGTCATAAAGGTTGGAAGAGACCTCCAAGATCATCAAGTCCAACTCTCAACCCAGTGCCACCATCTCCATCTTTCTAAAAGCCAGATCAACACATTTTTTTAACACTTCCAGGGGTGGTGACTCCACTTCCCTGGACACCATGTTCCAATACTTGACAACTCATCCTGTGAAGAAATTTTTTCTACTTTTTCCCAGTATCACCTTTGTTGTTGTTTCTCAACTGTCTGCTTAAGCCATGAGCTTCAGTAATCACTTACAGATAGATCACTTTGCACCTGTCAAGGCCAGTTAACATTAGAGTTGTGAGTATTGCACAAGTTGCAAAGTTTTACAGAACACCACACAGAAGTATTCCTTATTAGATACCTAAATTCCTTGAAGGTATGTGGCAAGCTGAAAGATCTGGATGTGTAATAGGTCATGTGTTCTCACTCCTTTCATATGGAAATAGAGCCTTTTGAATGTGACACATTTTATGCTTCATTTCTTTGAGTTAAAAGATGTTGTCACAGTTTTGAAAAGAGATTTTTCCTGCTTTGGAAGTCCTCAACAAAATCCCAGAAATACTCAGGACAACTTTACACATAAGCATTGCATTGTCCATGTGACTTGAGGGACATAGAACACATTTCTTTATGATAACATGTAATGTCAACCATGTAATAATTAAGTGCCTAGAAATGTTTGCAGCTAGGAAGTGTAAGTAAGATAATCCGTGCTACCATGCTAAGATTTGCTATTTGTCTATATTTTTTCCCAAATGTGAGTGCAGGGAGAGAGTCCTTTCCTGAGATTTAAACACACCATTCACATTAAGCAGGATTTCAGCTTTTATAAAAGTCATATCAAAGACTTACCTGAATCATAGGCAATTTTTCACAGGCTTGATGAACCAAAGTAAGTATTTCATGTCTGGCTACATTTATGTCATGAGCTCTGCTATTTAGTATGATATCTTAGTTCAAGAGAGGCAGAACACTTAAAACCTTTTTTCTCGAGGGCTATCCTATCACAGTTTTTCATAAAAGATGATGGAGAGCATTAAACGTGTTTAGCATGTTCTGTCCAAGTGGTTAACTTTGTTGACCTACAGCCAGGAAAATGGAGAACCCACAGCTTCAGCAGTAATTAAAAAATTAATAAGTTGCTAGGATTTGATAGTGTCTACGCAAATAATGTCACGAGGTAAAAATGAATGTAAAAGACGATGTTTCCTCTGTAAAACCGTGTCTTTCAGTCATTTGCATTAGTTGACAAGTGTCCTGGCATCAAACTTTAATCAGTTCATACATGACACGAGAGAAAAAGCAAATAAATTACACTTTACAGTTGCAGCTACTGAGCCTTTGTGCTGAATGAAACACTTCATCCCTCATGTAGGTTGAACCTGTGTCTCATCTGATCACAGACTATGAAAACACCTTACAGACCACAAAGCGAGTTTCAAAATTACTAGTCAAGATTCCTGCAGTTGTTGCTGAGCTAGATGTTTGGTTGGGCTCTTCTAGGTTGTAGAGCATCACAAACAAAAGTAAAATCAAAAAATACCTCACGTGGAGTCCTCTATGTATGTTTCTCTTCATGAGGTATGGCATATCTGGGGTGGCTAGCTCAGGGGTCATTATAGATGTTTGGAAAGAGGCAAGAGGAACCCTGCAGAATCTGGAGCACAAAAGCAATGGATCTGAACTTGTAACTCTTGAATTACCTTGCAGGTACCTGGCTTAAGAGACATCATGCATTTATCTGTCTGGCTCTAATCTGGGCCTATGCTACATTTTGGGCTACGTTGCCTTTCGCTGGTGTGGGGAGCTATGCTCCTGAGCCATTTGGGACCTCCTGTACTCTGGACTGGTGGCTGGCGCAGGCTTCGGTGGCTGGACAGGCTTTTGTTCTGAGTATTCTTTTCTTTTGCCTCCTGTTCCCAACTGCAGTGATTGTATTTTCCTATGTCAAAATAATTTTAAAAGTCAAATCGTCCACCAAAGAGGTTGCTCACTATGATACCAGGATTCAGAACAGCAATGTACTTGAAATGAAGCTCACCAAGGTAAGAAGGAAGATTTCATTCAGTTTGCTTTGTTGGGTCGTAAAAGTAGGCTTGGAGAACTTCAACAACGTACTGTTTCTTGTGGAGTGATCCTATGATGTTCTGAAGGTGGTTCTTTTGTCTACTTCATTACTGTCAAGATGGGAAAAGACAGTAGTTGAAACATAGTTCTTTGATTAGGGCACTCAAGACCCTGGGGTCATGGTTTGCTCTGAAACTGTCACAGCCTTCCAGTGTGACCTTACATCTGTCTGTGGCCCAGTTCCCCGGCACAAAGCTCCCTTTGCCTTCAGAAACAGTTGTAAAGGATTATTTTAATGTTGGTATCACAGGAACTACAACTGAAAAATAGATTAAAAGGCAGATGAAGCAGGGAAACAAAGCATTCAGACAGTGTGCATTCCTCTGTTAATGAAGATATAAACCACAATCATTCCTGTGACACTGCAATTGTTTTTATGCAAACACTTTATCATTGAGTTTCAGCCATGAGTTGCTCACAAAAATGCACTCAAGTGATAAAATTAATTTTCCATCTCAGACTATATCCTGTCTTCCCGTTCTGATTGAATCTATTTTTTGTTTGGCAGTGCTGACAGCTATGGTCCTTGTTGATACTGGTTATTGTGCCAGAAATCTCTCAAAGTAAAAACTTGCACTGAATAAAGCCCAATTCTTTAGCTGTAAAATATTCACCAGTTTCTGTAAGCCATGCCAAGAGGAAGACAAGCACCATCCCTTGCTTGGCTGATTGAATTTCATTGAAGTTTTGTGTGATTGAATGGAGTGCTATGTAATACACAGAAATAACTGATACCTTGTCTGAACTTATCGGAGGATTTTAACTGTGTCAGTGCTGCCAGTGCAGCATGTAACTTTGTACTTGCCTTTACAAAGGAGTACCTGCCTTCAGTACGTACTGGTTTGCAGTTAAACAGGAGCCCCCCTTTGAGAAACAATGACAACTTTTGATTTGAGGTTACAGGTTTATTTTTGTCATAGTTGCAGAACCATGTGGAACTTCTGTGTGATTTTTAGTTGAAACACTAGTAGTTGTCTCTTTTCTCTTGGATTTGCAGTAGGGAATATAATGTTGGGTTAAATAGAGAGTCTACATCACGGTCCATTGAAATTCACAGCACAAATTGCAACAGGGAGGGTTTTTTTAGCTCCTTGGCTCATATGCACTGCTTCTTCAGTGGAAGGGAAGAAAAAATGCATGAAAAAATTAAGCTTCCTTGAAAATATTACCGCAGAAGGTGTTATTTCACAAAAAACCCCATGTGATTTCTGATGGGTTTTTGTTGAAGTTCTAATTGCCTTATTCCAGATGAGCGCATGCACACTGCTATCAATCTGGTTGCAGAGTAATAGTCTGTCAATGGCAGCAGTACACGGCATATGTTCTTCTATGTTCTACTGCATAATGTCATTTGAACCTGTATCAGGCTGTGATTGAGTGCAGACAGGCTCGTTCAGGCAAAGAATATAGATCACAATGTTTGACCCCAAAACTTTTCCTTTAAGATTTATACTAAACATTTCTATGACTGCATTTCCTCCTGTTATAAGGAAGTCCTTTCTCATTTACCATGAATGTTTGGTAGAAACTTGCTTTTAAAAGCACCTACGGAGTACAAAATCATGCTCTGGGTTAGGAGAAAGAAAACTAGACATTTCAATAGTGTGCTTACTTGCAATTAAATTCCTAATCATCTCAATTCCATTTTACCCAGGTAAATACAGGAATTTTCTATCTGCTGGAGAGAGTACAGCTAGAGACTTGACAGCTCATGCCTTATTCAATAACTTTATGCTCACTTTCTCCATATTTGTTCTGAAAGGGATTCAAGTCGTTGACAATTTTCCAGTGGAAGATAGGCCATAGAAACCTCCTGGGTGCATGCAGAAGACCTAGTTTATAAAAATCTGCCTGCCATTACCAGTAACCACTTTCATGGTAGATTATTGCTCCTACTGAGTTTGGTTGCATTCTCCATGGGGTATAATTAAAGCCTTCAAGAAAGGAAGAAGCCCAATATGATTAGGGTGTTGTAAATGATTTTTATTTCTTATGTTGCTAATATCCTTTGCTTTTGCCTTATTGACGGTCACTGAGTGATACATAAGAAGGGACTATAGGAGATATGGGAAGGAATATACCCCCATAAAATATCTCACCTTGAGAGATACTCAGGGTCATCCCTACACCATCAAGATCTAAATCAGTCATGGAAATACTATCAAAGATTTTGCTTTTATGAACTTAGGAATCTGATTTCAAAGGATCCAGGATCTGTAAGACTTGCACTTTATAATTTTGTTGGCTTGTTTTTCCCCAGTGTGTGCTTGTTTCATCCTGGAATGGAAAAGACACTGGGTTTCTTTTCCACAAACTGGTTTAAAGAGAATATGGAAGTAAGAGACTCCTCAAATAAGAAAACGTCAGGCGTAACCCTTGTTCACTTCAAAGATCTTGCTAAGATTTGCAAAATCTTTCACAACCCTGTTACATACTCTCTTAAGAAAGATCATCTGTATATTTTGAAAGGAGTCTCTACCTTAAATAAATTTAATATAAAAGAATAATTATTTTCTGAGATTTTGGATATCTCTGTCATTGTCAAAGAATCATAGAATGTATTGAGTTGGAAAGAACCTCTAAAGACCATCCAGTCCACCCCCCCTAAAACAAACAGGAGCAGATCTAACTGGCTTGGATTGCCAGTGGTACAGTCTCACGAAGGCAGACCTTGAACATCTCCAGTGATGGGACCTTCACCACCTCCCTAGGCAACCTTTTCCAGTGATCCACCAGCCTCAGATTAAAGAACTTTTTCCTAATGTCCAGCCAGAATCTACCCTTTTCCAGCTTCAAACCATGACCCTTCATCCTATCATTCCCTGTCTGTGTGAACAGTCTTCCCCAGCCTTCTGATAGTGGCCTTTCAGGCATTGGAAGGTTGTTATAAGGTGCTGTATTAGCTGCCTCATGTTTAGCCAGAATGTATATACGTTTTTAAAGGTCTGTGTTAACAGGCACATTAACTACTCTGTGTCAGATGAAAGAAAAAAAGGCAGTAGATAACGAGGAGATAAAAGTGTGGCAGCTTTCGTTGATGCCGTAAATTTATCTGAAGCAAATATTATCCTTTTTTCCCCACTCTGTGGCCTGTTTCCCTGCATTCTGCTTAGCAGTGCTTCAGTTTTGTTCTGCTACTTTAACCTCTTTCTCTTTTTAACCTCTCGGTTTTCTCTTTTCCTCTCACAAGGTGGCAATGTTGATCTGCGCCGGGTTCCTCATTGCCTGGATCCCTTATGCGGTGGTCTCTGTCTGGTCAGCCTTTGGGCAGCCGGATTCAGTCCCAATTCAATTTTCAGTGGTACCAACTCTGCTTGCAAAATCGGCAGCCATGTATAACCCAATTATTTACCAAGTCATTGATTGTAAGTTTGCCTGTTGCCGGTCAGCAGGCTTGAAGACGCAGCAGAAGAGCTCTTTGAGGAAATCAAGGTAATTTCCTGTTTGGTAAGTAGGATATCTTATAAATACAGAATGTTCCAAATTTACTAAGATCTACCAAGAGCTATTTAACCTCTCCTATTCAGAGCTTTTCTTGCTGCATAAATTTGTAGAGTGACTCTAAGAGTAAAGAGAGAAACAAGGAGATGGTTCTTAGTTTTAGATCCAGCTATAACTCCATTGATACAGTTTGGAAGATGTCCCATTGGTTTTAGTGGTTTTGCAATCGTCCCTGTTCTCCTTTTCATATCATCTTAAGGGTTACTTCCAAAAGGTGTTGATGATCTCCACTGCCAGTGAAGTAAATGGAAATTGTGTTGATTCCTTCCATAATTAACTTGGTAATGCTATGCATTTTGACTATAGAAATTAAGGAGAGAGACAATAGTTCCTTGATCACACAATCACAGAATAATCATGGATGGAAAGAACCTCCTAGATCACCAAGTCCAACCATACCCATACCAACAAAAAACCTGAATACACACTCTGTAAATAATAACCCTGTAGGTACCACTGACACCAAACAGAGAACATTCTCCCTCTTCCCCCCCAACAAATCAAAATGTAATAAGGTCTCATAAAAAAATCCTCTTTTCTATTTACTACTTCCTAGCAAAATCTAGCGAACATCACTCAGTGTTTCTTAGAAGTACTAACTGTGCACTTGGAGGAAAAACGCTTCTAGTTCTGTGTTATGTCAGACAAGTGTCTTCACTCTATGAACTCTTAACAACGAGATAATGGTGGATGTTGATCTGGTAGTGCAAGCTGAAATACATAGACCACAAATGCCCTATGAGTCACCATGAATCCACAGAATTCCAGTAATTTGCTTCAGAAGCATACAATATATGAGACCTAATGTATACTTGTTAGAAGCATGAAGGCCTAATTCGAACATGATGAAGGAAGTAGAGCACCTCCCTTATGAGGAAAGGCTGAAGAAGCTGGGTCTCTTTAGCTTGGTGAAGAGGAGGCTGAGGGGTGAACTCATTAATGTCTATGAATATGTGAGGGGTGGGTGCCAGGAGGGTGGAGCCAGGCTCTTCTCAAGGTCATCTGGTGAGAGGACAAGGGGCAATGGGNTTTTTGTGATGCATTGTTCAGCGTGAGTCAGTGTGTTGATCAAGCACAGGTTCCCTTAACAGATTATTCTATAAACTTAAACTCAGATTTATCTCAGCTGCACAACATAGGAAGTCTATATATGCTGTAAATGTTTGAGGGGCAGGATTTATAGTTTACTGAACACCTTTCTGCAGGTTTAGGCAAATGAGAGATAAATCCACATTAGCCTTCAGCGAATCTTTGGCAGCTAGATCTGTGTTTTTCACATTTTGATCTACTGAGTGACGTTCCTGCTTGTTACTTGGGGTTGGACTAGGTGACCTTTGGACATCCCTTCCAACCTAGGAAGAAGGTTCATCTAGTCCTTCACCCTGAATGCAGGTTGTAGTTCCAATATCTGTGCAATGAAAAAAAACTATCTGGAAAAATCACTTCCCAGAATTAGGAAGTGAATCGTCAGCTTGGTACATACAATAATGATTGTTGTGCTTTCTCCTCATAGGATGTATACTCTGTCTGCACATAGAGACTCAGCAGCGATGAACGAAACCCAACTGGAAGTATGAAGGGTCATTTCACAGTGAATGGAAGCCAATCATAAAGTTCCTCTTTCTGTAAATGAAAGTCCTATGTAAAATGCAGTCCTAGTCCTATGTAAAATGCAGTTCTTTCCATCTTGACCAATATATTGTAATTAGAGCTGGGCAAAGGTTCTAAGTACACAGAAGAAGCAGCACAGAAGACTCATGAGTATACAAAAATCTTAATTCACTTTGGAGTCTTTAAAATACTTTTTTTAAATCATTTTTTAACACTAGCAGAAGTGATAGTTCCCTCATTGAAATGGAAGTATTCAAAAGGCCAGTTTTAGTTAGCTAATGCTAATCTCTCTAGATTTCTACTGCAGTTACTGGAGAACTGAAGCATGAGAGAAAGAATTCCTTAGAGGACAAACCTGAGTCAGAGCTTCACTTATCAGAGCTTCAAATCACCCACTGGAGAATCATGAGCTTGTGATAATCCCTTGTGAATACCTCTTCAACTCATGGAGCTGCAAGGTATCTTAAACCCCCTTTGAGTTCACCCCTTCAATATTCAGAAGTATTTTGGCTTCACATAAGGCAAGTTGGGAAGTGACACACTCAAACACCACAGTAGGTCAGCATTCGTCAATAAAGGGGGAAGGGTTGCTCAGATGCTAGTTTCAGTTAAACAAATTTGAATCACGAATGGCTTTGTAATTAAAAAGCAGAACCTAACTGAAATCAGACCCATAGAATCCCAAGTGAGCGTACCAAGAGTTTGCACACCTTCTTGTCATACTCTGCCAAAATGAGAATGAAATATGATGAGCTGGGCAAAGGAGGTTTGATTTTTTGGTAATTGATGTTTTCCATCCCATGTAGTACTTCTTTGTAAGATTCTTTATAAGATTGCTATTTAGTATAAATTGGCCTTGTATTCCTTAATCCTGAGCGTGAAACCAGACTCAAAGCTAGGTAATTAATGAGCAGGGTTTCAGCATAGGCAATGGAGAAATTTCTCTCAAGTGCTGTTGTATACAGTTTTTAAACACTAAGCCCTGGAAGAATGAGGATTACGAATGATTTAGAAGAACAAGAGTCTGACTAAAACATAGCTTGTAAGTCCTTAATACACTCAATTAAAAAACAACATGCCTTGAAAAGACCTGTAGAGTAAGGCCACCAGAAGAGTTGCATTGGATCTGAGCCATAATGATTCCCAAAGCTTAAAATATCAATTTTAATATAATTCCTTCAGGAAGAATATGATACTGTAAAAATATGTAGTTAACTGCTCATCAGAAAGTCTGCCACACAGATCAGTACTGACTGTTTTAAAAAAAGGAAGTTATAAAGGTTCAAGTTTTCTTTGGAATTGATCCTTTGAGGAAAGAAAGCATTTATGAAGAAGATTCAGTTGTTTTCCCATTTATCATTTAATGGTATTTTTGTCAGACACTTATTTTACAATTGTGTTGAACACATATTCCCTGCCATGTTGAACTGGACTTCTTTTTGCAGGAGATCCGCAGTGAGGTGAGTCTTGTTTTTTCACAATAACGTCATATGGTTTTAAAATAATTGATGCTTGCTGGCATGTTCCAGCATGCCCATTCTGCAGCAAAAGCAGTTGCTATTCAGGCAAGGGAGCAGAAGTTGAATAAAATAGTCTTTCCTCCTCTGAAATATCTTAGCAAAAGAAGTCTGAGTAAATACTAGGAGAACTCTCAGCGATAGGAGTTTCTGTACAATGTTTTGTGCAATTTTTTCCCAGTAAGTTGAAACCTTTCACTTCTATAGTCCTTACAGTATAAAGGAAGTCTCTCTCTTGTCTTGTTTACAAGACGTACCCTATAGTTGATTCAGAGCCAGAGGCCTCCTCATTTCCAGATTTTGTTATGAAGTTGTTAACAATCTTCCCTCTGTTCTCCTAGAGCTTTTATCCCTTGATTCATTCAAGCAAACTTTAGTATCTGTTTACTGTCACTAAGGCCTGATGTAGGGCAGACATACTGTGGTCCTATAAACGCAGGACTTTGGGGTAGTTCAGTTCACAGTTTGTACATTAATCCATCCTGTAGTTTCAATTAGGGAAGTTGTATATTTATTTTTTTAGCTATACACTCCTTAGAAGTGCTGCTGGGTCATCCCAGCAATGAATACTTGCTTGTGGAAACCTAATTTTTATATTTTTAAAGACTGTTAACTATTTTTGGGTTTCCTTATAGGGAATGTACTCAATACATGTACTATCTAAATAGTTCAGGGGTTTAGTAAAACATGAACTTCCAGAATCATGGTAACCACTTTTCATTTGATTTATTTAAAGAGATTTACTTTCTATTCAGTGCCATAATTATATTTGTTTGAAGACACAGTTTCACCACGACTGAGTAGTATCTTGTTCTGTAAGAAGCACTAGGTCTCCAGTCTGATCAGGAGTTGGAAACATATCTCTACTCAGCATGTGTTCAGGTGAAAGACGTTTTCCTGAACGGAGCAAAACACGAACATCCAAGCATTCAAGTACTGTAATTTAAATGGGAGATCTGAACCTGAAATCTCACTGATCTCCTTTGATTCAATGATAAAAGACAACTGGAGCACAGATCATTAGTTCATGCTCTGGGATCACTTGGTATTGGAATAAGGAGATTTATTATGGATTCAAATTTTCAAGGACAGCTTTGAATTGATGGGTTCAATTGGCCCTTAATGCTCAGGACAGAGTTTTGTATTCTCCATGTGTTGAGTGATAATTGAAGATTATACAAAACAGAGACATTCAGCCTTGGTCTGAGGTCATCAAAAACAATCATCTCTCAATTTTTGTTTGAGAAAACTTCTAAATGCTTTTCAGTATTCAACGTTATGTTGTTTTGTAAGCTGAGCTTAGTTGGTAAAACACTGTAATGAGTGAGTAAGCAATACAACTCTGAAGGAAGATTTCTGTACTGTATTTCAACCTCTTTGTTACATTCAGAAATCTTCTTTAATGATTAGCATGAAACAAATGATTTCTCAGTTAAAATTGTGCAAACAAGAATAATAGCTATAAAAAAATTCCTTTTGTTACGGATCCTATGTACCCATTCGGACTGAGCTGCCAAGAAGGAAAATACTGACACAGGTTAATACTCCATTAAGATAATGAGTTGACCCAAGCAGTAAGGTTGTCCCGGTGAGAGTAAGCCACTACTGCATATTTCAAGGTTCTAGATGGTGGCTAAGTACATAAGGCATGTGGATATGGGTACTTGTAATTTGGTCCTTTTCAGTCATAGATGAAGGATGCTATTAAACCTTCATCTACTGGCTTTGAAGTCTGTTGACGAGGTAGAACCATCAAGACTTACAATGCTTGAAGAGACGTGAAACAGGGGAATTAAGCAATCTTTTATGACAGAAAAAGTAAAACAAAGTAAGGTTTAGAAATGAAAGTTATGATTGTGGGCTTTCAGAAGAGAGCAGCTGAAAGTAGCTGTGGCAAAATTTATTTCTACACTTCAAATAAAAATGAAGAAAAACCCAACCAACCCAACAAGTAGTTTGTTAAAAATATTTATTGTCTACTGTGCAAGATCACAGTCAGTGGAAGATTTTTGGCTTTGTGGCATCCAAAGGGAAGGGTAACTTAATGCATCTTCATATGAAAAGAGTGTGATTAATAAACTGACAGGATCAATGCTAGTGGATTGGATTCTTAGGTGGAACTGTGATCGTGGCTGACAGTGTCTGCAGAATTGTATGGATGATCTTGTGGAGGATGGCCCACCTCCAGTGTGCAGGGTGATACTGGTCATGAGAATGAATTTGAATTGCCCTTAACTAGTGAGGCATTTAGTTCTTCAGTAATTCTACATCATTCCTGCATCCCTCAGGAAAACTGCTTTGAAATCTTTCTAGTCACATTTCCCAGCTCAGGATGTTCCTGAATGATTCTTGTTCTGGGTGAGGAGCTTTTAACAAATAATGTTCACCACAACACCCAATTCTTTCCCCAAGACTCATGGTTGATTTCCTCCACACCTGTGCCTTTCCAAGTTTCACAAATCCTTGCAGTTCTCCTGTCCCAAGGAAGAATATTTAGCTATCTGAAAGTAGAATCTCAGATTAAGAATCTGAAAGCAGCCTTTATTAGCATCACCATGTTTACATATATTCCTTACTTGTTGTGCATTGCCTTCTGGCCTTCATCTTCTTTACATGCTTTGTTTTTGAGAATGACTTGTATTCCTCTTGGCACACAGTGCACACAGTGAAAGCATTGTTTTTGCAATTGCTCGTGGTGGAATATCAAGGAAACATTGCACTAACCAAGATCTGGTGACTGCAGAGAGGAGATTTCTATCATAGAAGGTGGGTGCAGTGTATGGTCCAGTTTGGTTTTTAATGATTAATAATGTTTACATCACATCAAGCATAATGCTGCCTTAGTAAAAACACTAAACATTTAGAAAATTTAGATATTTGTGGAGATGAGATGTGCAAATAGAAAGGTGTATTTCTTTGTGGTTTGTAAAAGGGGCTACTCAGAGGCTTAATATCCTAAAATCAGAAGCTGGTGTGAAAGTCTTCCTCTTTCTGCAACCAGTTTTGCAAAACATACCAAGACAGGGTTCAGCACTCATGCAGGTGATTTTCAACACCTAAAATCACTTCACTGAAGCATCTGAACACCCTTAATCCTGAATTACAATTCATTATTTAATATTGATGATTGTGTAGAGGACCTGCCTGTCTGCCTGCAGTTCTGGTGTGTTGGAGAAAGTGTAAGAGGGGGAAAAAATTTAACATAAAAGCAGTGGAAGCTAAGAGGACAAGATTGTGAGGTTAAGTGAAGTAGCCTGGGAGAGGAAAGGTCTGAGAGCAAACTGTATCAGTCTATAAATATCTTTAAGGCAATAATAATGTAAATGATGGGAGGGAATTACCCAGTCTCAGAGGGTGACAGAATGAGAAAATCGAAGTTGGAAGCTAAAGCAGGAAAAGTTGAGATTAGACTTTCTGAACTAAAGGAACAATCAGACTTTCAAAAGTTCACAAGGGTTGATTCTGGGGCATCGCTTACCAAATACTGAAGAACAGTTTAGCTAATCCACTAGCAGAAATAATTTACATCTAGAAATACCTCTCAATGGCCATCGGTGTCCCTGATGTCTGATTTTCTGAACAATTTCCTAATATAAACAATGGTAGTATCTCAACTGAGGACATATCTATTGCAGGAGAAATGAGTCTTGACCTCACTCTACTGACAGTAAACCAGCTTCAAAAGACCTGTCATGCAGTGAAACTTCACTTCTAATGAGGAGGTTTCAGAATCCAAAGTTGCTGCAATGCAGTGGCAGTTCTAGATGCCAAGTTAAATTTTGTTATGAAAGAAGTCGCTTTGCTTTCTCAGTTATTAGTATGAGCTTCTCAGAGAGGCATCGTTTTGCAGCACTTGCAGTTCAAGCTGAAATAAAGTGCTGTAATTTCTGTCACAGGAAACGTTGAGGAATAAAATATTTTCAAGTTACTCTGGAATTTCAAATTGATGAAATAAAAATAAACCAAATAACCATGGTGCAATTATATGAGAAAATTACCTATACTGGAACATTTATTGGTGGTTTGTTATCTACATTTCCATTCATAGCAATTGCATTTCTGATAGACTTACATTTACAAAGATATCAATAGACTTCCAGTGATACTTGCCCAAAGTAACTGAAATATGATTGTCATCTCAAAGCTTAGGTGTATTCATTGTAGAGCACGATATTCCTGCTACCGAAGGTGAGTCCTAAGAAGAAATGCTTTCATGCATAGTTTCTAGTGTATGTGCTGTATTTATTGTTTCAGCTTGTCATCCATATAATTGTACCCGTATTTAATGTCCTAATCCTGACATATGCTTAGTATTGTAGAGCAAGGAAGCTCAGGCACTTGTTAGTTCACTTTATCCTGTATTTAGGGGATCAGGTTAATTCCTGCTGAAAATAGGGATGTACCTCTGTAGAAGCCCATGGCCTACATTTATTTCCCAATTTTAATGCAATAAAAGGATCTTGTGTTTCCCATTAGTATTGCATGTTTTCCACCAGAGCATTGTTGCCAGCCTTGCTGGTGTTGCATCTAGTTTTCAGTGCCTTCAGTAGAGGGCCTGGATCCGTAGGGAAGAAGGCAAGTAGGTAGAGGCTCGGCTTTCTCAGCTAGAGAGGAGACAAACTGAGAGAAACCCCACTGAAAACAGGACACTGGCTATGCTTTGAAATTGTGATAGAAACAAAAAGTGTCTTTTCAGCTGTATGGGAGAGTGATACCAGACGTATCGACCACTTTCAATTGGTTAGTCCTCCAGCTATGACTTACAAAACTGGACCTTGAACTAAGAGGGTCCCTCTTGCTGGGAGGAGGTGGCAACTGCAGTAGAGATTTAACTTGGCCAGCAGCATAAAGACAGGGAAGGCTGAAGGCTTCTTTGTTTCTGTTGCTGATGATTTCAGCTTCCTTCAAGTTCTGCTTATTTATATTCTTTTAAAAATACACTCAACCTTTCCAGGGATCTACTGGGCTGCACAGTTGAAGTGTCAGTAATAGCATGTTGGTGTTGCAAGCAATATTGCAAGCTGTATACAGCTGCAAAAAAATGAATACAGAACTTTCTAGAATACTTCTCACTGCATTTTCTTCCCAAAGTGACATGGAGCATCTAAGTATACATATAATAATGAACCTGGACATTCAGAGGGGTGAGAAAGTTCACAAACTGCTACAGCCTTGTACCTCACAATAAAAATTGATAGTTGGTGTCCATAGATGTTTCCAACGTGTCATGTGTCAGTGCAACGTCCTGGAACAGCGATCAACAATGTAAGAGAGAATACGCGCAGTGCAGCTGTAAATAACTGTGTAAGCGCTCAAGTGGTGTTGCCGAGTTGCTGTGTTGTGAATGTGTAACTCTGTGTTATGAAACAGTAAAGCATCCAACCTAATGACTTCACTTAGCAGTCGGGGGCACTTCGTTGTCCTTGTACTGCAACAACAGATTGGTTCTTTTCATTCCTTGTTGCCATTTTTTGTTCATCTGAAATCACAACCAGACTGATGGTATCACAGGCAGACTCCGTTTCCCTCACTTTGTTAGCTTAATGTGCTCTCAAATAAAGCAAGAGACTGGATCAATGACATCACTTGTTGTTTTGTCTCTGGGTTTGGATTACAGAGTTGTATGTTTTCACGTCAAGGCTGCTTTTGGTGCCACTTCAGTGCAAGCCATAACCTGCACACGCCGCTAGTCTAATGCTTTGCCATGACTTCAGTGGCTGCAGAAAGAATGCTACAGATCAAAATGCAGGAGGTACCATGGTTTGTTCATCCTGATCAAGAGCCATCCTGGACAAGTTTTTTATATGCTTTTACCTGTGAGGGACTTGAAAGTGAGATATAATCCTTCTTAGTAATAGTTTTGTTCCTTTCGTCTTTGAGACAACTGAGAGAAGATGAAAACTGGGGGGAGGGAATCATCTTACTTTTATTCTGTTCATCTGACAAGGGTGCACAGTGGAAATCCTTGCCAGGCAGTGCCGGCAGCAGGTAAAGTGATATGGGTGAGTGGAGACTGCATAGCTCTTGGGAGCTTTTTCTCCCTGCAGCTCAGCTGCAATTAAAAAAATAATGGAAGGAAATGATGTGGAAAACACTGCCTGCACCACAGCTCCAACACCCTGTCTCACAGATGGTAAAAAGGATCTGGTGAAATGCCACGAAACCCTGCTACAAGGCATGGAACATCTTCTGTACAGTGGCAGGTTAAATGCACTCACCTTGGGCAAGGGGGAATTCTGGTGGATGCAGTACAGATCAGAGACAGCACAGACAGGGTAAAAGGAATAGATTTGCCATTTTTTCATGACACAAAAGCTGGAGGACACCAAATACAAATGTCCTAGTGTAAAACAGCAGGCTTGAGGCAAAGGAACAGAGATGCATTGTCCTGGCAGCACATCATTAAGTGGTAGAGGAGAACTCATCCTGCCACAGAATTTGGGACACTGGCCGATAGTGCAGAGGCACTCTGTGGTCATAAAGGCGAATACACAAAACTACTTTCCTGTAGGAGCTGCAGGAGCAGTTCCTGTCAGGGTCTGGTCCCGTAGGGGTAACATAAAGTACGTTACTTGACAAAGTGTTCAAGGATGCTTGAACAGACTTGCTTGGATGGCCCTGGGGAGGAGGCCTCCCTAGATTGCATGAGTCCACTGAAACAGAGCACTGCGCTTTGATTTCATTGATGCAGGTTTAGATCCAAAGACAGGTATTTTGAGGCACTAAAGGTATTTTGTCTTTCTTTGAAGGTCATGCTTTAAAATGGCATAAAAATAGTTCACTGAGTGAATCAGGGTTATTTCTATTAGCTTTCTTCAAAGCCAGAATAAAAGAACAGATATTTTCTTTTCTGCCTTTCTGTCATAGCTCTGACCCTGGCATACTGAAAAGGAAACAACAGGTGTTCTTAACAAATACAGAGCAAGACAATATTTTTAGATCAGTAGGAAAAAATATAAGATCAGAGAGATAACAGATGCACTCTCCATGGAGATTTTGAGATTAGTGATGAGCTTTCTGCTTCTGGTAAGCTTTTTCTGTAGGGGAAGCTGAAAATAAAAGAGTAATCTAATCATGCTTTTGAAAAAGAAGAGGTTCTGTGTGTTAAAACAACCAGGATCTGCAGCTAGCAGTAAAACAGGCTTGAATCTCAATGTAAAATACTGGTTTCACTACGTATTAAAAAAAGTATCTGTTTGCTGTTCAAGACAAAAATACTGTGAACCATGAGTCCTTGTATGATGTGATGCCAGTGCAATCCTAGATCTCACAGAACTGGCATTTTGGGCCAGCCATGACTTTGTACAAATGCTTCCCACATGAGAACTTTTCTTGCTTGGCAGTAGCTGCAGTCCCTGAGGATGCGGGGCTGCCAGTTTGTGACCTTTCCCAGGGTAGAAAGGCTGATAGAGTGGTGAAGTAATCTTTTAGGTACCTAATGTTTAAAAATTATGGATATTCACCTTGTGGAAGTCAGTCCCCTCATACAGAATCATAGAATCTTTTAGGTTGGAAAAGACCTTTAGGATCACCAAGTCCAACCATTAACTCAATCATGCCAAGCCCACTGCTAAACCCTGTCCTTGAACTCCAGATCTTTAAACGCATCCAGGGATGACAATTCCATCCCCTCACTGGGCAGCCTGTTCCAAGGCCTGAAGACCCTTTTAATAAAGCATCTTTTCTAACTTCTAACCCAGACATCCTTGAGTCCGTTTCCTCTTGTCCTATCACTTGTTCCTTGTGAGAAGAGACCAACACCTGCCTCTCTACAACCTCCTTCCAAGTAATTGTAGACATCAATGCGGTCTGCTCCCAAGCATCCTTTTCTTCAGACTTCAGGCTGGCCACCACAATTTAAGTTTGGGGTTAGTTAGTTTTTTTTTTTCCAAGTTCATTCTCATTGCTTTTAATTGCTAAATAGAATAACCTCAAAGTCAGAAAGGGAGGTGAAAACTATGTGTGTAATTTTTCCACTTGGATGGTGAAAAAATTCTTGATTTTAAAAGCAAATGGCGCAAAATTTCCTAACAGAAGGAAATCTATGATGGACTTAAAGGCTACATACATCCAGTGGGAGTCAAATGTCAGGCTTTAGAAAAATTCTGCTCTTTGCTTAAAAGCCTCATTCTATATAATGATGTTTTTCTCATTTTTTACTATGACCTTTGAAAACTTTTATTGAGTTCTGGATCAGCAGGTAATGCAGGGTGCACACAGAGCAAATGGATCATGAAGCGTCTTTTCCCTTCCAATTCAAAGCCGGATATTCTCCTGGTCTGCTGTATTCCAGAGACTCTTGTGCACATGCCAGTACAGCTGGTTTATCTATTTTTCTCTGGACCAGTTGCTATTTAATTCTTTAGCTAAATTCAGCTGCCCTCCTGAAGCAACTGTGAAGTAGAAATTGAAACTCATATTCATACCTTTCAGTAGATATCATTAATTTCTCTTAATCAATCTAAAGATTACCTTCATGCAACAAGGATTCTCTTCCAAGGAAGTAGGCTTTAACCTTGAAAGAGCTCTCTTAAAACCACGTGCAAACCTTTTTGATATGAATGAGAGTCTCAGTTTCTAGTTCTCTGAATGTCAGCTTCACTCAATTCAGTCTTAGGGACCAGTAACTTCAACTATGAGATCAGCCTTAGCTAAAATTATTTCCAAGGATAATGCCTTTGTTACTGTGTGAAAGGGAAGTATTTTAGCAAGGGATTCATTCATTTAAACCCAGATGAATCTTGCGATGCTTCGAAATTATCCTGGAAAATCTGTATGGGTTTTGGAATCCCTTAGTCGAGTGTCTGCAAAGGTGTTTGGGGGTTTGCATGACTCAATAGCCACAGGACAGTTTTGTGCCTGTTTCAGGAATCAAGATGAATTAGTGCTATGTAGAGAAGAAAACCAGAAAGAAAAAAAACCACACACACAAAAGAAAAGAAGAATGAAGGTAAAAAAAAACCCAAATGATACTTTATCTGAAAGCAGTTTGCTGCTCTGCACCTCACATGCAACAAGGTAGATTTGGGGATAATGGAAAAAATACTTCTTTCTTTTTGAACTCTTACTGATGTGTATGCAAAAGGAGTGGAATAAAAGATAAAGTCATTATGAGTGACGCAGAGATGAAGCTGTCAGCTTTAAATACAATAGGGTTTGAAGCTGAAGCTTTGAAATTAGCTATTCATGTTCCATAACATTCCAGAAGGTGCAAGATATGCACTGGATTTTAGGCACGTGATGTTCAGCACAGAAATTAGGTAGCATTAATGCTCTACTGCATCGCAATCATCTTTGAGCCAAGTAGCATTTCGAAAAGAGTGTAGTCTTTTGAAAAACTTGATCTCAGTTTCCATGGTGTCATGAACTGGACTTAGGGCTTCAAAGAGTGACATACAGCTGCTTATCCAACTGCCCCTGACAGGCTGTCCTTCATGGTCAGTGGTGCATGTGCAGGACCTCACCACCACCTCTTTTCTACTAATACACCATGCATGTGGCACTACGTGAACAGCAGGACCTCAGAGTACAGAACACGATTACAAGCACTCTGTTGGATATACTTTGTGGAGCAGAAATAGAAGAACATCAAGCTGGTTTTCCATTTGGTTTGTGCTCCCCTTGTGCAGGGCTTAGAGGGTGGTAGAGCTTCATAGCAATGCTAGCTCTTCAAAGGCTGTGAAGACTCTCAAAGACAGGCAAAGCAAAAATATCTGCACCGTACTAATATTCTGGCTGCACTCTAATATCCCTGTTTTTTGCTAGCTGCCATTGTCTCCATCTCAGGAGGGAACTACCCTTATTCCAAAGGTTCTTCACAGTCAGTTTGACTTGCCAATAGTCCTTTGGCTATGTCTATGCAGTTTCTTGCAACTCATTCCTCTTCCATCTGTACTCAGAGGTGGCGTTAAGACAACCAACCTTCTAGGGATGCTGCTGGCATCAATGCCAGGATAGGCTGTATGGCACTAAGGCAAGGTGTGGCATAATAAAAGCAATGCGATCATCATAAACCTCACTCGCTTTTGGTGCCACAGCCACATCCTGTTTGCTCCCAGAGCTTTTGCTTCAACACCTGAAAGAACAGAGGCAAGAAATGAGCCTATTTACAGAAAAGGTGTATCTCACTGAGGAGTGACAGCAAGAGAAAGATTTTACCTGAATGGCTGAATAAAAAGAGATCATCAAGCAACAGATGTGTTTCCTTATAAATAGGTATATAGGGACTTATATTAAGCGTGGTGAAAAACCTGCTGGGAATACATCCTTGTCCTGCCCTGTTTGTTACTGCTAACATCAGAGACAGAGATGCTTTCAGGGGTGCATTAAGCTCTGCTTATTTGGAACGAGGATATAGAATTCTGCTGAAGATAATGGGCATGTAACTGGGGCTAAGTGTTTTAAAAGGAAAAGGGTTTAGTGGACAGCTGACAAATCATTCAACTTTGGTATGGGGAGAGCCTCCACACTGAGGTGAAAAAAGAAGACAACCACTCTTGTAGTCAAACATGGCCTTTTCAGAATGTTTTACTTTCTTCTTCTCTAGCTCTGTTTTAATTTTTCTCTTGTCTGGAAAATTATCCCAGACCTCATTTATTGCAATGATACATTAATTTTCTTATTCTCCATGCAGACCCATGGCTGGGTAATGTTTTTATTACGTTATAGTCTCATTTTTGAAATGCTGCTGTCAACTTGGCTTTTGCAGAATAGCTTATACATTTTGCTTAAATATTGCAAATGTGTTTATATCAGTAAGTAGCATTTTTTTGGCTCGGGTAAATGCTGAAAGATATGCCCACAGGATAAGAAAAATGCTTCAGACAAATAAAAAGAGACAGTGGATATCTTATGAAGAGCTGTTTATTAGGATTTCAGTCTAGAAGGCTTCCAGAAAGAAGGAAGAAAGTGTCATTCGTCTTCAAAGAGATCAGTTTATTATATTTGCTTGCTTCCATGTAAAGATCCTTTGCTTATTAAAGGATGACAACTAGCTGAGAAGGAGGCAGTGGAGAAGCTAGGAAAGGACAGGCTCTCTTTCTTCTTCTTTATAGCAAATGAGTTCCAGGGTCAAGTTAAGCAGAAAGCAGGAGAGTGTGGCAAAGTAGATTCATATGAATAAAAGGGGCATACTTGGCAAAGCAATGCTGCTGGAAGAGAAAATAAATACTCTCAAGCCTGTGAAAGTATTTAGGAATGGAAAGTTACTGTCTGGAGAAAACACCTCTTTGCCAATCACAGACAGATTTCTTTCCTGCTCTGCTGTTAATAGGGTCTATGTGTATGCTGGAATTAAAGTATTAAAGGACTTAGAGAGGCATAGCACAGTGAAGACTGTTCATTCGAGGTATTCTCTTCTAGGTGGCATCAGACGCTGAACTGAAATACCCACATTTAGAATACCCCTTAGGATACCTGTCCCACTCAGTAGAAATCTGGGATAAAATCCAAATGAAGTGAAGTCAGTTCCCAGCAGATGTTCTCAGAGTTTTCCTGAACATGCCATTTCTGCTCCCAAAGATATGCTGCAATGCCCACACAACCAAAGGAAGCCAACAATGCCTTGTGAGGTTGTGTATCAGCTCCTTTCAGAGCTGGATCCGCTCCTGATAGGACATTGCAGAAACAAGTCCTGGGGACTGCCAGCTGCATCAGCAAGTCGGAGATACCTCCTCTTTGTGGTGTGGGGAGACGTCCAGACACACCAGCAAGTTCAGCAGTGGCAGCTGGCTGGATGGCAACAAGCAGCTGCTAAGCGTGATGAGCACTCTTCCTCCTTCCCAGAGCAAAGTCACTGCAATTACTGTGTCCAATTATGGAGTCTGGCAAGTGTTTTAGAGGAGACTCGGTTTGCAGAATATAAGTACCAAACATTAAAAAAAGCCAAATGTAAAGTCAGGACACTTTTTTTTAAGCACTGGTGTCAGTTGAAATAAATGATGGAGGGAAGGAGTAGTGCCCCATTCCTTCAAGTCTTCAACTCAAACTAGATTGTCTAACTAGATTGTCTAACTGGCTTAGTTTTAAGTAGTTCTGTGAGGAGCAGGGAGTTGGGATCTATTTTTATAGTTTGTTTGAAAGTCAGGATATTCTATGGTTCTATGAAAATTTCTTTTAGCCACATCTGCAAATTGCAGACAGTTATATAGGAGGAACGGTGTGCTGCATAATGATGGTGATATGGAAGAGGCCAAAGGCGGGTGGCCTGACCATGGTCCTCAACTTAACCTAATGAGCTTCTGCAGATGTGATGTTGAAAGACAGATGGAGATCACAGACTGTCTCTTGGAGGACAACAGACTGCAGTTCACACAAATGAAGATTAATTCAGCACAAGAGTTTTGTCAAAAAGCATTCTCTCATATTCTCAAATTTTGAGCTCAGTATTTCTGAGCCACTCAGTCTTTTTCATTTTGTTTTGATAAATTAGAGGTGTCAGGACAGTAGCAGGGCAAATCAAACAGTCCATTTCCTTCATTGAGTCTTTTCCTTGCAGAGCATTTAGAAAGAAAAACAGATTTTTCTGCAAGCAGTGGGCAAGTGAGAATAGGTCTGTGCTGCATTGGGTGATGTGATCTAAGAAAGTGACTGCCTGTACCGTCTGTACAAAATCCTGTCGACATGGCATCGCACCTGGGGAAACAAGATTCCTCATGGCAGCAAGCTCTCTGTGGGTTATATTCAGCGTTTGCATTCCAGGGCTAACATGAAAATGTCCAATGTGTGGGAATCATTGTAGGTGGTAAACCTGGTTTTACTGCAGGACATCAAGAAGGAGAATACTGATTTAAAATGACTTGGGGTTTTTTTCTAGGGGTGCTAATGGGAAAGACTGAAGGTTTCACAAGCTGGGGAGGGGCTTTTTTAGGGTACCAGGCAGCGACAGGACTAGGGGGAATGGAGCAAAACTGAAGATGGGGAGATTTAGACTTGATGTGAGGAGGAAGTTCTTCACTGTGAGAGTGGGGAGAGCCTGGAATGCGTTGCTCAGGGAGGTGGCTGGGTCCCCAACTTTGGAGTTTTTTAAGGCCAGGCTGGATGAGGCTCTGGCCGGCCTGATCTAAGGTGGGGTGTCCATGCCCATGGCAGGGGGGGTTGGAACTGGATGATCGTG
>VZRI01000928.1:164372-213604 GCA_013397515.1 Upupa epops | reverse complement strand
TCGTGTGGTCCCTTCCAACCTTGACTAATTCTGTGATTCTGTAAGTTCTTCCCAGTGAGGATGACAGGGCACTGGAGGGGGCTGCCTGGGAGGTTTATGGAGTCTCCTCCTCTGAAGACGTTTGAAACCTGCCTGGACTTGGTCTGGGTGACCCTACTGTGGCAGGGGGATTGGATGATCTTTCGAGGTTCCTTCTGATCCCTAATGATTCTATGATTCTATTAGGAACACAAGATGTTTGATGCTATTTCCTGTAACTCAGTATTTTAGGAAAAGAATTTTTCCTAAAATAAAAAGTCTTCAAATTAGATGGACAGGAAAAGCCTCTTAAAAATGGTAGCAATAAAGCTGATGTTACAAACAAAACAAAGTAATTAGCTGGAAAATCTGAACGCATACAGATCTGGCTGGTTGAACAGAACATAACATAGCATGCAGCAGGAATTAGATACAGACATTCCTGAGCCCTTGCCCATTATTTTAGGGAGACAAAGAGTTTAGCACAAAGCTTAAGACAAAGGAATAGCATTGTTCAAAGAGTGGGTGTTATGATTTGCACGGGGTAGCTTTGCTGCTGCCTGTAGCAAATGTAACAAACTAATAAGAAAATAACCAAGAGCAAGCATTTGGATCCCTTTTTTCGTGATGCCTAATACCTGGTTTGTCTAACACAGGCGTTGATAGATGAAGACTGTCCTGAATGCACTTGTTTCCTCAATTGTTTTCTGCCACTGAGTTTCATAAATCATCATTGCTCATCACCACTTATTTTGTGCAGAAGACAGGTTTTAGGAATTGACTTGTTCTTGTGACTATCCAATAGCCTGTGTGTTCAGCCTTCAGCTCCAGCTTTAAAGGTGCAGCTAGTAGAAATGTGACTCTCCTCTAAAATTCCAGCTTGCTATAAATATTTATTTGCAGTACTCCCCATTCTTACAAGGAATCCAAGCTTTCTGTTTAAAGCTACTGGATCTTGAAAAGCAACAAATGATCACAGTGTCCCACGTTGCTTAACCTAGGACCTTCTTCCAATTATCTTGGAGAAAACCTGGGTGTGTAAGTTGTGAAGAGCAAAAATTATGTGTTGCTTTCTTGGATTTATATCCAGTAGCAGTCAAAATGATTTCTAGCAGGAATTCTGAATATCTGAACATTTCACCTGGCAGCATTTAAGAATTATAAGTGAGATAAACCTGACAGCATAACTGTCTGATGTTGCCACAGTTTAACTGCCTTGCGTGGTAAGGTAGGCAGGCAATTTGGGGAAAGAGTTTTGTCAGGTCTGAGGTAAAAGTAGATAATATCTGGAATATGGCAATGGCTGTAAAGGCTGGAATGATAATTTAGGATGGAAATAAAAGAACCCACACCTTTAGTTTTGATGAGGTTTGTGTAAGCAAACAAATTGACACCAGCCCAATTTCCAATGCCAAACACTGTCAAAGGTTTTCAGCCATGACCCTGAATTCCAGACTACATGTACTTTTCACCTTGTAAATTTAACCTTAAAAGGGAAGACAGCCTCAGTAAATTACACCTTTAGTAAAAACCTGGAAAGACCAATGAAAGAAGGAAAGACAATAGAAGATCTAACCCGTTCAAGTTGCTATATCTACTTTACTTTGTTTCCTTTTCCTTTGTGTCGCTTTATTCCCTTTTGAAATTCCCAAAGGATGTGTGATTTGAAGACACATACTCTGCCTTTCTGTTGCAATCTAATATATGGCATACACCCAGAGTGACCCACTGGCAGGATGAAAGGAAATTTTCCATTCCATTAGCCTTAATCCTGAGCCTTTGAAGGTAGCACTGTTGACAATGTGCCAAAAGCATCACGTAATGAACCTTATGAATCACAGTCATCGTTCCTCTGGGGTAAAGGCACAATATAAAGGTTATTGTACATATTAACCTCTCCAGTGATTCAGGTCTTAATTATTAAGAAAAAAACCTGGTCACTTGGATGTATTTCTTTTCTCATATATATATTAAAGAGCTTACTGATCCTTCAAGAATCAAAGATGCTATACACATGGTAGATCCAGCTCTCTTCCCATCTTCCTGGGAAAACCGATATGAATTTAGCATCAAATCTCCATAGAACCAAAGTGAAAGACAAGAGAAGAACTATATTAAGGTCATTTCCAAAGCTGATTTGGCAGCTATATACACCTACATCTGATGCCTCATTAGGCTTCTTTCCTCAGTTGATTATGCCATGGAGGAAATGATCTTCTGGTATGGTGTTTGGACCTTTGTTTTCCTTACTGCATGGTCTGTATGGCAGTGGATCTCAGAAGACTCTAGTCCTGAAAATCACTTTCTGAACAGAATATAGAAAAATCTGTTGTATCTTGGAATTATATTCTAAATTTATTACAATTTAGGTACGACTTGTGGGTATATCGTAGTTTGCTGTTACAAATTATCTGACCTTGATGTGATTAAAACTGGAACCTCAGAAAGAGAGTAGAGTTTTCATTACTTTTTCTGATTCTGAATAATATATTCTGGTCTTTTTCTTCTTTTTCATTTTTCCTAATACTAATACAGTAACTAAGACTTATGAATACTTTTGTTCTTTTTTTCTTTCTTTCTTTTTAATAGTTATTAAAAATTTTCCCTGGGAAGTAAAAGTAGAAAAAGCTCTGCCTGATAGCATAAAAATGGTTTCCTTTGCCCCATAATGGCTCGTTGATGCAGACAAACGCTCTTTGCATTAATATACTGCCATATATGTGGCATGGTGAATAATCACCGACGAGAGGGAAGGAAAATGACAGACTTTTGGCACATAGTGCCCATTTTTTGGAGCAGAAAGACTCCATCTGCACTAGAATTAAATAGTGTCCAGGTCTGTTCTCTGGTGCAGAAGACAACTAGCATAATCAGAACAGATCTAGAGTATTAAAATCAAGTACTAAATTTTAACCCTAAGATTTTTAGACTAATTTAACTTGGAAGAACAAGTCCTCAGGAGGTCAGGTAATCAAAACTCCTTTTCAAATCAAACCTTTGAGATCACTTGGGTTTCAGAGGGCAGTTCAGTGTCCAGTTGTGGACAGATATGAAATTCCATCATGTCTTGTATTCCAACATGTTTTAATATTTTGATACCTTTATGGTGAGATTTTCTTTCCTTATATCTCATAAAAATGTCTTTTGTAGACTTTTGTGCTCCTTGTCACTTGCCCTTTTACTATGCTGGGAAAAAATCTAGCTTTACCTTTATTTCTTAATGCAAGAGATCTCTCATGTGGCCATATCTCCAGCAACCTGACTTTCTTACTGACCCTGTACTGGAATCCCCCTGGTTCAACCATGTGTTACATTATTTACAGCCTTACCCACAGCTTTACAGATTGTGTTCACTACAGAAAGACAAGGAACTCTCAGAGATAGCTGATCAAGCATTCACACCTCCATTCCATGAGAAGTGCTTTGCTCTTAAACTTTTTAATGAGATGTCGGGGATTTGAGTTATTTTAAGAGCAGACTGTTCAGAGAAGAAGTTATTTTGGAAATTTTGTTTTGATCTGATAGTTTAGATGCATTACACTTTAATCCTTCATTGAGGCTTCAAGCTTGAACCCATCTTACATCATAGAATCATAGAATCATTAGGGATCAGATAGGATCTTCAAAGATCATCTAGCCCAATCCTCCTGCCACAGCAGGATCACCTAGACCAAGTCACACAGGAACACATTCAGACGAGTCTTGAACATCTCCAGAGAAGGAGACTCCAACACCCGCCCTGGGCAGTCTGTTCCAATGCTCCACTACCCTCACTGAAGAAGTTCCTTCTGATATATCCCATTGTATCCAGCCATGTCACTCTCATAATGCAAATCCTTCAGGAAATGGGCTCTGCTATTACAGAGACCAAAAAAGACAATATTTTTCAGCCAGAGTTTGGATCACAGCAGAGTGTCAGCAAGTTTGATCCCAGGCTATCCAAGATACGTGCAGATTTTACAGGTGAACAGAACACTTGTGAAATTTAGCTCAGGGATGACTTCAATGAACAACAATAGGTGAATAATTACCAGATTGCTCTGGCCTATCCTCTGTGTAGCTTTGGGCTACGAGGAAGATATTGTAGAAGTGAGAAAAACAAACAAAAGAGAAAGGAAGTTTATCTTCAGAGGAGAAAAAAGATGGAACACAAGGAAAATTTGTTGCTGAAATAATCAATAGAAATGAAGAAATGAAGCAGCTAAATAAGATTCCTTCTTGCTGTGGACTCATTTTGAAGGTGGAATCATAGCTGAGTATACTATCAGGGAACAAGTGGTGTTTTCCATTCTAAACTCTTCTTTTTATAAAGTTTTAACATAAAATATTGTTTATTTATCAGTCACCTTCACACTTCACTACTTGAGAATGTTTGTTTTGTGCTTACAAATGCAAAGAGTTCTCTGTTGTTTGGACTCCTTGTCTTAAAAGTACATACAAAGACATATGTTTGTGTTTGGTTTTAATCTTTCTTGTAGCTCTGTCGCTTATGAATCCAAAACGAATAGGCTTCCTTCCTAGATGATATTCCTGCTAAAATTTTGGCTAATAGTAAAAATACCTTCAGTACTGGCCATTGACATCAAGACAGGATGAACAATTCCTGGAACAAAGACTTAAGGTCCTGCAAGAGAAGAATCAGAATCTTTAAGAGAGTCAAAAGCTGTTGCTTACTAATGCTGGAATATTTTACCATATATATCAGGAGGAGTGCACATACCTTCCTCAGATGTGTGTGTAAACACAATGTACCTAGAAGGAAAGCATGGATTTTAAGATCATTTGGAGATCCCAAATCGCTCAAGATTTGTGCTCAGCAATCTCATTGAAGCGGTTTTTCATTTGCAACCCTTGTGCCTGGAGACAGTGTCATTTGGTATAATAAATCCAAATGCTTTCCTTCGATTTCTCTCTGCATTTTCTCAGCCTTGGCACAACTACCTAAGAAGAAAATTCATCCCAACCTTTGAGATTTTCTCCTGTTCCCCACAGACAGCAATTTCTTGTTATGGCCACTATAGAGATCCCAGAAAAAAATTCTCACCTTTATTTCCTCCCCCTGGACAAAAAAAAAATATAGAAAATGGATGGCTGTTTTGCTACCAAAGATCTGTTTCGGGGGGCAAAGCAAAGCACCTCCAATCAAGCAGGTAAAATAGGAAGTAGTGAAACTTAAGTAATAGAGTAGTATTTAAAATTATGCTGTCTTTCTAATAGCTATCTTAAATTTAGGGCTGCTGTAATTGTCTTGTAGCTATGAGTTTGGAGACAGAGTCAGAAAACTAATGTTCAACATTATATCCACTGCTCAGATATGGTTTTACAGGCACTTTGGACTGGATGATCTTTCAAGGGCACTTCCAATCCATAATGTTCTGTTCTCTGACTTGGTCTGGGTGATCCTGCTGTGCTAGGGGGATTGGACTGGATGATCTTTTGAGGTTCCTTCCAATCTTTAATGATTCTATGATTCTATAATTCTACGACATGAGAGAGAATCGGCTTTACAAAGTGGTGTTAAAGGGTTATCTGGGTCTGCAAAGATTCCAATGGGGATGATAGTGCATGTTTCAAAGATGAATCAAACAACAGCATAGAAGAAGGCAAAGTGACACAAAAGTTAGACAATGTGATAAGTGTGTCCTCTGAAGGAGGACATTGCTTGGGAACATTTAAGCAATCAAAGACTCGAATGAAGGTGAAAAAAAAATAAGTGAGAACTGGGCCCATCCAGTGGTGAAATTGCTTTAATGGATTCCTCCAGGGCAAGTTTCTTATGACAGGAGACTTGTTCCAGTTTGATGAGGCTAAGAGTGCAGTGCAAAGTTTTAGTGTATAAACGTGTGAGGGGTGGGTGTCAGGAGGATGGAACCAGGCTCTTCTCAAGGTCATCTGGTGATAGGACAAGGGGCAGTGGGTGCAAGCTGGAACAGAGGAGGTACCATATCAATATCAGAAGGAACTTCTTCACAGTGAGGGTAACAGAGCATTGGAACAGACTTCCCAGCGTGGGTGTTGGAGTCTCCTTCTCTGGAGACGTTAAAGGCTCGTCTGAACATGTTCCTGTGTGACTTGGTCTAGGTGATGCTGCTGTGGCAGGGGGATTGGAATGGATGATCTTTTGAGGCCCCTTCTGATCCCTAATGATTCTATGATTCTATAGTTAGATGCTTACTGAACATTTCATTTCTGTCTCAAGTGTCACTGGAGGAGCAGGAGAGTTTTCTATACCTGTGAAAGGGAAGAAAGGAATATTATTTATTTGTTTGTTTGTTTTTAATTAGCATGATCCCAACCTAACAGGCTGAATTTCTAATTTGTGTTGTTAACACCAGGGAATTAGATGTGCTTACAAGGGGAGATGTGCTAAAAGTATGCATAGCAATGAGTGATTTAGGAGTAGCAAAAGAGAAATCTACAGCACAAGGCTAATGAGATCATCAATGAAATCATGTAGTGGCAAATTTTACACTCTAAAATAGGTTGGGGCTTTTTATATGATTTATGATCAGTGTAACTTGTGCTCTCAGAAGTACTGTGTGGATTAGAAGAAAAGACAAAATTCTACTAATAAGAACAAAAAAGCTTTTGTTAGGGGTTTTGAATCGTCCCTTACAGACATTTAATTTCTCTTTCAATAATGTGACAACAGAAGAGATTTCTGGTGCAGGGACAGTTTACTACATTGCTCTCCACCCTATTTTTGGTGCCCTTTAGGCTTTTTTGATGTTTTTTTTTTATGCCACCTGCTTCTCATCAGGACACACTAACCCAGAGTGAGAGGTCTTATGTCATGGGTGGGCAGCTCTGGATCCTGCTCTAATGCAACTAGCCCCACTCGGGTGCTACCTTGCTCCAAAGTGTTAATTTGCTTGTGTGTGAATTGCAGACTGTTCAGACCCACAGCAGGAAGCAGCTGTTTCTTCTTATCCTTTTTCTTCCCTCCATATGGTTTCCATATACATAGAAGATTTTCTATTTCTAAAAGAATTGCTTTTGAGATCTAATCTTAAATTGTTTATCCAGGAGTAACAATCAGATGGTGGCACTAGTCACAGCACAGTAGCAGACACTCAGTACTATGTTGTCAGCTATTGACATCACAAATGGCAGTGGTGAGTCCATCACATCAAATGGCATTTGATGGCTGAAGTACTTGATGCCTACTTACCTGGAGGGGGGTGGGGGGTGTGTTCATATTTTAAATCGGATATAATACAAGTGTCTTAGTGATTCAATGTGCTCCATTCAATGTGATTCCACTGTGCTAATTGCTGTACCCCAAAATAAACCTACTCCAAGTATATTTTATATTTAGTTTATATTCTGAACATGAGGACAGGGGACAACAGTCGAATACAGAGAGGATGGGAGCAGCTGGATGAAGGCAAACAGGCACTAAAAAGTGCTATGTTCACCATGAAAGTTTCTGCACAGCAGCACTCCAGCTCGTTAAATCCTTTTCATGGGCATCACACCATGCATGACTTTCGAAATAGAGACCATGTGATAGTTGCTCAGATTTCTGGAATATTCTGCAGAGTTGTTCCAAAAGATGTCAAGACTCCAGAGTAAACCTGCTGATAGGTATTGGCAAATCAAGATAACTTTTCTGTCCTTCAACTACAGAAAGAAGGATTTTGCAACAAGGGAAAATCTGGGTCTGGGTTTAGTTCAGGCAGAAAACCAATACTGTATCATGGAGATAGCTACAAAGTTTGAAAGCTAAGGAAGCATCTATCAAACACCCTGTAAGAGTGGCAGCTCAATTTGTGTTCGTGAATGAAAGGATCAGGAGTGTGGCGACTATCTTCTCTATAGAATTCTTGTTAAAATAAGAACACCTGTAGAAACTGTGAGGGGTTACACAGGAAATATTTTACCATATTTACTTCTTGTTCTATATTCTTTCCATTAATATCTGTCCTGGCCACTGTTGTAGACTCAATATGTGACTAGATGTGACTTTGTTGTAGGTCAGTGTGCAACCTCAGGTTCTTCTGATGCTGGTGAGAACCTATACAAATATAAGCAAGTAGATTTTGGCTTAGACAGTAACAGTTTTTTGTATTGTAGGCTTATTTGTTTTATTTCCATGACAATTGAGAGACAGTGTGCTGATTTAGGCCTGGTTTAGCACAATACACAGAAAAGAGTTAATTTAGTATATGGACACACAGATAATGTCTAGTTAATCATAGAATCATAGTCATTAGGGATCGGAAGGGACCTCAAAAGATCATCCAGTCCAATCCCCCTGCCAGAGCAGGATCACCTAGATCAAGTTGCACAGGAAAACATCCAGGCTGGTTTAGAACGTCTCCAGAGAAGGAGACTCCACAATCCCCCTGGGCAGCCTGTTCCAGTGCTCTGTTAACCTCACTGTAAAGAAGTTCTTTCTGATATTTATATGGAACCTCCTCTGTTCCAGCTTGCACCCATTGCCCCTTGTCCTATCTCTAAATTACCTTGAGAAGATCCTGGCTTCCATCCTCCTGGCGCTCACCCCTGGCATTAATGAGGTCAACCCTCAGTCTCCTCTTCTCCAAGCTAAAGAGACCCAGCTCCCTCAGCCTTTCCTCATAAGTTAGGTGTTCTACTTCCTTCATGTGGCATGCCTGTGTGCTTTGTGGGACTTGATAAGGTATTTCCCCCCTATCAAGGGAATCCAGAGCTTGAGTTCTTTTCTCCTCATGCAAAGCACTTAAATTAGAAATCCTGTCTCTCTAGTCTCTCTGGGTTGTCAGTGGAAAGAGACACAGAATCACGGAATCTTTGGAGTTGGAAGGGACCTCTAGAGACTATCTAGTCCAACCTCCTGCTGAAGCAGGATTACCTGGACTACATCACACAGGACTGCATTCATGTGAGTTTTGAATATCCCCAGAGCAGGAGACTCTGCAGCCTCCTCGGGTGTCTTGTTCCAGTGCTCTGCCACACTCACAGTAAGAAGGTTTTTCCTCATGGTCAGTTGCAGCTTCTTGTGTTCCATTTTGTGCCATTTCCCTCATGTTATTGCTGGACACCACTGAGAAGTGACTGGCCCCCAGATAAGCATAGAGTGTGTCATATACCAGTTCAACGAAGATACAATCCTCTGGCACAGGTCTGCTGCTTCCAGACTCTTGGGCACATGCTTCCAAAAATAGATAGTCTCTATTTGAAACTAATGGCAGGTGAAATATTCAGAGATGACACAGATACACAGATGCACTGATCATTAGGGGTTGGAAGGGACCTCTATAAGTCATCGAGTCCAACCCCCCTGCTCAAATAGGACTACAGAACCTGGGATGGGTTANGCACAGGTCTGCTGCTTCCAGACTCTTGGGCACATGCTTCCAAAAATAGATAGTCTCTATTTGAAACTAGTGGCAAGTGAAATATTCAGAGAGATGACACAGATACACAGGTGCACTGATCATTAGGGGTTGGAAGGGACCTCTAGAAGTCATCGAGTCCAACCCGCCTGCTCAAATAGGACTACAGAACCTGGGACAGTTTATGCAGAAATGCATCCAGATGGGTCTTAAAAGTCTCCAGAGGAGTATACTCCAGAATCTCCCTGGGCAGCCCATTCCAATGCTCAGTAACCCTTACAGTAAAGATGTTTTTCCTCCTGTTGAGGTGGAACTTCCTGCACTCCAACTTACACCCATTACCCCTTGTCCCGTAACAAGGTGCAAATGAAAGATCATCTCTTTCTTCTTGACACTCAGCCCTCAGTATTTATAGACAGTAATTAAGTCCCCTTGTAATCCTCTCCTCCGCAAACTGAAAAGTCACAGGTCATCCAATCTCTTCTCAGAAGGCCAGTGTTCCAGTCCCTCGTAGCCCTCCTGGTTCTGTGTGTTATACACTTACATTAACCAACACTCGCAGTCCACAGAAGTTTGAATGGGTCTACACAGAGCAATGAAATGCACTGACATAGGACTGCAAATGCAGCTCTATCATTTTATCTCACATGACTGTCCCCCAAATCTTTAATTAGAAAATCAATCTTTATTATAAAATTTCACAGGCTTATAACTCTTGGTAGGTTATAGAGAGAATAATTTTTATGAGAACATAATATAAAAGTTAAAATAAATAACAGCCTTCATCAGGTTGATTCTCCCTCTCCTACTATGTTACTTATTACCAAAAAGCCTATCGTCATCAATTTTTATTCAAAAATCATAGATGTGTCTTGCAGTCTTGTATGAGTTGAAGAGATGATATTAATAGTTGGTGATTTAGTAAGAATATTCTGTGGCTCTGGCTTGCTGAAGTGGAAATGCAGCAGGCTTGGTTCTAAATCCATACATAGAATTTTAGTGTTCTGAACTCAGCATAACAACTAGCTGCAGGAGAGCAGCACATCATCAAACGTGTTGATTATAGCACTGTCTTTATCAAAAGAAGACTGCAAATATTAATTAGCTTTAAAACACTGACACAGGTTACACAGCAAAGCTTGCAGTTTTACACACAGCTTTGGCACCAGAGTACTGTTAACTTTGTGCTGGTGTGTTGTGCTGTCCATGAGGTGTGGCTGTGCCTGGGAACCAGGGCTCTCCAACTGAACACAATCAGGCTTCCATTCACACGAGACTGTCATGAAGAGACTTTGACTAGAGGTGCAAGACTGTAACCTGGACATTTTACAGGAACTGAGTTAAATGACATGACTCTGTTTAACTCCACCATGCACTGACATACAAGGGTACCTGAAAAAAGCACACGGTTTGTTCACAAAACAGCTGTTTCCCTGGAAAGGAGTGTCCAAGTGATGAAAAGAAATCTCATGAGACAAATTAATATACAGTATCTACATTACATTATGTTCCTCATTAAAATTACGAACACTTTATCATTCCCATCTAATTAATAGAACAGAGTCTAAAGACTGGGATTTTGTGTCTACTTTGCATAGTCCATTTAATACCCAGTATTTTCTTGCCTGCATGATTAGTGGCTAAGAGAAACATTTAAATAAGTACACAGTAATTTACATAATGTCACAGTTTATTTAAAGCATTTTGAAGCTGAAATGATGAAAAGAGGACCTGGTAAATTACTTGGCAAACTACACATAATTTATTACTACACTGAGCAAGTATATTGCACTGTCTAAAATAGTCACTGTTAAATTACCAACTTTTACCTAAAATGATCAGCTGTCTAGATAATTTGCTGTGATTTTGCCCTCCCCCACCTAAGAAACAAACAGTCTTAAGCATGGATTTTAATGGAAGCCTCACTGAAAACAATTGATTATTGTCACCCCAAGGTCAGGATCAGCAATGAATATAGAAGCTCTTGTTAGACACTTCATTGCTGATTCCCCTGTATGCACCATACCTCTTCTCAGGGACATTTGTCAATGCATTCTCAGATTACTCTCTCTGAGCAAGCTTGTTCTAAAGCCTGCTGATGCTCATAAAAACATTCTTCATGTTGCTAGGCTTCAGGAAGGACTCATGCATAGAATCATAGAATCATTAGGAATCAGAAGGGACCTCAAAAGATCATCTAGTTCAATCCCCCTGCCACAGCAGGATCACCTAGACCAAGTCACACAGGAACATACCCTAACCCTAACCCTAGTGCATGCCTCATCCTGATTTTTGTAGTTTTTCTGCTACTCCTTGGGAATAGGTTTTGCTGGATATTTGGTTGCACCTATTGTTGTCTGTTGTCTGTCAGCCTCAGAGATGTCCTTCAAAAAATCCTTTCGGAATCACAGAGGACTTACTCACCTCACCTCTGCAATGGCAATATCTGTGCTCAAACTGGGTATAGCCTTCCTTTTCCATCAATAGAAAGAAGTAACTAGGTAGGGCACAATGATTTCATCTGTTTTGGCTTTTTTTCTCTGTGGTATGATACAACGGATTGTTCCAGGAAACACCTACTTCTCTCTCTTGGCCAAAGACTCTACAAGCATCCTAACTTTTGTCAGATGAATCCCATGATCTCATGTTGGAGTCTTGGTTCGTATTTACATTCTTGGGTTGGAAGGTTTAAATTACATCTCTGATCAAGGTCAGGTAAAGTTTAGCTGCAGAGCTACAGAGGCTGTTCAGCTCAAACGTACTGAGAAGTCTGACTTCAGCACTTTTCATCAAAATGCCACCTTGGAATTGCATAGAGGTGTAAATCTTACATGTTGGAACTTTTGATGTTAATGAGGCAGAAGTTTGGGCTTCATTGTGCTGGTGTTCAATTTCAAATGTGAAACTGAAGAGTTTAGAGTTCAGAAGGTAACTTCATGTGGTAAAGGTAACACAGTCTCCCTTCCTAATTTATATTCTGAAATTCAAGAAGAACAAAGAAAGGTCAAAATAAAAGGTGAGAGAGCATGGTATCATTTCCTCTTTGACCTGGAAGCATAATTAATGGCTGAATGGTTATTAGGAAAAAACTGGACTCATAAGACTGATGGAATTTATATTACCTTGGGGACAATGCTAGCATTGTCCTTGTACTGTCATCTGTCTACCTCTGTAGAAAATGCTGGAGTTGTTTATATTTTGTCAAGTGATAGCAAACATTTGGAAATAACCCACTCCTGCTCTTCCTGTGGCTGATGCAAAGACCTGCTGAAGTCAACAGGATGATTTCTACCAGTTTCAGGAGGCTATGGAGCAGTTCTCAGTGCAAGTGAAATACAAATTGTGGCAGAATGATCAAAATTCACTGCTTGTACCCAAAAGAACTGCAATTGTAAAAGCCGTCATGTAACATACTTTCACAAACCTTTGGAGACTGCAGAATGTTTGACAATACTTGAGTGATGGTCATTGTATGAAACTAGGCATGGAGCCTTGCCAGCCGCTGAACAGCGGGCATTAGACATTCGACCTTTATGGGACTACAGTCTTAATGATTTTCTAAAACACTGGACATCTAAATGTAACAAATCATAGAATCACTAGGGATTGGAAGGGACCTCGAAAGATCATCTAGGCCAATCCTGCCACAGTAGGATCATCTAGACCAAGTAGCAAAGGAACACATCCAGGCGGGTCTGGAATGTCTCCAGAGAAGGAGACTCCACAACCCCTCTGGTCAGCCTGTTCCAGTGCTCCGTTATCCTTACTGGGCAGAAGTTCCTGCTGATATTGATATGGAACCTCCTCTGTTCCAGCTTGCACCCATTGCCCCTTGTCCTATCACCAAATGACCTTGAGAAGAGCCTGGCTCCAAATACCTGGAAATGCTGAAGCACAGAAACAGAAAACACAGAGGTCTTCCTTAGTGGTGTGCATTGCATCTGTTTGAATGATGTGGGAGGCACTGCATTTTGCATTCTCACTGCTGAGAAACCAGAACCATTTGCTGATTCTTACAGTAAATTTTTGCCCTCATGGAACATGAACTACGCTCTGGGTCATGAGCTGGTAAAATTCGTCATTTGATTACAAACAACTGTGTAATTATATGTATACACACACATATAAAATAAATGAATCAGTTATGCTTAGCAATAAAACTTGAGGTTGCTCATTCATTATTTATCCCTGTGGTGGAAAACAATAAGGAAAGAGGGATGCAGAATTTCTCTGAAACTATTCTTGGTTTTGCTGTGCAAACCAAATTTTGAAATAAAATCCCTGGTGCCCCTCCTCCCTTGAATTCTAATCCAAAGCAATCAGCAAAAGTTCTGCACAGCTGGGAAAACACATGGTAGTCTTTGCCCAGGCTTTCAAGCAGAGAAGATATGGCATCTTGTTCCTTTATTTTTGCTATATTTTTTCCAGTATATTTTTTTTTTGCTGTTGTTAAATGAAATCCATATCGCAAAGGAAAATCTAAGACAATTGTGAAAGTAAGGGACACATGAGGCCTGGATTTCTGCTCACTAATATTTCCCATTTAAAATCGTTCTCCCTGCCATGTCTCACTGCCTACTTTTAGGCATCATGGTTCCAGCATCCCAACTGGCTCAGAGATGGATTTCCTCTCCCATAACACCAACAAAATTCCCCTGGAATCCACTGCTTTTGCAACTCCTTTCTTATAGGGAAATCATAGATGTATCACCTTGACACCCCATGAGATGTGCTGTTTGGCTGTAGAGTCTGGGCAATTCACGGTGGAAAAATAGACCTCTGTACTCTTACAAGAAACAGGGGGTTTAATGCTGAACTCATGTTGAGGAGACAGGTTACTGCTCCACATGACTTGGGAAATCTTCAACTCTCTTCATGGTAAAAACCTCAATGGGAGTAGAAGCTCCACTGCTGCCTTGAGAACTTGACCACAGCTCAACCAAGGAGTCTTCTCATGTGTGGCCACTGCATTTAGTCTTTCATATTTGTCCAGAGTTTACACAGAGAAGAGTGCGTATGTTATGTTGTTGAGTTAAATGTGAGGTAAGACACACCTGTAATAAATTAAAAGCTTATCTCTCAGCACCTCTCTACACAATGAATTTGCCTTAACTATGTGAAAATACACACACGAGAGGTTTACACAGCATTCTAAGGGACAGAGACATTTGCTCTGCCAGCAGATAAATAATTCAATCTCTGTACGCAGAGGAAAATTTCAAACAGCTACCAAAGCAAAGTTGCTTTGGTCAGAATAACCTTGTTTCAGAGTCAGACAGAGTATTCATACTTCACTTTCAGCCATGCAGGAGTGTTTGTGCAAAAGAAACACCATGCAAAAGAAAAAAGATGTGAACAGAAATCAACACTTGACTATCTTTCAGAGATGCATAATGTTTCACAGGACAAAATCATCTGGTGTACTCACTCAGCATAGCTCCTTATGACTCCTTCAAGAAGCTGCTCATCCAGATTAAGGGTATAACATTGTGCCCCTATTCTGTTGCTATATCTGCTCTTCTGCTCTCTTGCCATGTACCAAATCTTCCTTTACCCCTCAATATGTGCTTCACCATGTTATCTGGCATTTCACTGTTTATCTCTCCTCTGGCTACATCAAGGCAGCATGCTTCTGGGACTGCCAGTCTATCAGTTTTCACAGCTGTTAAGAAGTATTTTCTGATATGCTCTTATATCCAAGACCTCGGATCTGGTTCTTCACACCCTGTATACATTTTTACTATTTTTATTCCTATTGATCGTAGAGGAATTGATGTTATCCGGACATTATGGACCAAGAGCAATACACCATGTCATAAATTTTCTCTCTACCACTCCTGTTGAGGCTGGTGAGGTATTTATTTTGTCATCAAGTTTCTCAGAACCCTGTGGTATGCACAGTCCCCTCATTTTCCCAAGGTATTAATTTGTGATGCTAATTATATCATAGATACCTGTAAAATATATGTTCCTGGTAGTGGCTGTTGGTGTAGAACTAACTTTCCCTCTTATGACTGTTTTCTCTAATTAAAAAGTAAGCTCCTGTGTTCTTTGCTCAATTTAAACTTTATTGAATACCAAGTCACAGTGAAAAATCTACTCTATTTCTTGACTTACTCAGCTAAAATGGACTCAGTGATTTCACATTCTTTGCTTTGACCTGATTTATGGGTTTCCTGCCTCTGACATCAAGTGTTTGGATGCAGTTGTTTCCAAATTTCAAAGCAGCAGTCAGAAACTCAGATCATACAAGGACATCGTTTTACACCTAATCCCAAACTGCAGTGAGTGAAATTGAACCCCTGGGTCCAAATTGTCTCCACTTGGAAATGACTTAAATGACACTAGGGATGCACTTTGTTTCTCAGATTAGCAATTTAGTAATTCTACAGCGTAATCCAAAGATTGTGGTTGCGTGTTGAGTGCTCTTAAATCTCCGCAACAATTTCTGATGACCCAGGATGTGTCAGGACACCTTCAGAGCAGAGAGGAGGAGGGTAACGTGCTATCCAAACACTAAAAACCCCTCATTTGCTGGAGTTTTCTAATTCAGCCACAGAAGAGGGGCTTTCATAAAAATAATTCATTCCTTCTCAGCTATTTATGCCACAGCGGTGCAATTTGCAATGTCCACAATGTGTCCTGTCTACTTCCCAAAGTGTTTTCATTTGAGCACCGTAATGCAATCATGATTACATTTTCACTTGGATTTATCTTCCAGAGTACAGACTCGGTGTTTTTGAGTAGCTGATCATGCAAGTGGGTCAGCTTGGGTAGAGCTCTGTATAATGTGACTGATTTCTGAGAGTCTCTGTCCATCTAGGCAATGGATTGAGATTTTCCTTCCCATTTAATGAAGGTAGAGGCTTGCAACATCAAAGGAATTCTGGCAAGAATTTAGAAATAGCCTCCTTAGATTGACTTTACCTGCATCAGTAGTGGGACCTATACCTTACATTATTAAAAATGAATGACTTTTTAAAAGATTAATGCATTTTTAACTGGCTTTGCTCCCCATCTCCTTCTGTACTCTTCAAAAGCAGTGACATTTATTTTGACTATTTCAGTTCTATTTCCAAGCAATTTCACATTTTGGGGGTTCTCCTATCAATGCTGGGATGGCCAGGATATTCAAGCACATCAAAGGATTTGCAAGTCCTTGATTAGACATCCCTTACTGCATACAAAAGCAGTGAAAGTACAAGCTCCGAAAAATGCTCCTCTTGAAGCTCTCTGTCTGGGGAGCTCCACTAATGAGATGATCTCAAAGGTGCTGTCCAGTCAGACTTTTCAAAGGTTTTCGAATGATGAAACCACATTTCTCTAGATTTTTAAAACTCCTAAGCCTTGAGCCCAAATGGAAGCTAAGCACCACCTTTAGGTATCTCTTAAAAAAATCTACCTAATTTCCTGGTTTTCATAGACATTGACCACCCTGGGTCATTAGTGCTTTTTGGAGGCCGCTTACACCTTTGACAGTGTTTCAAGGTGGTTTCTGTTACAACAGAACTTCTATTTTGATCCAGTCTCATCTATTTTTAGCAAATAAATACACAAATCACATTTCCAGGAACCAGCTGTCAAGGGACCACTCACTGCTTGTTAGATTCTGTGAGCAGGAGATCCCTTTCACTACTGCAGCTTTAGGAGAGCTATTCTACTGGGAATTCCTCAGAAGAATTAAAAATAGAAACTTGGCTAAATGAGAGCACAAGTGTAAATTTATGCTAAGGAGATGAGCTATTTCTAGCAGAATGGCCAAGATGACATGGAAAACCTGTGCTGTTTAGCAGCCAGTGTTGTGAAATGTCTCAATGAAATCTTAAGGAAAGAAAGGCCATCTCTGAATGCCAGGAGGTTAATTAAATTCTTGAAAAATGAGAGAATAACAGCATACAAAAGAAATGCACACAGGTTCTATGCTACCAAGCTATCAGTTGTTATCAATTATCTTCTCTTTAAACAGAGGCTTTTCCATTATAATTATGTCAGAAAAAATTATGATGAAGTCACCCTTATTTGTATTCCCCCCACGTAAAAATTGATTTGGGGAAATGTTTTAATGTTACAGTGCATTATAGACAAAACTGATACCTTTTCATTTAGAATACTGTCAACTCTGTGCCTGAATACGAACAGGAAATATGTGCCAGTGTGTCTCAATTTTTACGATCACGGTTATAATGCTGATTTACTGCAATAGCCAAACCACTGCAGGAAAAGAGATTTCAGTGAAAGACTAATTATTTTGCCTGGTGGATATAGCACAGTATCTCTTAGATGCAGCACTGATCTGAATTCTCTGTAAATGCCAAACCTTGAAATCAGTTTCATCCAGAGCTCTTAGAGCTCCAGCCCTGCTCTCCATAGTCCAGAAATCTAAGACAATACTGTGGCTGAGCCTCATCATTACTAACCATTTTGCATACTGAAAGAGATGGTATTGGTGTTGCATTTGTTACCTATGGTGGTATTTCATAACTGATTTTATAACTGATAACACAAGAGATTATGTGAGACAGGAAAAAAGAAGGCTGAGACAGTAAAAGAAAGAATGGAGTTACTGAGCCCAGGAGCTGAACCAGTCTGTACGTCTCATAGAATCATAGAAAGGCTGATGTTGGAAGGGACCTTAGAGATCAGCTACTCCAACCTCTCTGCCATGGCCAGGGATGCCCCTCAACTAGACTTGGTTGCTCAAGGCCTCGTCCAATCTGGTCTTCAACACCTCTAAGGAAGGGGCATTCACAAGCTCTCTGGGCCATGTATTATAAAGACTCTCTACCCTTGTACTGAAGAACTTTTTGCTCAGATCTAGTCTAAACCTACTCTCCTTCAGTTTAAAACCATTTTTTTGTCCTATCAGTAGATGCCCTATTGAATAGTCCCTTTCCAGCTTTCATGTAAGTTCCCTTCTGGTATTGGAAGGCAGATTAAAAAGCCTGTGATGTTATTGGGGTCTATACGAGATGGGCTGACTTGACTGGTTTAGGGTGTTTGAAACTCTGTGGAGGGAGAGACATTTAGGAAGGCTGTAGAAGACACCAGGAAATCAGAGACATAAAAAAAAACCCCTAGAGTGCAAGTATGTTTCTGAAAAATGCCTAAGGGAATCTTCTGTTTTGAACTGGGGGAAAATAAGCGATTTTCTGTGAGATAAAGAAAAGGATGACACTGAAGGAATAGATGAATTCTTGATTAATTTTTCCTGCCAACAGAAATGTTGCCAACATCCAAAATTTGGATAATTGCCAGGAAAGGAAAAAATATTAGAGGACTAAAATTATATCTACTCCTCTCAATTTGTTTTAATGTGTTGTTGTTGGCTGCTGTTAGACATTATACATGTGGAAGGGGAATGAAATTTCCCTTGTCTTCAGCAGTTGTGGGTTTACTGATATTCGGAAGGCTGTGGACTCCTTTGGAGATGCTCTTTTTTCAGATGTACTCTGAGAAAATGATTAGGGCCACAAATTTCCAGCCATTTGTGGAGAGATGTTTGCAAGCACCTTTGAAAGAAAAAAACTGCATCACTCCGAAACTTCCGAAAATGCTAGAGCCCAGAGAGGTTTTCTCTGCATTGTCACAGGTTCATGCTCTCTTGAGCAGTCCTAAGAGAGCAGACGTTTAGCAGCAGTTTTCAGGGCTTTGCTCAAATCTATTTCTGCTGACCTCTATTGGTACCACAACCTTCAAACATTAGTGTTTATTCCTTAAGTATCATGCGTTTAAGCTGACACAATATAATATTGTCTGGCCAAAATCTCATGGCCATTTGGCACAGAAGTCAAGACATTAACTGGTCTGCACACACTCAAGGTAGTACGTATTGTCAGCTATTTTTGGTCAGCTGTTACCTGTACAGTGCAACAGAGCAGAGGCAGTGAGATAGAAACTATATTTACCTTATCTGCAGACAAAACAAATGCAAGTATAGAGTCAGTTTTGTCTTAAGATTCAAATTATAGGTGTAGCTGCTCAATCATTATCTTTGGTGCTGTTTCCTTGACAAGAAAACCCCTTAGATACAGATTTTCACAGCTACATGAAAATCTGTTAAAACAGGCTTCACTGTCACATGAACTGAGAAGGAAGCTCTTCAACAAATTCTGATTTCCTCAGTTCTTACCTTATTACCTGTATCCAGAGCCATGTGGTCTTTTAACAAGAAGCAAAGAAGAAATGGTAGTGTGGTTGTGATATGACTGGGTTTTTTGCATTGCTGAATATCTTTTTACGCGTTATACTTTTCTTCATTCAATGAAGAACAAAGCAAATCCCATTTGTAATTGGTCTTCATTGCTGCCTTACAAGGAATTAAATATCCAGCTATTTGCATTTCAATAAACTACTGAGATCCTGTGTGCACAGTATGAACAAAGCTCATAAGCACATAAGTGCTTCTCTCCCTCAGACACCAGTGAGGTGTGAGCCTGTGTTTGAAACTTGGTGATCATCTTTGTGCTTTTAGAGCTATGCTGGGTTAGAGACACCAGTGTTAGTCATAGAGGATTTTTTTAAAGATACTAGATAGGTTTTAAAAATGTCATATTTGTGTGGCAGGATGTTACTCACATGATAATTTAACTTCTGAGCAGGAGTGATTAGCTCCAGCACAGCATCATGTGACACAACTTTGCATACATGCTTGTAATGCTTCCCTGTCGTCTCAGCATTGCAGCACTTCTCAATGTGGAGGGACTCTCTGCAAGGCTTTAGTTTTGCAGAGATTTTGATTTCAGTAAATACACTCCCTTGCATGCTGTGGGATGAACATGTGCAAACATTGTTTATCTTGGTGGAATTTCTTCTATTTTATGCCCTAACTTGTGTATGTCCAGCTTTATCAAACTTAGACTGAAGGCCAAAAAGTGATAGCAGAAAACTTACTGGCCAGGCAGCAAAGAGGATGTTTCAGGAGCTTGGCATCAGTGCTAGGAAGACCCTTAGAGCAGCTGCAGGAGCTTCCACAGAGCACAAGAGAAAAGCTGCTGTAAACTGATACAGCACTGGCTTTAGTAGTAATGACTGTGTTGCAAGAATGAACTCGTCTGCTTCTTCCTTCAATGCAAGCAGATTGAATACTGTGATTAAGGTCCTGAAATGCCATGGATTTGGAAATGTGGGAGCAGTGATGTGAAGAACATGTCACCTTGGCTCCTTCCTTTCAGTGCCTCAGAAGTCTGCTATCCAGTTGTCTCACACCACACAAAGCAACAGCATTTATAGGATGAAAGTAAATGGTTGTGCCCTGGATCTCGAACTCAGTATTTTGTGTTCCTCTGTCAGGAATAAGCTGGGTTTCCAATCTCTTCCTCTGAAAGGCAAAGAGATTGGAATGGCTCTGAATGAAAATGCTCCAAATGCCAAACATCAGCAAAATTTTACACAGCAGATGACAGCCAGAATAGAGTGATCTTATTGTCTATCATAGCTCAAGAAGCCTTATGGGAATCCAATTTAATGTATTAAAATGTCATCAGAAACATGAAATTCTAAAGCTTTGGCTCAGTGTTTATAATAAACCTATGGCAAACTGCTCTGAATACTAAAGCAACTATAAAAGGTAAAATTTCTTCTAATTAGCAAGGATGCAGAAAATGTGCGAGACTGACTCTTGGCTGGGAGGGCTTCAATTAACCTGACCAGGCTGAGATGATTAGGAGAGAAGCTCCAATCAGGTAAACTGCTAGTCTGGCATTCAGTCTTGTATTTTTCCATCTCTGGGTCTGTTCGTCAGTGTTACCTTCAGGCATATCATCTGTTAACATTACATCATTTCCCAAGCTAGCTGTTGAATAGCAGACCTAAATCTTGCAAGCCCTGCTGATACTCTGCAAACTTCTTTGGATATTATTTTTCAGTCACTGTGAGCTGTACAGTACTTTCCTGTCTCAATGTCACACACTCCTGTTCAAGTTCAAGTATTATTGATCAAAAGGATTAGAGAAATTGTTACCCCAGCCTAATAAAATGTAAGGAAATGTTTCTTTCCATATAGTGGCATCCTGTGGACACGCTACCTCATACTAGCTCTCTGATCATTGCATTGTATTGAAAAAAATGCTTAGCCTGGACTGATCTCACACCTAAGAAATTCAGTGGCTGCTTCTTGTTGATTTCAGCAAGGGCAGGGAAGGGAAGATCATGACATCTCCTTCAGACTGAGATCACAGGAGGTCTGACCTGTCTTGTCCTGCCAATCACTGTACAAAACCAGAAAAATGCTGCAATGTGTGTGGGAGCCACAGTCTAATTCAATTTTAATAGCAATAGCATAGTCACTACTGCTAATCAGGCCAACAGGGATTTCTGCACAAGCCAATCACTGAGTCTAAACCTCAGATACATCTGTATGAGCTGCAGGCATACTCTGGTGTGTCTGAGGAAAAACATGAAGTAGCTGTGCTCCTCTAAATGAGCAATGGAGAAATAGCCATCAGCACAACTGCAGCATTCTCAAGTGAAATGTAACTTACAGCTACAGTCATCATGAATGAAATGGGCAGAGTAAAAGAAGTTCATATTTTTTCCAGTCTCTATTTCTTCTACATGCACTCACAAATAGTCAGGATGTAGGTCAGGTCACTGCAGACAGGTTCTTATAGCTGCGCCACCAGAATGTTTCTGAAACATTTCATTTGCTGTAAGAAACCATGCTAAACATTTGAGTTGCAGAACCATGTTTGGTTTCATTGCATGATGTTATGATCTCATAGAAATATGAAATGCTAACAATCACCACATCATTTCTCCACACGCTGCCATGAACAGACCACCTGCCTGTCACACTACACACAGATTTCTGAGATGCATGGAAAAGAACAGTTCAGAACATATCTAAGGTCCAGCAGTCACTACACTACCAAATTGCATATGGCTCCAATGTGGAAAGTGTAAGGATGTTATTTTTCAGAATAACACCAATGAAAAAGGTCTTTTTTTGGCTGAAATAGAATTTAAAAGTCAATTGCTGTTTAAAAAACACATTGTTGAAAATCCCATTAAATGATGACAGTTGCATAGGTCAGAAATCGTGTATTTATGTAGTCATTTCATAGTCAAATACACGTTACTTTTTATTTCTCACAATAAATAGATCTTTGCCTACTTTCAGCTTTCAAAAAACCAAGAATGAAATAACTGGAACTATAGTATTATTGTTGATACTTTTAGACAAGAACTGGCTAAAATTTTTGAATGAGAACTGAAATCTTCAGTACAAATTGAGTGTAGACGAGAAATAAGGTGCTACAGAAGACTAGAGCAGTGACTGGAACAACTGATTTTATCACTGGAGGGCAGTGTAGGTACCAATATAAGCTAAAACAGCAGAACCTCTGTATCTTCAACTAAGTGACTTTATCAACCAGAGCAGTAGTTGTTGCTTCTTTGTAGTGGCCAGCTACAAACAAAAGATCCTACAGACAGGAGGTCTGACCAGTCACTGAGAGACTGTTGTCTGGTTATTTAATTTTAATTTTATTTAAAATTTCCCAAACCAGACCTTAATTGGGAGTGAGGGAGTTTTTCCATGGTCAGACAGCCTCTGGGTGACAATTTCTGTTTGCAAAGTTTGCATTGAGCTTTATTTTTTAAATAATTCTCCTTTCTATTTGTAGCAACAAATGTAGGTGCATCATCGTGGTGCGGCTTTTACCAAACCCGAATGTAGTTCCAAGCCTTTGGGCTATTTCTGCTATAGCCAGGCATCCGCTACCTTTGTTTCATGGAGCTCAGCAGAGTTTGAGGGCTTGCTGGTTGAAATAAATCTCCAATTGTTTGGCCTACAACATGAACAAAATATGTCTGTTGGCCTTGGCAATGAAGAGGAGAGTTTCATGTCAACCGTGGGGTACCTTTTCTTAGTCATAGCAATCTATGAAAGTTCTGGAGCAGTCATACCCTAGAAAAGAGTGAAAAAAGCACTTTAAATCTCTAGAGTATCTCTGTTACTTTGGGTAGCATGTTCCCTCATGAAAGTTGATCTTCCACAAAATGAACACAATTAGGACTGTAAACATTTAGTTCAGGCCAGGAGAAATAGTGTGAGATCGGCAAAACCAGAGCCTCTAGGGCAAGTTCTCTGGCTCTTTCATCATGGCTGGTGTTGACCATCTAGTCCTAAGTAAGACCGTGTAAGTAGCTATGCTACTTTCATGTTTCCCCTCCAAATAAACCTGTCAGAAGAAGAATAACAGAGGAAATTGCATACTTTGCATCACATTAGTTAAATGAAAAGCTTTAGATGAGACAGAAACTTGAGGACGAAGTCCTCAGTAGATAAGGAAGCATGCTTTGTTTGTAGCAGGATGACATATCAGCTCAGATTCTTGTCTATACAGCACAGGAAGTATTCTGATCAGCTAATTAGCTGGACTTCCAGAAGAGCCTGTGAAATGCATTGCCAGAGGGCATTTTACATGGGGCTAGCACAGGTATGTTGCTACTGCTGAGGCTCTTCATTGCCTCATAATTGTGTAGGTGGCAGCATTTGATACTGCTGAATTTCTACGCAGAAACTTGGTGAATTGCTGTAGTACAACTACTTATTTGTACCTGAATTTGTAGCTGAACAATTTTAATGACAAAAAATATTTCAATTCTAGTAATTTTATGACCTGCAAGTCATCTGAACATTTTCTGTGTTATTCACACAGTTGCACATCAGTTGCAGTTGATATTACTCACACTTGGCAGCAGCTCAAAGATATGATAGTTACCACTTCATCATGTCAGGTGACAACAAGCCACTTTCCTGTCACCACGGGGAGTTTACCCAGTAAACTGAGTTAGTTTAAATAAAAAAGTTAACAGTTAACTGAGACAGTTTTCTGTCAGTGGTCCTTTTTTTCCCAGTGACTTCTGGAGCCACCTGCTAGTGAAATGGTGATTGATTTAGAAACTAAAACCAAGTGTGTGGGTGCAAAATATCCTTACAAAGATGGGTGGACCTGCATCCTGTGTCATGTGCTCTCTCCAATGTTACTGGAAAGGTCATGTCTTCTTCCCACAACTAAGACCATGGATAAGGTTCTTACTAGACAGTGTAGAAGGATACAGCAAGACTTTAAGGCAATAGTCAAGTGATTGACTATGAAATCCAAAGGTGACCACTTGCACTTGATGGGGCAAGTGTGAATGAATGTGAAATACATGATTTAACACGTCCTTCTAAGGACAAGTATTTGCTCATGCTGGTTGTTCCAACAACAAGAGACGCGATAGCACACAGGCAAGGGCAGATTTCTTAGCTGTGGACATGTGCCCCCAGGCTCCCCAGAGATAGTCAGAAAGAACCTGTGAAAACCATGCACTAGAAAATTGGAAGCCTAGAAAATATTTCTGCTGGATGAGCTTGAAGTCCCAACTCTACCGCTGTAGGAAAAGGACCTAAGAGCTATTAGGATTGCTGAGGAGAGGGAAGAAGTTTGAGTATGAAAGCGAGAGAGAACTTGGTGAGAAGGGAACTGTTGGTGAAGAAATGAAATAGATTATGTCCTGCAGAGACCATTATTTAGTCAGCTCAGTTTTGGAAATTGAAACACTTGCATTTAGCATAGCTTCAGGCAGCTGTAAATTGTCTATTGGCTGATAGTTTGTGAGGGACCATATGCCAGCTCAGGGCTGCCAGTTTACTGATTCTGACCCACTCTTCCCAAGCCCTGAAATGCTCTGCACCTCCTGGTGCTGCCGAGTGTCTTAGCTTCATGTGACCTTAAAAAAACCCCCAGGTTCCTTTCCTCTAAGATGAAGTGTAAGGGAATGGGCAGCTGACAAAATGGTCCTGTAATATGCATTAATACTGAGTATCTTTCTATAAAAGAAAGGGAAAATTCTAATATTAAAGAGCAATATATTTTATTGAAGATTTCAGTCTTTCAAAGACATAAGTATTTGGTATAGATTTTCAAGCTCAGTAAAAGTCTCTTATACAAATATGATCATGGTATAATCTTGAAAAATATTAACAGTTTTCAGCAACAAGGGAGCTTTACCAGGGAGGAAAATCAATATTGACGTATGGTGTTTATTCATAGCATAGTAAAGTTGCCTACACCTGAGAAATTTCAGTAATTAAACACCTAAAGCTAAACTCATAGGGAAAAAAGGGTTAAGCAAATTATGCAACTTAAAAGGAGATAGAGAGCTGACCATTGTGGACTAAAACAAAGAACAAGCATTAGTTTAAAATAGGGTGGAAATGAATATAAGTAACAGCTGGAAAAAACAGCCTTCACTCTCCCTATAGTACTTGCTGAATTCTGTACTTTCTGTAGTAGCTCTTAGGTGCTCACAACTGCACTGTTTGCAATGCTCCATTCACTCTGCTGCCATCCTAGAGTCCTAGTGACTTTAACACCCCCAAGAATTAAAGTGAAGTCAAACTTACTATTGCCCATGACCCAAAAATAATTTCTCAACATTTTCCTTGCAGTTAACAACAAACAGAGATGCCCCAGAGGGATTAGTCTGACCCCACTTTAAACATGTGCTCTCAAGTATATGAACGAGTTATCTGACACAATTCACCAGCTCTGACAGCTACTGTCAGATGCAAGGACCTTCATCCTAGAGCAGCTATCTGAGCTAGATGAATTGTAGTACCTATTTCTTTCCTTTGACTATAGCCTAGGAGGAGATGTCTTTGATATTTGATTTTAAAAAGGTCCCTTTCCATCTGGTCATGTACTTCCATAAATCACTGGCTACAGACATCACAGAGTAAGACTCTTAAACCATTCTAGTACCTGTGTTTCTATTGGGTTTATGTTTTAGGGCAAAGAATTGTTTTAAGAAACAGAGACCAGTTACACAGAACCTTTTAAAGGATGTTGAGGAAGTCATAGAATCATAGAATCATTAGGGATCAGAAGGAACCTCCGAAGATCATCCAGTCCAATCCCCCTACCACAGCAGGATCACCTACACCAAGTTGCACAGGAACAGATGCAGGCAGGACTTGACCGTCTCCAGAGAAGGAGACTCCACAACTCCTGGATAGTCTGTTCCAATGTTCCTGTATCCTCACTGTGAAGAAGTTCCTTCTGATATTTATATGGAACCTCCTATGTTCCAGCTTGCACCCATTGCCCCTCGTCCTATCACCAGATGACAATGAGAAGAGCCTGGCTCCATCCTCCTGACACCCACTCCTCACACATTTATAGACATTAATGAGGTCACCCCTCAGCCTCCTCTTCGTCAAGCTCAAGAGACCCAGCTCCCTCAGCCTTTCTGCATCAGGGAGGTGCTCTACTTCCTTCGTCATCTTCGTTGCTCTACACTGGACACCCTCCAGCAGCTTTGTGTCCCCCTTGATCTGAGGGGCCCAGAACTGGGCACAATACTCCAGATGCAGTCTCACTAGTGCAGAGTAGAGGGGAAGAAGAACGTCTCTCGATCTGATAACCACCCCCTCCGGATGCACCCCAAGATGGGATGCAGTTGGCCCTCTTGGCCACAAGAGCTCATTTCTGGCTCATAGTCATCCTGCTGTTCACTAGGACCCCCAGGTCCCTTTCTCCTACACTGATGTCCAACAGGTCAGTCCCGTCTATACTGGTACCTGGGGTTGTTCTTGATTTAAAACTTTGCCTCTTTCTAACATTAGTGTATCCCAGTCCTCAGACTGGCAAAAGACTTAGGGGTGTCTCTTTATGTACATCCTGATAGCTCAGAAACCCATTCCTGAGGAAGTGGTGTATGCAAGTGTTCCTCATGAAACAAAGACCATGCCTAAGGATATGCATAGCGTTATTCCCCATTCCTGCTCCATTCATGACACTATTCACATTTAATTGAATTAAAAATTCACAGACACTGCCATGGCAAGTTTTACACTGGGCACAAAGCCACCTTCTTTTATTTTTTTATCGGTGAAGCTGGATTTAACTTGCAATCTCTCTCTTATCCATAATAGAGGCATATCCAGCACTTCTCCAGAGTATCACTTGTAAGAAATAAGGAATTACACGAAGTGAAAAGTTTCATGCTTTCTTTCAGAAATGAGCTTTAACATCATAAACGCCCGCATGCTCATTCTGAGGCAAATATCTCGTTATTTTTCCAGGAAAAGTGCTCAGCGAGGCTTTGTTCTTGCCTGAGTGCTGTATGACTATAATAAATCACTGAAATATCCCTGAGATGTCTTACATCAGGGAAATTGAGACCCTGAAATATATATGTGCTTGGCACGGGCTTTCTATGTATTGTGAAGTCGCTACTATAATTGCAGGATGTAGTCTGTTATGGGGAAAAGGCCTTTTCTTTTAAGGCCTCCTTTTCTGCAAAGCTCATCTTTAACTCACAGCAGAGATAAGTGCATCGTTACTTAGCTCAGTGCTTAAACACATGCTTAAAGATGCCCCAGTCCATGAGACTTAAGAACTTGATTAATCTAAATAATTTACCTGACTGCTTTGCCAGATTAAGACCTTAACAAGAAAGGTAACAGAATGAATATAGGTTGCATTGGTGCTTCAATTTATAACTTTGCTAGTAAACCAGGCAAGAGCTGCTCTGTGCCATGGTCTGTCAATGTCCAGAATGTTAAACAGTCCTCTTGTTTAAAGAAATGTTAACTAAAGCTCTGGTGGAAATTGTCTCTGCACCATGCCCGCACCATGACTCTGCCCTGGAACTACTGGGGACAGAGATGGTTTCCATAGAATCATTAGGGATCAGAAGGGATCTCGAAAGATCATCAAGTCCAATCCCCCTGCCACAGCAGGATCACCTAGACCAAGTCACACAGGAACAGATCCAGGCGGGTTTGAAAGTCTCCAGAGAGGGAGACTCCACAACCCCCCTGGGCAGCCTGTCCGTACAAACCCCTGGGAACAGATACAGACCCTACAACACAGACCGAGAACTTCTAAAGATACTGAATAGTTTTGGATTGAATTCCAGTACCTGTGTCATCACAAATTCTGGAATCACCTCTAAAAGTAACTCTTTCCCTTAAGAGTTCTGTGCTTCAACTGACATCATCGTGCTCAGGTCTTAGATCAGTTTTCATGATGCAGTTCAGTAGCACTTCTTTTTTATATGTGTTTTTCCCTGAGGTAGTGAGAAGACAACAAATTGCTTTTCAGGGCTCGATGCTGTCGCTGCTTAGGCTTTCAGAACTGAGCCCTCTCTGAAGTTCTCACACAGGTACAATAACTGCAGTTAGGTTGGTACCTTGATCATTCTTTGCTTTTCCAGCTCATTGTGGCAAGCTGACCTGGCCACAGAGCTGAAGTTTTCCACTATCTCTTTTTTATTTTTCTTCTGTGGAGGCAAGGTCACACATCCCACATATTTAGTGTTCGGGTTTGCATGTTGGGAATGGGTCCCTATGCCTGAACAGGTACTAAGGATTCTGCTGTGCCAGGTGCTGTGAAATGTCCCTTGATACGCAGTTGAAACCAATGGGGTTTTCTCCAAAAGAAAGTCTGCTTCTGGCAGATAGGATGCTTTTGTAGGTTAGGGATTACCTTGGGTGTGATAAATAGGGAAGTTCAGTCCTTACTGATGAAAGGAAATAAGATCAGAGAAGTATGATGCTAGAATTGCAACGGTCGTAGCAAAAGGGTGTTTTGGACCAAGATTTCTCTGTTCATGGAGACTTTGACTGACAAGTCTGTTCAAACTCTTATTTGAAATTTCTATCCCTGACTCAACTATTCCATGTCACAGTAACAAATTGCTTACTGAAAGAAAAGTGTTGCTTTTTGACTTTTCTAGAGGAGCTCAGTGAAACCTCCAGCATGCTGGTATTACCAAACTAATGGTGTTACAAGAACTGGGGAGACCATTATCAGTCTGTGTCAGAAATGCTGCCTGGAGTACCCAACGGATGGATGCAGTTATTGAGGTTCCAATAATATTTCTCTAGTTAGGTTGTACCAGCATTTTCACTAGAAATCTTGTTTCCAGAGGCTTATGTAATTCAGTCTGGAAAACCTGCTCAGGACAAAAACTGCACAGAAGGTTCCAAGCTGAAGGCATGAAGAAATGCCTCTTGATTTTTGCTGCTAAGACAAAATAGCAGTGAAAAAGCGGGCATTTCAGTGAAATAAGTTTATTGAAAAAAGAAATGCCCACAGTAAAGAAGAACCAGAAAGAGCAGAAGTTTATGAGATAATAAATGAAGAAAAATGGAAACAGTCTAAATAGTTTGAGTTTTCTTACGCTTTTCTGTCTGAGGAAAGTTTTTAGCTATTTGGTGCTGTTATAAATTAGGTAGTTCTATGCCAGAGCCTGCACTTTGATGTAGCCAAGCATCTTCCATTTATTTCAGCATTGTCATGCTCTCAGAGTTTTCAAAAATAAATAGAAACATTTTGAGGAGGTTGAGAGCACACACAGGAGATTAAAGTATGAAATAATTTGAGCTGCAGAGGGAAGATAGCCTCAGGGAGTGGGAAGAAGAAACTTTATTTTCTTTAATGAGGAAGTAGGAATAAAATGAGAAGAGTGTTTTGAGCACACTGGTACATCAGAGAAGAAACAAAGCAAGCTAGCAAGGATGAAGTTTGGAACTGTTTCACATTCACTTGCTTTCAGCAGGATTTTGATTGCCTGTCTGGGCAAGAAGGCCTGAAAACCTACAACTCTGTGGTCAGGCAATGAGATTTCACACTACTATGGGTTAAATGAGCACACAAATTTCATATTTAATCTTTGTTTTTAAAACATGAAGGAAGTGGAAACAGCTGGGGAAAAGAAGTCCTTGAGGAATAAAAGGAAAAGCTTCTAGAAAACTTTAATCTTCCTGACAGTTATGCCAGAAGCAGCAGTTGCAACTCTAATGCTGGACAGATGAGGGAAGGTGTGGGACTCTATAGTAAGAAATCTCTAGGAAAGCCCCTAAAGTCCTCTTGGCCAGAAGTGTATTCATGTGACCTCTTGTGATCACAACACCTGGGGAAATTCTGAAAGCTAGCACTCAGCATCAGCTAGGTACCCTCCGTGTACTACCGAGAGATTGTGATGCTGCTGCTCATAAGAAGGCAGAGAGCATGTGACATGTGGCACCTCTGCTTGCAGAGTGGTGTGCTCTTTTTAGCTCTGATTCACCACTTTATCAGGTAAGGGAGCAGCTTGGAATCACCTTTCCAAGGTTTTATGAAATCCAAGATGAGATCCCTTTCCTTGTGGTACAAGAAAAACATGTAACAGAGAGGCTCATGCGGTGGGAGATTTTGCAGTCACATTGCTTTTTGCAGGACTATGGTGAAAAGAAACATTTTAGATGGTGGGTGGACTTCTTTCCTTATTCAGTGTCTTTCCCTGTTGAGACAACTTGTTTGTGTAAGATGGTTTGGAAGAAGAATTGCTTTTGACTATCTGTAATTTTATTATACTATACTCCAAACAACGTCTCACCTGGTTTCCACTTCATCTTAATCTTCTAAGATATCCGTAACATCATTTTTTATTTAAAGCCTTGTTGGAGGATATGCTGCCTTTTGGTGAAATATCCCTTTTCCCCCAACAGTACATGTCTCTTGCTCACTAACCATCTAACTTTGCTTCCTTTCTGTGCTTCCTGGAACATCAGATGAGAGCTTGAGGTACTCAGAAACCTAGTGTTGCAATAAAAAAGAACTTATTAAAGTTTATAATTACAGAAAAATTAATCAAAGAGACTTAGCATGGTACCTGCATAAAGACAATAAGCCAAGATCTTGTCATATTGAAATATGGAATAACTCAGTTGAAATAAATCTTAATTATGCTAGAGTCACTACTCAGTGTGACTTCATTAAGAGCAGAACAGTAAAAGCCTTTTGGGAAAAAAGATCACTGATTACACAACCACTTTACTTCACATTTCTTCCTTCCTCATAGATTCTTTTCCTTCCCAAATTTTAAAACTGAATATTTTACGTAAACTTGAATACATATTATCACGTGGCAGGTTACATCCTAAACAGGAATCATTTCAAGTTAAAAGTTGAGAATGAAAACCCTGAAGGTAATATCTTTAAATTATACATGCAAGGTGCCATGCATCCATAGCTATCATGGCCATAAAATCTATGTTGGTTTGTTAGGCAATACATTTATGAAGCTTCAAGTACTGGACTACAGAGGTGAAGACTTAACTCTAATAAAAAAGACAGAGAAATACATTAATTACCATTCAAATAGCTCGAATGGGAAAGTTTAAATGAAATATTACAGAAAGAAAATATACCTTCAGTGCATCCTCTTGAATGTAGCATGCAACAATGGCTATAGAGTATAAACATATACATTGTTCAACAAGCTTATCAACTGTGCAAGAGGTTCATTTGTCATGATTTCACTTCTTACCAGACAGAAAGCATGCATAGCCAGATATATCATGGCAATAAGCCAGCTGAATTCAACAGAGTTATCTCAACAATGAATTCAAAATAATGTACTTTGAGGGAATGAAAGCAATCCAACTAGGAAATGCACGAAGGGTTCCACTTCACAGATGATGTAGACACTATCTAGAATCAGACATTAGGCATAATAACCCAGCAGACTCATGGTAACTGGAAAAAAGCATATACTGAAGATCCGATAGGCAGAATGCACCAGAGTGTCAATTGCTTGCATGGGCTGTGACCTTTCTTCAGAGGTAGCTCCAGCTGACCTGAACTGGTGCTGAAAAATGGGGAGAATTTATTGGAAAGAATTGAAAGCAAAATAGGCAAAAAAAGGAGAAGGAGTTAAAACCTATGGGCTCCCCATCCCCAAATCATTTCAGTGTGAACTGAATTATAAAACAGAATTATATTTTTTTGTAGCTGAAGATGAAAATTTTCCTTGTTCCACACAGACTGACTTACTTGCAGGAGTAACAACTGCAACAGCGTTTCATAGTGGATGTGGACTATGGCTGATAAATAAACTCATAAAGTTACATCTATGGAAGACCTGATTTGTTGTCTGCTCCACCCCTGCATTGATGCAGAAATAACAAAACTCTTCTTCCAGAGTGTACTCTGCATTTGTGTCCAGTTTACACAAATGCTACTGTACGTGCACGATATTGAGAAAGAGGCTGATTTGACATCACGTCAAACATTAACTCATTTCTGTGAGCCCACTTTGAATACTGATGTCATCTGATTTCTTAGCTTGCCACTCTCTGCTAGAGGAATTCCAGTGCAATTTTTAAATCATCTGTTCTGTATAAAAGTCTCATAACCCAAACATAAAAGTTGTGCTGAGTTACTGTGGGATTTATTCCTAAAATAGATGCTTAAGAGGTGTTTCTAAAGATTTTTTCTTTAATTTTCAGTTGATATTTAGTCAACTTAAATTGGTTAATCTCCCCAAATCTGGATGAGTCTGCAATGTTAAGTCTGGTCTTCCTTTATCCCCACACATTTTTAAAGGTATGATTAATTTACTCCTAATGCACAATAGTAAATGGGTCAGAAATGTCTGTGCCTTTCTGTGGTCACAACGGAAGCTCAGTTATAATTATCTACTTTGTGAACTTCCAAAGATAGATGATATGAATCCTGGCTTTGACTGCTTTGGGAAATGTTACTTTCCTTAATATAATGCATGACACAGATCCCTGCAATAAATCTGGGCAGTACAAGAGATGACCAACAGCTTCTCCAGTGACACCTCCAGGAGTGGTACCCTAGAGTCACAACTGTGCTGCAATAACCCAGGGTTTGTATGGGCCAGAAATGTAAGTGGAGGTGTGGAGAGCTTGACAATCATAGCCAAGAGTTCTAAAAAGGATAGGTATTGCACAATGTCTTCAATACGCAAATCAAGGGCAGTAAACAGTTCCTAACTAGAGATGCATCTGAGCTATTACTAAACATTAAATCATCCCCTGCTCCTTGCTAAACTATTTAGATCTCAATTTTGCAGTTGGCCCTTGAATATCTTAGGTCAAACCAGTAACCTTGATCTAGCTATACCTGAAGTTCAGATGTCCATTCAAACTTTGGAAGATTGGCCTATCTAGAAAGCGCTAATTTCTCTAAAACCTGGTGCATGGGGTTCCTTCAACAATCAAGAACTTCGACCACTCCTAAAACACAGAGGTCATTTTTGGCAAATGGTCATGGCAAAGCACAGACAGTAAGTAGAAGAGGTGAATCTGCATTCCTTGCAAACCAAATCAGCTAATGAATATTAGAAATGGTTTTCAAATGGCTTCTTGTGCTATAGGTGCATTTTCTCTGGCTCTCCCTAACCATGAAACAGTAGGATGAGATGAGACATGTCACATAACAAAGAATGAAATCCTTGCAGAAAGATTTTAAGTAAAACTTAGGTACACACCCTCTCCAGTGATCTCTGCTTGTCAGACTGCGTTAACCAGCTACAAATAGATACACATACACATTTTGGAAGGGAAACAGCTTCCAGATGTCTTTGAAAAATACCCACAAGTAATACAAAGTAGGCATAAACACTCCACATAGAGATATCTTTACACAGTGTCCTCATGGATGCCATATATTCAGGAAGACATTGCTTATGTAGGTGATGCTATACCATATTCCAGAGAGTAGAAAGCAAGCCCTTTTAAAATACTGAAAGGAAAGATGGACATGGCAAGCTCCAGTGAAGAGCTGGGCTGAGAGCAAACTGAAATGGCTAAATCTGTTTTCACCCCTTCTCTTGGGCTGCAAAGCTGTAGAAATTACATAGCAGAGAATGTTGTTGATAAGTTTTTTACAGTACAATGTCTAGTGTCACAGAGTAACAGCGGATATTCTGCACTCTCCTGTGAAATTTCAATGGCCATAACAAAGCTTTAGGTTGTACACAATCAACACTCAAATACTTAGGAATAATAATAAAGACCTTTCACTCTCTCCCCTTCCCACAGGGGACTAATCTGCCGTTTTACAACTAGGGTTTGATTCATCCCCATGTAAGCCATAACAAGGCCTTTCTGGTTTTTGTGTGTGTGACAAGTATTTGACTGACGTCTTGCGTAAAGAAGGGGAAAATCCCACTTCCTGCAGCATATTGCAGGGACCATCAAACACATCCCTTTGCCCATTGAACCAAATATATAATGGTAGATAGTGCAGGTGCTCCAGAGCTGACTCAGCTGTTACACAATCACATTATGCCTGTGATACGCAATCCATCAATACGTTTGAAGCACCTGCTTGATAAATATTCAGTATTTAATGTCAACACCAAGACATTAGAATTTTAAGGAGCGTTACACTGCAGGAACTGCAAATACTGCTGCAGTGGTAATGGCCTTTGTTAGTTTGATAAGGTCTGTTAATTCCAGGGGAAATACACAATTCAGAAACACTAAAGTGTACGTATGGCATTAACTACCCTCTTGGGATGAAGGTCATGTGTCATATTTAAAGAAACGATATGTTAAATTTCAGAATGGCTACGGTTATTCCTTCTCCTATATAAAACCACTTCCACCCATTAGCTGTATAGCTTTGCTGCCATCCACATTCACAATAACACTCTAATTGTGGTGTTAAAGATACACATTGTATATGAGAAATGGGAAGTACTTTGGCTTAGATTGTTTTAAAAATCTACTTCCCATGTGCATAGGTTTCATCTTAACCAACTTGCTCAAGAAAGTAAGATAAAAATACCATGGCATGTTTGTATCTCTCAATCTCGTTCCCTTTTCTCATTTGAAGTGTTGCTGTTTTTCTTTCTTTTCCATGGACAATTTTATCAAACAGATCTGCCTTTTCCCCTACTGTTTACTTTAGAGTAGCTCTTTTTTTCACCTTTGCTTCAGCCCTGCATACAACAGATGAAGCAATTCCCATTAGAGCTACAATTTGAGATTCCAGAACACTTATTGGCCAACAGACTCTTCCCTGGTGGACAACGAGGATTCAAAGGAAACATTTGAGCTTATTTTTACTTCCATTATTTTTGTTTAAAAAAGTTTGCACCTTGATGTATCATGAATACCCCTTCTTGATCTTCCTTTGCCTTGTCAGACCTGGCCAGCACAAGCAGCTGAGATCTTTGCTCTATTTTCCCTGCATCTCTGTGCAACGCTTTTTAAAAAGAGAATATACTATTAATTTTTTCTAAGCCTTTCAGACTGCAGTAACATGATCAGGATTCTCTTGAATCTCTATGCATTCGATCTCTTCTCGTTCCTTCCTTTTGGCCCGTTTCTTTTTCTTGTGGTGCTTTTTGGAAGGTGGGAAAAAGGTTAGAAAGACGGGCAAAATAACAAAACAGTGCAGAAGTGTGCAACTGCCGGCAAGCAGCAAGCATTTGAACAGTGTGAAGGTCAAGTTTGAAGGCACAAAGAGAAGGGGGACCAACCCAATAAGAAAAGAAGAAACGTTCTGCAAAATGGCTGTCCCATGCTCTTGGAGGGAGTTCTTTATACATTGAGTTCGGGTGTGCTCAGTAGCTAGTACAAATGTATAAAGCAGGGGTGCACAGTGATCTATGGCAAAATTCAAAGTGTAGATAAGGCACAGTATAGAAATGCAATCCATGTCTACATTCCATAAGGTCATCAAGCCAAGGACACCCAGCTCTATTGAGGTGACACTGAGAATTAACCAGAAATTTCCCAGAGGGTGGATAACCAGGAAAAAGGTCAGTATTAACACCAACAGGATACCAAACCCAGAAATCAGGACCGGCATAGTTACTGACAAACCATAGTGGTCCATGAAAACAAAAGTAGGATTGAACACAATGAACTTAATGCTCTGTATAAGAGAGAGTGGCCTTAGCTTCTCCAGCAATTCTATTGCCTCCCTCTGTGTGTTTTCACTAGTCCTGGCCACCAGGTACAAACGAGAAGCAATTATGTTGTTCTCATCTCCAGCTTTGGAGAAAATTATGTCATTTTTGAAGTGCTGGAATTCTGGCTTTTTTAAAAAGGAGTTCTGGAGGATGCTAATAAAGTCACTTTTGTTGGTTGCACTGATATTACCCACTCGAAGGTACTGGTAGTACTGTTCAATCCAGGACACTGTATTGAACCCCTGGCTTAGTGTTTTGAGATCTTCTTGCACAGTACCATTCCAGTACTCCAGAGGTTCGTAGATGTAGAAACCTATCACTGGGCTGTAGTTGCTGAAATACTTTTGCTGTATGAGGGCATAGGAGACGCTTGGAGATTCACTGGCAAGAAGATTGATAATGTTTGCTCCATCACTAATCTGTAAGCACCCCATAAAGGAGAAAGAGGCATAGATGAGATACAGTATCACCACAAATGGCTTGACATAGATATTGGTAATCCACTCATTGTAGTGCTCTCGGAGGAAATGCTGGATAAAGTGATGCTGGTACGGGTTGGTCTCATGATGAGAAGTATGATGATGTCCATCATTCATCATAGTCTGGAACCACACAGGTTTCCGGTCCAGGTATTCCGCTGAAGGGATTTTACAGCAGAAGATGCTGTGATAGCGGTTCTGCTCCAGCTGGCCAGCAAAGACCAAGCAAGAGCCAAAAAAGGAGAAAATATAGAAGTAGTTCAACAGGATGGAGACACACATGTTCTGGCAAAAGACTTTTACAGCTTCGATGTTGGTGAAAGGGCTTGCACCCATGCCAAAGGCTATGAAATACAAGGAACTTGTCATTGTGTAGGAGACCATGACATCTGAGTAGGCATCTGCTACTCTATCCTTGAATGGTAGATTCTCTCTGGTTCGACGCCATCCTGAAAGAAGTTCAAACACTCCTTTCGTTCCATGACCTGGAATGAGAAAACAATGTATGTATATATATCTATATATATATCTGGATCTGTGCATATACAAAGGGGTCCTCTAGGTTTTTCCTCCTCCAGGAGTCAAGAAACTTTGTCAGCTAAATATTGTGATGACTTTGTCACCGGTTAAAGACATGGCATTTAAAAGACATTCAGTGTTCTTAATGGAGGTTGAATTAGGTCCAAACAGTCTGCAGACAAATATAAGTCTGGAGTTCATTTTTAGAATTACTTGGGGCATCCTACTACGTCTGTTGAGATTTAAGGGATTAAATTGAAACACTAATGCAAATGACAACATTGTCTTCCAGAAGACGCAAATTAAAGGCAATTTGATAAATAAGTAGGTGTGATCAAGAAAGGGAAAACATAATTCTTCATTCTAGGCAAGACAAAAAACATACAAAAGAAACAATATACTGCCATTAGCACATATCACCAGAATTATTTGTATGATGGTTTTCTACCTCCTGAGTCGATGTGGAACTTCTCCATGGTGGTATGCAAGTTTTCATGCTGTATGAATGTTGAAATGCTGGTGATAAAGATGGAGAGTAATGTTCTAGCTAAGTCATTGCTCCACATCTATTGTCTAGAAAACAAAGGTTTGGGGTTTTTTCATTATTATATCTCCCTCTATCTCTCCTCTCTCTCAGGTATCCAGAGTTCTGCCTGGTGAGGAGGAATTCCCTTAGCTCGCATGAGAGGACATTCAGAAAAGAGTCAGATGTGGTCAGTAATTACTGAGAATTATTTTAGATGCAATGAATTTTAAACAATTGAAGTTTAATACATTTCCTTTCATTTTACAGTCCAGATAGTCTACAATTATTAAATTTTGGGACAGAATGGTAAAGTTGAAACTAATCTTAAGGGAAAAGGTTTAACTAACTGATAACACTCACTCATTGTGTATGCATATTACATAACATGCAAATATACCTTTTAGAGAAATTCAATCTTGGGGGAAATGTGAAAACTAACAATTAAAACCAAATTCAAAGTTGTTCTGCTTTCAAACAAAATTTTTGGTCAAATATACATATTTGGGTTTGGATGAGAAAGTGGAATGATTTCTGCACTTGGGATCAAGTGCTGACAAAATTTGGGACAATGCAAGGAAACACGGTGCTGAGCAGAGGAAGAAGTAGAAGCAGATTGCAGATGCTCCTGCCTCTGTGTAGCTTCACTCTCTGCAGCACAAGAATTACATGCAGCAACGCATGCACAAAGGTAATTTTCTTGTAATACAACCAGAAATATGATAACAGGAGGTCTGCAAATAATCAAGTGTGTAACAGTCAACAAAACGCTTGTTGAGTTTGTAGTTTTACTAAATTTGTTTGAATTCATACAGCTTCTTATGTTGCCCACAACAGACTCCTGACAGCCATTCTAGACAGGGAAAATTACCACATAAACTTTCAAGTACTGTGGCTGTTACCTGTTTTACTGCAAATCAGTGTCTCCTGTGAACAATAAACACACAGTACTACACAAGTCTTACAGAAGCCAAAAAGACTGTGTGGAAATGCTGCTCTTAAAGATCAGCATCTTGTTTCAGAAGGGAACTTGAATGTCATGGTAACTTTAGGTTTAGCCATTCTCAAGGCACGGCTGCCTTGCACACTGTCACTCTTGGACTATGAAGTTGAAAGTACTGGTTCCTTGGGTGAGTAAAGCTGCACCATATAGTAACTTGAAAGCAATATTCTATTATGCTTAGAGCAAGCATGTAAACACCCTGGAGATTGTGGACCACAACTTTCAGAGCTCATGTTCCGGCTTTATTTAATATTATAGGATTCATGAAATCATTAAGTTTGGAAAAAGCTTTTACGATCAGCAATTTCAATGATTACCCTAACACTGCCAAGTCTGTAGTGACAGATGTACATGTCTTTTAAATATCTCCAGGGGTGGTGACTCCCTGGGCAGCCTGTCCTAGTGATTGACAATCCTTTTGGTGAAGAAAATTTTCCTAATATCCAACATAAATATCTCATGGTGTAACTNTTGATTAGTACTAACTTTTAAGTGTTATCATGTCACTTAACACTCAGTGATGAGTATTTGGGTGCATTTGATCACAGGGTAGGTACATAATGAGAAATAGAATCATCAGGGATCAGGAGGAACCTCGAAAGATCATCTAGTCCAATCAACTTCCAACAGCAGGACACCCCAACCAGGTCCAGGCAGGTTTCAAATGTCACCAGAAAAGGAGACTCCACAAACCCCCCAGCCAGCCCCCTGTAGTGCCCCATCTCCCTCCCTGGGAAGAAGCTATAGAATCAGTCAGGGTTGGAAAGGACCACACGATCATCCATTTCCAACCCCCTGCCATGGGCAGGGACACCCCACCCTTGCTGCTGCAAGAAGATGTCTTTGTCTGATTTGTTGTCCCATAACGCTAATCGTTAATCTCAGTTCCAAGTTTCCTAGTCAGGCACTGTTGTTCTCTCCAGATAAGCAGGTCTATTCCCCTTTCCAACAAGGATAAAACTCCATTATTTCTGAATATTTCCTAAGTTTTTTGGTGATTCAGACACCACTGCCCCCTGTAAAATTCTAGTCCTTCAGCTTCATCGCTGACAGCATTGACAGAGGAGTTAGGTTCACTGAGTAGTTTTAGAAAGATTCACAAGGGCTTTGGCTCTGAGTCAAAACTGCCAAGCTTCTCTGGTGCTAACATGACATGAACGAAGCACAGCAATTTTTTATTTGGCAGACAAGCAATGGCCTATGACTACTTAAGAAGAAAGGGGAAAACAGAAATTGTGATTCCAGTACTTGTGAGGTTAGGAGAGAAAATAAAGGAATCTGTATAGAAGGTGGAAGCATTTAAAGATTTTTCTGCCTTAAATTTCAAAACAAAATGCTAATTATGAGCAGATATCCAAACTAAATTTGTGGAGGATAGAGATAGAAATGAGAAGAGTGATAATATAGATTAAAGACCACTTGATTCAGGTAAATTTATTCAAGATTGAGGAGTCTGCAAATCAATTAAATGCTAAGCCAAAGCAATCTCTGAACCAGTGGCAGTCACCTTAGAGAGTTATTGCAGATAGAAAAGTCCAAGAAGAATGGAGAGAAGAAGCCTAGTATCTATTTTCAAAAAGAGCAAAGATGACCTGTAGAATTTAATGCCCATCAGCTTACTTCCTATCTGAAAAGATAAGAGAATAAGCAATTGCAAACCGATTTACTATTACTGAGAGGATAGGAAGGTGATCAGAAAACACTGATAGAGATTTATCAATCAAATAATCTCAAGTTGAGCTAGTTTCTTGCTTTGAAAAGTAACTAGCCTAATGGAAAGAAGGAGACAATCTTACATCAGTAAAGCTTCTAATGCCTTTCTAATGGACTAAGCAAGTTTTAAAGTCTATTGAACTTAGTATTCTAACTAATCGTTACAACTTAGTATTCTAACTAATCATTGTTTTCATTTGCAGAAAAAAATTTTCCAGTTAAATATCAGGAAAACCAAATCTTTCTTCCTCTTCATTAAACACCAGATCACACTACCTAAGGGAGGTCATAAAGCTATTGCAAGTCTAAAGGTTAAATAAATACATGTTAATGGACGTGCTAGGTATGTTCTGCCTCAGCGCTGTGAGGTTGATTCTATGCAGATTCATGAGGTCTCTCTTGTACCATCATACCTAACTTTGACTTAATTTAGGATTACTTAATCATGAAAACCAGTCTGCCTGCTGTGTTCTCTTAACCAAATCATGCATGCTCAGCATTCATGTGTTACTTCTGCCACAGCTTGTCAACTCCTGGCTACAGGAATTTTATGTACATTTGTCACTGAACATAACACCCACTGAGAGGCTGGTCTGAAGTCCCTCGGCTTTAAGTGCATTTGCTGTATTTGTCAAAAGTGCTACATTTCAAATTTACCAAAAATGCATTATCCGAAGTGCCATATCACAGCTTTACTCAATTCTGCACTGAGAAACCCAAATATTATATTCATTTTTCATTTAAAAAAATTACAATTTCTCACCTGCAATTTTGTTATATGTACACAGGATGCAAGGACGGCTTACTTTTCGATCACAGTAAGTATATTTTCACATTAAAATTATTTGTGTGGGTCTACTGCAAATAGCCTTTGCATTATATTATCTAGAAAAACAGCCTCTAACAACTTGAGAGGGAGAATCTCAAGGTTTTTTTCACCTGCAGATAGACAAACAGGGTATATAGATTTTTCTTCTCTTTCTAAGCACTGGAGAAGCCAATCCATCTCCTGGAAAAATTAGGCTGGTTTTATCTAATTAATGCCCCATGATAGCAAGGGCCATGGCCATTAGTAGCATATAAATGTGACCTATTGTCTGTCTAATTAAATATTTTAAGACAATATAGTTAATTCAGGTGAATTAACCATGCCTGTGTTATTCAGAAGCTGAGGCTGTGATCTAATATTGTCTTCTTAAGATTTATGAAACTATAGATTTGAAGATACATCCCAATTTGGATATTTTAGGCTTGTATAATCACTTTTTTACACAGACAGTGCTTTGCATCTCAACACAGTACATGTAGCATGCTTCATGTTCTTCTGCTTAATCACTATTAGTATCCACATTTACATTTAGAAAACTGAAGCACAGAGATTAAGCAAATTTATCACAGTCACCAAGGACCATCCACAATTCAGAAAAGAAGCAGCAATAGAAAGAATAGAATAATAAAATACTTGTTAATGAAGTCCTTGGGGTTCTTGATGCAGAAGGCAAAAGCAGTTCCGAGCTTGGTGATACCCTAGGTACCATTAGGATGTGGAATGAACTGTGAACCTTAATCTAGATTCTGTTCCATAAAGTTTAACCTCAATGCAATGCTTCTGGACAAGAAGCGGTCCTTGACCACAAGGTCAACACCTTGGTAGCTTGGTTAGGGACAAGTAGATGATAGAGAATATTTTAAAAAAACCTATTCCAAAATATAGTTAAGAAAATAATGGTTTTGATTTTATATCTCTCTAGGTACCTCTAAAATGTCATTGTTCACGAAGCTGGATTGTAGACCTTTTCTTCTTTATTTAGTTTTGCCTTAGCTATTGTGCTGTTTTAGTTGTCACCAAGTGGAAGTGGTAGTGGGTGATATGTAATGAGGCAGATGGGGGATAGTGGTTTACTCTTTCTCCAGTATAAGAATTGAAGCAGAACTTTGCAGATACAGGATCTGACTGCTGAAGAAATGCACCCTTGAGTAACACTGTCCATTGGGAAAGGTTTCCTCAAGCTATAGGGATTATCAGAAATATTACAGTATTAACATCTTCTGAATGTCACTGAGTTTATAAAGTTCAACCTCATCAAGGTCCTGCATCAGTTTTAACTAAACAAAGGATTCTTTATCTTATTGGATACACGGCATATTGTGATATTGAAAAAGCATCCAAATAGAGAAATTCAATAATTTCTAGGTACATTCTTCTTCTGGAGCCATGGTGTACCCATTTTTTTCTCTAGCCAGATTTATAATGACATGCTGGCAAAGGTGTACACACCCGACTGTGCATTGCCATTCTGAAAAGTATGCAGGGTGGAACTGATCTTTTACATAACAGATCCCTATCTTGATAAATCAGCTGATGTACAGGGCTGGGTTTTACAGTAAGACTGTTTAACAAAGTGTGATGAAACCTCAACCAGTTGAACCACGAGTCTTTAGCAACAAGGACCTCAAGGAAACCTTGAGGGCCTCACAAGGAATTTTGGTATTTCTAGATTTTAGCGCTTTTGACAAACACAGCAAACGCGCTTAAAGCTCTCATGAATATCATAAACCAAGTCAGTCATGCTTAATGGATATTCGTATTTTGTTAACAATCTTTCTGCCAGCCTACTTTGCAGTCCTGAACACATTAGTAGCTTCCACCAACCAAACTGTGGTGTGTCCCCATTGTAAAGTGAACCCCATTAAAAAAGTATCAGTCCTTCATGGGGCACTTCCATCAAACACACAGACTATGCTTGATGCCTTCATGTGTGCTCCACATGACTGCATTTATATCTGCTCAGATGAGCACTTCTGAAAGCCTTTTAAATAATTCTAGGAATTGCTGATGAGACCAAAACATAAAAGGATTAGTGTCCTCATGGGCATTTCAGTGAAGCCTGGCAGACAGCAATCCCATGACTGTTTGAGGCTGAAAAACAGCGAGGAGAGAGGCAAACATTATGTTTGCTGTATAATGGCACTTCAGAAGAGCTCAGTATCAGCCTAACAGTATTCCCATAAAATATCACTTCTCACGCACAGCTATAGCCATGGCAGCTTATTTCCCTGTGGTGGCTACAGCAGTAGATGTTGACTGAGGTTATCTCTCTGAATGATTCTCCCCATGAAATGCCTCTCTCTTTTCACCTCTTAGAAAGGCAGCTGAGATTTTCAGCCTGACTTTTAGACTGTTAAAATCACATAAGAGCAATCATTTCTGTTTTCATCTTCTTTTCTTAAACTTTTCCCTTGTAAAAGAAAGTCTATATGGAACCATCTGCCTGCAGAAGAAGAAAATCAGTGCTGTGGCAGTTGTCCAATGGAATCTCCCAGTAAATTTGCCTTCCAAGACCCTAATGAACATCAGTTCGTAGGTTACACCAATCTCTTGCAAACACAGATGAAAAATGATGGTTCACTTGCACTTTTGTTATCCTCCTTTTCACATTGTCTCTTTGGCTAATCAGCACCATGATCCTTGTCAGCCCCTCACTCTACCCTTTCCCATCTATCTTAAAATGAATGTTGTCCTAGACAACATAAACAAATCCAAACATGAACAAGCAACTTTGGAAACCAGGCTAAATTACATCACGATCATTTACCCATATGTCACATCCCTTTGGCACATCCTCAGTCTTCCATTAGTTTCTCTTTCTCATTTTGCAGACTCTCTGAGGCAAATAGTGTTATCCCTATTTGCACAGAAAACAGCATAATGGGACCTTGATCTTGATTTGAATTAAGAATAATTACTGCTAACATGAATTTGGCATCCCTGAATTTGAATTTCATCCAGTTTTGGATCTTTCTTATTGACAAGGCCTTTCCAGAGCTTCACCATAAGCATCTCTGGGTAGAAGCCCAGGGTTGAGCACTGGAGATGAGCCAAAGACCAGCTGGTCCAGATGCAAACATATTTCTAGCTGAACCATGGTGACACCACTCTGTATTCAAGGTCTGTTTGCTACAGTTCATTTTAAGGTCAAATTTAAACATTTTTCATGCCTAAAAACTCCTTCTTCTTCTTGCTAGTGGGAACTGAAATATTAAACAGCACCACCTCCCCGTTCCATGTATTGAAACAGAGCTGAAGAGGGAGAATGTTTCAGTGGATGTGATTAGTCATCAGGCTGAACACCTCATTATGTGAGATTTACGTTTGAGCTAACATATACTGCTTGCAAATTGTATATAGAGTTGGAATCCTGCTTAGTTTTCTGCTATGCTTAGCAGTGAACTAGAATGCTTTGCTCCATTTCTCATCTAAACCTTATAATAAACTTTGTAAAGAAGGACTGCACATATGGAGATGGCTATACATTCGTAGGAATTTTAGAAGTGACATATAGAAGACAAGAGAATGAACTCAGATCAAGTTATTCCTTTATGCTAACAGGATAGGATGGATTTGTGACACCGAGGGGGATGCTTTGTTTATCAATTGGAATTGATAATTCAGTAACATCCCAAAGAAAATCAAGAAATGAAGACGGCTTGATGAAATCTGCATTCTGACATCCATAAGAAAAAAAATCTATACTCAAATAATTACAGAAACAATGAACTTGGTCATTTGCTGCTTTTTGCAGATTGAGAGAGAGAGAAATTGCAGATCCTTTAAAGAAAATCAAGAGACCAGTTAAATGGAGAAGCAAATAAAAGGTGTGAAAGAATATGTGACTGGAAAATGAGCAGTACATTTGTTAGAGCGGATGAAGAAAGAGCACTGGTGTATGAATAGAGTGGGACAAGCTTCTGGATTCAGCCATTAGGGAAGAGTATGATGTTTTCAGTGGTGGGACCCAATTATGAAAGAGGAAAACCTTTATCTTTCAGTGACAAATTACATTTGCCAGCTCACTTTAAGGTTTCTGAGTAACAGGACTCCACGTTCCCTTGCTTGAACAGCTGGAAACTCTCCTGAACAAAGCTCTGTAGAGATTTGTCTCCCTTTGAAAGGTTTACAGTCTGTCTGATTGTGGATATTTCTCATACATCCCCAGCACTTAATGAGGCACCATCTTCTTATGTTGGCTGAAGATCTGGCCCTGTGGTTAGTTTGGTTATTGGGTTTCATAATGCACTGAAAAGTGCAAGTATTGCATCTTGGCTGAAGTAGCTCATTTTTGACTCTTCTCCCAGGGCCAGGTTCTAGCTGGAAATAGCAGGGCTAACTTCCATGTCCATAGTTAATGCAGGACAAACCCATTTCTTCTCTAATAATTTCTGTTGGGAAATTACTCCAGCCGGTGACACCGTGTAGCAGAGAAGAGCATGCCTGCTCATTTCTCTGCCACTGAGGTTTCCATCAAAACTTCTTATCTTGATGTAAAAACACACCTTTTCTGCAATGAAGAGATAGCTCCAGCCCAAAGGGAATGAGCCTATCTGCTGACAGGGTGATATTTTTAACAGTGCTGTTAGTGCAGGATTTGCTGACAGTTGTTTACTTCAGGAAAGAGAGGGGAAGGCAGAGCAGGAGGTGTTAGCCTTTCACTTGTGTTTGCCAGGAGTGAAGAAAATATAGAGAACTGACTCAGCAACTTGAAAAATACACATTAATTCTCCCTTTTCCTTACCCAAAAGCCCAGCTTCTGCATTGCACAAGAATGTGGAGGAAGGCTGCTTTGCTGCCCTGCCAAGCCAGAGATGGCACCTGGGAAGGAGGTATTTGAAGCTCTGCAGCACCACAGCTCAAGTCACCTTACCAGTGGAACCACTCAGGCAGGGAAACATCCTCCCTTTCAGCTGTGAGACACAGGTAGCTGCCAAGTGGTTGATGCAGCGATGTGACTGTGTCCTGTCTGGTGTTACACAAGCTGTGCTGCTCACACAGTTACTCTGTAGAGGAGCAGCAGCCCTCTCCCATATTCCCAGCATCATCCTGCAAATTTACCCTGGGGACTGTAGGCTGAAGATCCAGGATGAGTGGGTTGCACATATACCATTTATCAAAGAACAGTGCTGAGGAATACTCTAGATGCAGGAATTCATTCAGCTGAGCTACCAAATGGTTGTAATGGTCCTCTGTATGCTTTTGTGTGGGGAAAAAGACTTTCATTAGACCTAAGAGTTTTACTCACTAGATGAGCAAAATGAAACTGAGAAGAAATCATTGCAATAAACCCCTACACCTCACCTTCCGTTATTCAGCTTTATTGGATAATTACAACTGTGACATGTAGATGACATGCCTGGTGCTCTGTGACTCTCAGCTAGACTCATAATGCTGTGTTCCAAACCCTGTAACACTATACACATGGAGCATTCAGGAGGCTAGCAGGACTTGCATACATTCATGAATGAAAACTTAAAGTCAGCACCAACACACCTGAATGTGGAAGCCAGTGAGACAAGAAGGACCTGGAGCCTGGGGAAGCCTTGTGGGGAAATCTGACTTTATGTTTGACCTCTTGAAATTCTAGTTTTTAAAACACTTGCCATTAGCTGCTATCAGAGCTGGGATGCTGAATGGGATAAACCCTTTGTCTTGAATCAGCCTGAGTGCTTCTACATCCCTATGTATTCATGGGGATGACTGCATTAAAATCCATTTGCAAGTGAAGAATGAATTAACGCTATGCAACTCTTACAACCTTTAGTTACAGCATTTAAGTTTCTGACTTTACTAATGTTAGTCTTACAGTAATAGCATGTAGAAGCCTGTCTTTGAATTGATACAAAGACTTGCCTTGTTCACTGCCTGCTCTCAGGTTCTCTTTATCCTTGCCATGTGTACACAGCCCAGATTAGAAATTGATCATTTTGCCACGGCAGTGCATCCATCAGTTCCCACATGCACTACATACATTAATGTATATCATGAGCTCTCCGAGATTGTTATGGGTATTACAACAATTTTATGGAAAGGAAATTGAGTCAGAAAGAAATGTAATTTTAAAATACTAGGATCCATCAGTGAGGGCTTGGCATTGATCAGGCCTTGCTGTTCTCATATAACACAGGACTTTTATTGCAATTTACATGCTTTAAAGCCTGTTATCAACCAATATGGGGATACTCTGGGAATTTATGCCTTGGATGTTAGATCAAGACACACAAGAAGTAAACTGCACAACCTAATAGGTGTCTGCTGAAATAGGTTGTTTTCCCAGCTATGAAAAAAATTTCCCAGCTATTGCACATGGCTGTTGCTTTTTTCTCAAGCCCTAGTCTCATACCTTGTTGCTTCTCAGCCTTTCTAAGAGCTGCCACCAACACTCCTTCCCTGAATAGCTCTGATTTAACCCCTCAGTCATTGGCCAGAGGACCCCACAAGGAGCTGGAATCAGACCAACCAGCTCTTTCCCGGTTTTGTGCTGCATTGCCTCATTCTCAAGCTTCTTCTCATAAAACCTGGTGAAATGGCTGTAAATAAAGCACAAGATGAGCTTTCTTTTCATGGCAAAACTCCCACAGACATCTGATATGTCCCAGCATTGGCATGAAAAATATGAGGGGGCTGGCTAAAAAAAAGCCTTTTTCAGTTGGTGTTTAGCAGCTCATTACTGTATCTGAAACCTGACCTTTTCCAGTGTGTCCTGGGGGGTATAAATAAGCTTTCTCTTAATTATTGTGCTTACTAAACTCACTGTAGCCTTAAAACAATGTATGAGAACCATTTCTGTTTTCCTAGGATTACAAGGAGCAGTGAGCCAGCAGTCTGCCCACCCCTTCTCCAGGATTATTTTGAAAATCCGTATTTTCACTTGTGAATAATTTTGAAAATGAAATGAGTTTGAATGTGTACTTTCCTAATACCTCAAGGAGGAAGAGAGTGGGAGGAGAAGTGAAGAGGGAGTTGTTTCACTGATGAATCTTTTGTTCTGCAGAGGTCACTGGAGATTCCTCATCTACATCTCTTGCAATGAATTAATTATTTCTAGGGTTAATTTTCTGTCACAGAGGCCAGCTGGTGCAATTTAAGAACCGCTATGCTATTTTACTTCTTTAGCCTCCGAATCTGAATGGCTACATCAGAAACCTAATTTGCACCTGGGACTTATTTGGGAAGGTGTCGTGGGCAGGGCAATGTCCTGCTAGGGAGCATGCAAACAATCTAATGCCAGATGGACAATCACAGCCCTGGCCCTGTTCTCTTTTCTAGAAAACGCTTTAGCCAAAGGGTGAGGATGTGCTGTCACTGTGCACACAGAAGGACCACACAGATCCTTAATTTTCCTAGTACTAGTGAGGTAACTAACTTTCATGTTTATGTCTGTAAAGATGGGTGGGGAGACAGTACTTTTGTGTACATAGGAGGAACGACAGTATTCTAAATTTAGTTTATCATTCTTTTATAGAGATGGTACACTGGTTCAAAGTGCTTAGAACTATACTAGTGGGAGTTGTCTTACTTCACAGTGTAGCATACACAATAGTGTATCACTAGCATCAGGTTTGGGACCAAACCTGTTCTGATCCCATCATTCCCACCTGACTTTATTGTTTGCATTCATTTATTTCTCTGACCATTAAGAAATGACAGGGCTTTTCATGGCGATAGGAACTGTGGAGATGATGTCTGGTTATTCTTTTGTCTGATGTGCCGATTCAGCTGTCTTTGTTCTCTAAAATGGACTTCAAACGAGCTGACTTCACCCTCCTCAGGGATCTACTTGGCAGGGTATCATGGCATGAAGTCCTGGAGGGAGGAGGCATTCCAAGAAAGAATAAGGCAGGCAAGAATGCCAAGATGCCAGCATGGATTATTATGGTGCTCCAGGACTTACTTGGACGAAAAGAAAGTCTATAGGTAGTGGAAGCAGAGACAGGATGAGTGGAAGCAGGGACAGGTTGAATGGAAGCAGTACAGAGGATTTGTCTGCACAGCCAGGATTCAGATTAGAAAAGTAAGAGCAGAGATAGAATTAAATCTGGCCAGGGGGTAAAGGGAAACAAGAAGGGTTTCTTTGCATCCATCAGTAACAAAAGGAAGGCTAGGGATG
>VZRI01000928.1:39928-157038 GCA_013397515.1 Upupa epops | reverse complement strand
TGTAGCCCCCTTCAGATACTGGAGACCACAATAAGGTCACCTTGGAGCCTCCTCTTCTCCAGACTAAACAGCCCCAACTCTCTCAGTCTAGCATTACAGGAGAGGTGCTCTAGCCCTCTGATCATCCTTGTGGCCCTCATTTGGACTTGCTCCAGCACGGCCACAACCTTCTTGTAATAAAGGCTCCAGAACTGGACTCAGTACTGTCAATTAACAGTATGACATTTTCCTAGGAAATGAACTACACATGTGGCTTTTGCCACATGCTGGAGAGAAAGAGCACATGAAAACAGACTTGGCATCTATTATTTATGGAGAAATGACAATAAACACAGAAATCCCTAAAACAAACTGTTTATATGTCTTGTGATTAAATGTTATACTTCTACTGCATCAGGGAAGGATATCACATTGGCTGGATGTAACTTGCTCTCGACAAGTACCTACTAGCCTTTAATTATCACCTTTTTAACCTGCTAGTGTTTACAAAACGATTGTTCAACAATCTTATTCTCTCTCTTAATGATAGTTAGATTGCCTGGTTTATTATTTTATGGATCTGTCCTCTTTTTTCTGCTATTTAAAGATTAGTATTATGCTTCATTCTTTCCATCCTCTGTCGCCTGCCCTGGCCCCTACAAATTCTAAGGGAATAATTGAAGTTTACAAGGTTATTTCTGATAGTCTCTTGAACTTAGGAAAATAAATTCCATCAGGCTCTGCTGGCATGGAGATATTTATCTTATGATGTACGGCTCTCAAAACCACTAGGGACTCTACTGAGATACCTAAACATAAGTGTCCAGAACTTGAGTATTCAAGATATCGAAACATGATTGACAAGATTCAAACTCCTAGAAAATGGAACTGAGTCCGGAAAATTGTATTTGTTTGTTAGTTCAGACGTGCACAGAACGGGTCAGAATTCAGATGCAGATTCAGATACATAAATTTCAGCATCTGAAGTACCTGGAAGGTAGGTACTGATGATCTCATCATGGTTGGTGGAAGTCTTTTCAACAATCAATGAAACCTATAAAAGTATTCAGCTCATCCTGAATAGGGTAAATATATTTGACCAACTGAAAATCTCTTTTGACTAGGTTTGTTTGCTAGTGATGAATCCAGCTGTGGAAGTGCAGAGATCCACTGACATTTCAGGTACCTTTGAACATTTCACACAGAAAAAAGTAAGTCAGAATGACATGAGATCTTTTCATGTCCTTTTGATATGGCAGCTGGGCACCAGACAGCAAATATCCCAGGCCTTCTGAAACAGCACAATGATTCTATGATTCTATGATCTGCATTTAAGCAGCTGAATCAGATGCCCCTGAATAGACAGCATGCCAGTAAAGATATCATGCAGTGGGATTCTACCTGTGATTCAAGAAAAGCATGAGTGTCCCATAGCTCTACTAAAAGTAGTGTCCTTTAGCATGATTCAAGCAGACATCATTGTTTTGGTAACTGAATCAACTTCTTTTGCACAAGGTATTAAATCAGCTACTATTCCTAAGTAAAATTCTGTTACCCTATTTTCAATTTTCAAGTACATTTTTTTTTACTGCAATGTTATTCCTCCCTCGAGAAAATTATCTTTTGCAATAATCTTTCTATAACACTTAAAATTATGTTGATTTTAAGGAAAGCCTGGAGGTAATCATCCAGGACTTGTCTATTGATTCCCAAGAGCCCAAGGTAGTTTTTATCACCTTGGCACTCTCTTTGAAAGTCAGTATTTTCAGATTAAGCTGCATATTTTATTACTGTTACGGTTGGTGGCTTTCATATTCTGTCACTTCCCACTGAAATCAAGTGTGAATTGTCAGGATGTACCTGTTGTTAGTCTGGACCCCTCACTACTCATTTAGCAATGTGTAATGTTGTGGAACATACAGATTTATCCTCTTCTTGACTTACAATGTAAGCTGTAAATTTAACTCTATGCAGTTGTGATTGCTTCAGGTGTTATAACAACCATGTAGTAATTTTCTGTGTTTTAATCTGCTTTGATTTATTTAAGTTATTTGCCAATGATTACTTCAATGCCTGTTTCCCATTGATCTTTTCTCCTATATTCGTATGTACTCAGGTGTCATTCATTATCACTATATTATCACCTTCTTTTGTAGCTTTCAAACATCTTTTTCATATTTTACTGAAAAGTGAAGCAAGCTAACTTGGGGCTGGATCCAGCATTGAGGTATTTCTTTACCACGGTCTCTACTGAAGTGTGCTACAAGTTATTGAGGTCCAAATTCTTAAAGCTGTGCTATAAAGTAGTAGGGCATCTTTATAGAAGAGCATTAAATAACACCCTCAAATGGGCACTGCAAAACTATTTGCCACATTTCTGATTGCTAATGAGGTCACAAATAATTCCCAGAGACAGTTAATGATGCATTATAAGGCCAAGAACCATGCCCAATAGGAAATCCAGACAGGACCCCTCAGTTTTGAAGGCTACAAAAATTGAAAGGTATGAATGTTATCAGGTAAAGCCAGCTGGACTCCAGGATAAAAAGCAATAGCCAAGTCTTGGTAACTGATACAGGCACAACCATTGCTTCCAGTGGTTATTAGATGTATAAATACTTCAGAGAATGGAAAGCTACAAAGTACTATGTTTTCTCTTTCCTTGCTACCGGCAGATTCTACATAGAATCAAATAGACTCTGTTTTGTTTCTTGGGAGCACTTCCTTGTGGAAAGGGTGATTATACATTGGAATGGACTGCGCAGAATGGTAGTGGAGCCCCACCCCTGGAGGCATTTAAGAAAAGACTGGATGTGATGCTTAGTGCTATGGCCTAGGGAATTGTGGCGACATTAGGTCACAGGCTGGATTTGATGATCTTAGAGGTCTTTTTCAGCCTCCATAATTCTGTGATTTCACACTTTTACAAAACATCTGGAGTGCGGTTTCTCTGAACATCTGCAACTATGAGCTAGTGTTTAGACACCCGTTTTAGTCCATGGAAGGGCAGTGTTTTTAGTCTAGAAGGCTCCTTCAGAACAGATGATGCATATGGTGCACATATTATCCTAATGATTATTACAAAAGAAAGCAACGCTGACTTGCTCAGTGAACCAGCTCAGACTGTTCTTAGCTCAAGTTTTATTTCTTCTGGTTTCTGTGAGTTTGGGCATTTCAATTTCACCTTCTAAATAGGTTTCTGCAGAGGTTTTATGGACTACCAAAAATTAGTTGGCATAATGCTGAAATCCAGAGACTTGAAAATAAAACCAACTCAGGATCAGTCTGTTGTCTTTCTGGCTTTCTGAGATAATAATTGTTCTGTTCTGTGTAATTCTTTTTTAGGAAAAAAAATCCTTCATCTAGTTAGCTTCTGTTTGTCAGGTTTATACTTTGCATAGGAATGATGATCAATGTATGTCTTATCTGTTCTCCATCAGGATTTTCCCTCTAACTTTTCAAGGTCTTAATGATTTTATGTTTCATTGTCTAATAATTATAAAGTCTTTCAAAATTTTAGGTTTTTGTTGATGAAAACCAAATAGCTATAAAATACTGGTAAACTTCTCCTGGGAGTAGCAAATTCAATCATGTTTTAATAAACACACTCTCTCAATTCACTCCTTGTCTTTAAGTTTCTAAATATTTTCCCCTATTAGTCAACCAAGTGGTCTCAATTCAACTGTCAGAATGAATAATTAACCCGGTTCAGTAATTCTATTAAGCTTTTTCTCCCCATAACTGATGGGTAAAGGTGTCTTACAAATAAAACATAAACATTCAACATTTCCTAAATCTTTTAAGGTGCTCAGAAACTTAGTCCTCACCTTATCAGTGGGATAAGACATCCAAAGACTTCTGTGGTTCTGGTTTCTTGTCATATTTAATTATCTTTCCTGAATTGAGTGACATTTTCTCTCTGACTTGAAGGCCTGGAGAAGATGCTTGTTTTATTCATATGTTTTGCTTGCATGTTGCCAGATGAGCAAAGAGTAAACAGCTTTGCAAACTTAGACACGGCCCCTTGGCACAATGTAAAAAGTAAGTGAAGTCTTCTGTAAAGAGTCTGCAGTATTCTGCACTGAATAAAGTTGTCAGGTACCCTTGAAAATAATCTCACCCAATACCTGACTTTGCATCCTCTGGTTTTTCCCATTTTCTCACCTTCTCCTCCCTTGTTAGCCATGATTTTCCTTAAATGTCAAGAACTGGGCTTTGTGTTTGCTAACATACAGATATAATGAAATGCTACATAACTCTGGCATGGGATGCCAGGCAACCCTACAGACCTCCCCAGCAATTCATCAGGTACTCCTGTACAGCAGAAGTAACATATGAAAACATCAATTTCCCCTGTCAGATGAAATTTTCCAAATTATACATCATGTATTCCAAGATTTATCAGATTGACATTGAGTCCTGGAATGTTTTCAGTCCCAGACCGGAAACAGACTGAAATTCTTCAACAACTACTGAATTGTTGGGATTGAGAGGGCTCCCTGCCCTTGGCAGGGAGTTTGGAGTAGATGATCTCTAAGGTTCCTTCCAACCCTACCATTCTGTGATTCTCTGATTGGGTTGTCATCAACAAGCATTCACAGAAATAAAAGCTGTATTTTTGGAAGATCCCACTTGAAGTATGAGCTTCTTAATCAAGTCTATCAAGACAGACTTGACATCAGAGAAGGACTTAGACAAGACCCATATGTAAATTTGAATGGAAGAGAAAAATATGTAATGCATGAAAGTGACAAGAGAAAGCACCAAGTGCAGAAGTAGAGAGAACAGACAGCATGAAAAGCAGTAGTTGTCAAGTAGGAAATACAGGTAAGGACATTGGGGTTTGTTATCTTGTTATGCTCTGTTTTAGGCCACATTAAACAACTGTCAAGGCAAGAACAGATCTTTTGTTTCCAGAAGATTGGAAGCATCCAAAGGCATGCTGGTTTATGGGATATACAAGGACATTCTCAGCAGCACTACCAGGTGCCGCATTTCATAACTGTTGTTTCTTCAGTCTATCCATGCATAGATTATGTTCCCCACTGCTACTTATTCTTCTCTGCCACTGCAGCTCAGTGAAAAATACTTCATTCACACTTTTTTTCCTCAAGAGCTAAGAACGACTGTCTTCCTGCACTTTCCCCCCCCGGATCTTGCCCTTCAGCTAGCATAATTAATTTCTTTATGTCATACTTTCTCAGAAAAAACGAAGGATAAGACCCCAGTGTAAGAAAAAGTTCTTAATGCAATATGACAAGCTCCTAAAGTGACAGTTTAAAAAGCATTGTTTGCCTTACAATGAGAGGAACATCTGTCTTAACTACCATGTCTGTAAGTCAAGTTTGCCTATCAAAGTTCAGCAAGGGTTTTCTACAAGGTCAGCAAACATTGGCAGGGTCTTGCGCACATCAAGAAGAATAGAAATTATACATAAAAATGGGAAACTTTAAATCAGAAAAATCAGTGTTTGCTCCCTTTGCAACTGTGGAAAAAAAGTAAATCAAATAATGCCATTTTTCTCCTTCCTATCTTTCCAAAGGTGTGGAGAAGATGTGAAGGAACATAACTTTTCATGTCTTCTGCAAGATCACATCTGCTTTCCTCTAAACCTGTACTGCAGCTTGGAGACAAATTTACAGCACCTTATAATGGTTGTGTCCTTTAACACGAGTTTAAATCTGTGCTTTAACATAAATTCAAATCACAAAAGGTCACAAATGCACTAGAGGATTGAAGCTTGAGAGAAGGAGAGGTGGCAAAGGATGTCCTACCAATACCATAGTACAACCTTCCGTGTACATTATGTCACATGAGGCAGGCAGCGCTATGCAACCTCTCTTGTGATTTTGCCTTTCCCCACTCTACTGAATTGGATTACCAACATTTATTTTTTTAAGAGCGAGGATAAGGAAGCCCCAAAGCATTTTTCTTTCAGGTATAGTGCCAGCAAAAGTTACAGCAAGCTTTAATAAAAATGGATTTGGATTTAAACACATTTTTATTTCACTGTTTCTCCTGAAAAACTGATCTAGTTGTACTGCACAAGAAGGTATAAATTGGAAACTAAATCAGGATAGCACTCATATAAATTCATGTTTAATTTTGGGCAAGGTTACATTCTTGCACAGTGAATTGTCCTAAAATCAGAAAGAACTTGAATTACCACGAGATACCATTTTTAACAATGGACCATTAGCTTTGGAAAGCCATTTGGCAGTAAATATATTTTACTAAAATATTGTCCAGAGACATCTGTCAGGATTAGAAATGCATTAGCATTGGTTCTTTATAGCTTGAAGACTATAATATATGTTATTGGAAGAGATTAAAATGTGGGGGAAGGAAGAAGTTATGTTCTATGACATTAATCTCAACAGAAATCTAACTGCAAAAATAGCCAAGAGTATTGAGCCGCAGTGCTGTGGTAGTGGCACCAGTAATGCTATCAGTTCAGAAATGTGAGGGCGTAGAGAACACGAAGAGCCTGAAGCATGAAGAAATACCAGCCCACTTCCTTTTCTTATGCAAATCATCTAAACAGGGGTAGGTGAACACAGTCGATCTAGATCTATTTCCACAAAATTAGCTGCACTCTCACAGGAAATCTCATTCAGAATGAGTGCACACTATTTCAAGAAGCTGTGCTTATAAAGAACAGCGTGAATACAAGAAAACCCAAGTTGTTTTGTATCAGGAAGCTTATGTTCTGGTTTTGAAGCGACATCTGTTTTTTTTATAGATACCAGTTACAGGTACGTGGAACTTCTAACCAATTCCAGATAAGTAGATGCCTAGCAGTGAAAATATGTTGCTTTTAGCCTAAAAAAGCAAGTGTTTGCTGAAAAGCAGAGACAATGGTTTGCTTTGTTTTTGGTGTTTTTCACCCCAGGGTGAAATTGTGTAGAAATTCCTTAGCTGAGAAAGCTTGCGACAAATTATTTTCTGATCAGCTATGCTTTAGAAAGAAAAAGTGAGGAAAAGTAAATGCTAAGTTCCAAAACGGACTTGAATAGGTGGCGTAATGAAGTATGACTTACACAACACTTCCTCAGCCACTGCCTTGTGATCTCAGAGAATCTAGAAGTTTCTGGAAATGGAGATGTCTCTACTGCAGTAAATGATCAGTCTACAGAGAGGATAACATTAGGGACATCAAGGGCTGTTAGGAGTCGTGTTTCCTATCTTCAGCCAAAGAATAGAACCTAGATGAAAATTACCTCTTTTGTCAGTGGAGAGAGAAAGGAGACCCTTCAGGTATCTAATATAGAAACCTCTTTCTACTGATAAATACTAAGAAGTTATTTGATAATAATAATGATTGTTTATTTATTTTAAAATAAAATCCAAAACTTAATCATGCTAGACAACACACAGTTTTTAAAGTGCCTTTTTTATCTCCCAAGTTCTCCACTTTCTTTCCTGTAATGACTCTTCTTCCTAAAGAGATTCATCTCAAAACAGCCTTTATGAAGACTGATACATGGGCAAGATCTGAAATTTTCAAGTATCACAAATCCAGAGTTCAGATTCTGAGGAAAAATAGACATATTGTGTTACAAGAAATAACTTTGTAAAGGCTTGGATGTGAAACAGAAGTGTCTATCTCAATAGCTTTTCTGGCTTGCCAAGATATTCCAACAGAGTTTTGAAATTCCACACGTATTGTTCACCATGTAACAGAAAGAAACAGAATCTCTTCTGGAAGAGACCTGAAAGTCCAACCTTTGACATAACACTGCTAGATCATCATTAAACCACGTTCCTAAGCACCAGGTCTGCATGACTTTTTTAATAACTCTAGGGTATTTAGGGCAGCCTATTCCAACAAACAACCAACCCATTATTTGCCACCAGGAATAATACGCTGTCCCTCACCTTGCTTCAACCTCTTTTCTTGCAGTTCTAGAGAGCAACAAGGTCTCCCTTTCTCCAGGCTAAACAACTTCAGTTTCCTCAGCCGTTCCTCCCAGGGTGTGTTCTCCAGACGCTTCTCAAGCCTCATTGCCCTTCTCTGGACACACTTCAGCACCTCACTTGTAGTGAGAGACCCAGAACAGAACACAATATTAGAAGTTCAGCCTCACTAGTGCCAAGCACAGAGAGATGAGCTCTCTGCTCCTGCTGGCCACACTATTTCTTATGCAAGACAAGATACCATTGGTCTTCTTGGCCACCTGGGCACACTGCTGACTCATATTCAGTCAACTATATAGATTCATAGAATCATAGGAAGTATTGGGTTGGAAGTACCTGAAGATCATCTAGTCCAACCCCCCCTACTATGAGCAGTGATTTTTCTAACTATAAGATTGTTTGAAGCTTCATCAAGCTTGATCTTAAATGTCTCTAGGAATTCTGGAGATAAATATTGAAGTGTATATATATATATGTATAGCATGTATCACCTGATTTTCCTCACCATCTTTCATGGGGCTGTCCATACCGACTGACAAAGAGTTCAAAGTGTAATGGTGATGTAACTGAAGCTCTATGAAAAAACTCCTAAAGAAATAGAAATTATTTGTTTTAGTAGAAAAAGGAGTAAACATGGCCTTAAAAACATACCTTCAAGTTAAGTGAGCATAACAAACAGTAAAGTTGTGCTGAACCATCACTATCACTATAAGTTTTGCATTCTGAGTGCCTGTGAAGTGCAATGTTATTTAAATATACTGCAAATCATAAAATGTGAACAATCACTCCAAACTCTAGGCTGTGATTCAGGAAAGCATCCCATTCAGGAAAATATTTAAGCACATAGTTAAGTGATTGGATTTAAATGCATGTCTAAGGCTAAGTATGAACAGAGATGGAGTTATGCCTGTGCTTAAATGCTGTTCTGAATTGTCATCTCAATTATTGTGTCTTAAACCCAAGTACATCTGCTAAAATTTCTTAAATTACTTTGGATTCCCTCCTATGTAAGTGAGTGCCATTGATCCAGATTAATTTTATTCAAAGTAGATCACTAGTCACCGAAGAAGTTACACCAAGGATGAGGCTGTCCTGATGGAAATTAGAGAAGAGGTGACACTTATTTTTTGTCACAGTCTTTAGGAAATATAAATACACTGTCATTTTTAGTAATTCTCTACAGAATTCTTCAAGCATGCCTGTGGTGGAAACTGAAGGTAAAGCATTCATGAGAAACATCCTAGAGGAGACCAAAATGATTTTCAAGTACATTTAAAACGGTTGGGGTTTGTTTTATTGTAAAGACCCCTGAGAATAAAAAAAATCAGTATATATGTTGGCTGCTGGGAAAAAAAATCTTATTTTGTTTTTTAAGTACATTGGATTTAACTTCCTTATGAAATGTTTGTTATGTTCCCTGTTCTTCCCTTGAGCCCACAGGGATTTTTCAACCTTGTTAAAATACGCCATCTGCTAGAGACATCCGTTATAAAATGGCAACAACATGAATTTATATGCCTGCTTTATTCTTAGGAGAAACACCAACACCTTGAAGTTTAAAAAAGTCAGCATGCTTTTACAGACCAGCTTTCTTATATTTTCTTTCCTCAATTAACACAATGTAGAAATAAGACAAATTCTCGTTTCTCTACAAATTCAAGTACTAAAGACAGGGAAAATAACGTCTCCTGTGAGGCCAGCTAAGATTACATGATTATTCCCATCCCACTCTCCAGTCCAGGAGAAGGGAACTTTTTACTTGGTCCCTCAAATTTTCCATTCAGTATGGCATAAATTTAAAAGGAATAAAATTAAGTGAATATAAATATAAATATTCTCAACTGTCTAAACGATTGCTCCTTTACTAAGAGTGTTATTTGATTATATGGTAGCCAAAGGCTTGTGCTTTTGCACTAAGGAAGAAAACTTGCAGAAGCACAGCTCTTGCAAGACCACATACACGTCAAGAAGGATTTTATTTTATTCCATTGCATTTATACAGTCTTCCACGAGAAAGAAATAGCACCAGATCCACCACAGAGTGTTAGGGAAGGAACATAAGCCTGTGGAGTTAACTGGAAGTATCCCTGTTCATGTCAGTCAAACAGCTAATCCACAAAGTTTTGTTCTTTTCTTGGCAAAAAACCCTACAACACAGAAATAGATTAAAGTGATAAATCATGAAATATTCCCTGGTGGGGCTGAATGATGCTGGATGCAATTATCACGGAAGTGTACTGCAAAGCTGAGATGAGATTTTGCTCTCATATTTTAGCCTCAAAGGCTCCAGCTTCATTCCAGCTCACAGTTCTGCACTTTTTTCAGTAATTCAAGTAAGAGCAAGTAAAGTTTTGGAAAGACTGAAGAATAAGAGATCACCAGGAGTGGTGGGGCTCTACCTGAGCTGATTAACTCAAAAGTGCCACTGGTGAAACTCAACAGAATCACTTTTATGGATGGAAGAATTTACAATGAAAATTGGTTTTGGAAAATATAAAATCTAGTGGAAAAAAAGTAAGATTCAGATACTCATATGAGTAGTAGTGATGGATTAATCAGTGATGGTTAATACTGGAAAAGACTGAAATAAGCAGGTGTTTTGTATTGTGTGGTTTCTAAGAAACTCATCTAGTTTCTAGTCAGGATTAGCCCAAAGTATGGCAAGGGTAAAGTATCTGTATAACTTCAACCTGGAACATGAGACTCAGTTTTAAGTGCTGCTTCCTGGCTTCATTCCACTTCATTTCACCAGCAGGTAATTACAGCAGTCTTCCTTATAATCACTGGGAAGAGGTAAGTTACTGAGATCAGAAACACCTGCTGGAGATCCCTCTTTCCCTTTGGCTATAGAGAGTGCCTTGGGCAAGCAGGTATCTTAGAGGAGTGTCTGAAGTTAGGAGAGAGCAGGGGGAGCCTCAGGGTGCATCAGCAAAAGGTGTCAAATAGGTGAGATGACGCATTACAGGAAACTAACCATAAGTTCAAGAATTCTAATTCAAAGATTCTAATTCAGAGGCAGTCATGACAAATTTTTGTCCTCAGAGCCCAGTCAAGGAGGAATTTTCTATATTGTGCTCAGAGGAAAATAAACATGTGGCAAAGGGAAAGCAATATCAGAAAAATATGAACATCAGAGAAGGAGTAACAGCTGGTGGTACTTCATCTGGTGAAATAACCTCAAAATATTTCTACCTCTGCTACAATGGAGTGTTTGCTTTAATAGATGCATTTTGATTGAGAAATGTGTAATCATTAAAGGAAAAAGGTAGAATTCTGTGCAACTACGGATGAATGAGAAATGATCTCATAGAAACAAGAAATGCACTTCCCTGCAATGACTAGGATGTCATGTAACTTTAGCCATGCTCTCTGCAGCCAAAGATCTACAAGGTTTATTCTTGTACCAGCTGGTGCTGGAAGTGAGGAAACATCCAAATGGTGATGAAAGCAACGTTTTTTTTTCTCAGCATGTGCCTGTTGATTATCAGTGTTACAGGCTATGAGGTGCCTGAGGAACATGGAACATGCATTCCTAGTTGTTACTATTAGGAAAAGGTTTTTTACTGAAAGAGTGATCAGATTTTGGAACGGGCTGCCCATGGAGGATGTTGGGTCACCGTCTCTGGAGGTGTTTAAGGTTAGGCTGGATGAAGTGCTGAGTGGCATGATCGAGATGTCAGATGTTTAGGTTTACTTGGTTTTAGGTTGGACTGGATGATGTTTAAGATCTTTTCCAGCGTCATTATTAATGTGACACTGTCCTACTGTGTTACTGCCTCTATCATGATAGCAAGTGTTCCCATCTCTAATTCTTTGAGCACCACAACTAGTCTTTAAACAAACTCGCATTTCCTTTTGCTTTAGCCTAGTCCTTATCCTCTTTGTGCAAGTTCTATTTTAGTTTGATCTGGGTTTTTTGTCCCTTTGCAAGAACTAGGTTTCCTTTGGGTTACTGTTACTAACAAGAGAACATGTGCCAAAGACTCCTCTCTTCTCCTCTGCATTTCTCATGAGTGTTTTTATTCCACATGGTTATATTTTTCCCCATCTAGCCTGCCTATTGCCTGTTTTGCTTCTGTCTAACCCAAAACAGTAGACTTGGAGAATAAGAAAATCGCAGGGTACCTTTTCAAATGTTTTCTCTCACTTTGGGCTACCATCTTGACAAAAACCCATCTGTTCTTTTCACACGGGCCATGAACCTAGGCCTTACCAAATTCTGTGAACTAACAGAACAGAGATGTTGAAAGCAACTTCTCTTTCATTTTTTCCCCTCCTTTATTCGTTTGGTTCCAGTAATGCAAGAATTGCCAGTCCTGAAAAGGAGGTCACATCAGGAAATCAGAATGGTTTCTTTTGTTATGCTGCTCTACAAAGAATTTTTCTTGAAACTGCCAGTGTCAGCTGCTTTTCCTTATGGAGAGAGGATCTTTTAGCACAGACCAATGCAATGTGGTTATCAACTCTTCATAAAAAACCCATCCCTCAGCAAACCTGAAATAATCCTCTCCCAGCTCTTTGGATTGGAGTGTGCATCACTCCTGTATCAGGAGACCTTCAACTCTCATCTGCCAGGGCTGTGAAATTCACTTGGTTTAATCAGCCCAGAGAGCATGTTCCTACTTTTCCAGACCTAGATTCAGCTGCAAAAAAAATGGCAAGGTTCTCACAAATGAAATAAGACACTTCAATTCTATCCTCAGAAATACAAACATATATTTATAAACTTTCTTCTATTTTAAGATCCTTTTCCCATCTCATTGCCAACCTGATTAGGGAATTGAAAATTTTGACATGCAGTTGTACTAAGTGCTCTAAGTTTATGGCAATTAGAAAGGAATCACATTATTTTGCTCTCAAGCAAAGCTTAAGCTCAGGGTTGCCTGAACTATTATTCCCGGAGGTGACTTTTACAGTGATGTTAAGATGCCAACAGAAGATATTCTGAAATAAAGAGGAGATGGGTTTATCTTCCTTTTTGTTCTCCTATATCTGTTTTCTGAAGATAAGTTTCTTGTCACCAGCTGATTCCTTACTAAAGCCTAGAACCAACTTTTTTCTTCCAGCTGCTTTTTCTGTGTAATTTTCCCTGTGGTTAGAAATCAGAGCTTACCAACACTTTGTAGAGATGCCACCCTAATTGAAACATGGGCACAGTGATAATATATGTGCTTGTGCCTGGGTGCCCATGCTGTGTGTCACAATGGACTCCATCAGTGCATCATCCAAGACTGATAATAATGCTCAGAGAAAAATTATTGGGCAAAGGTACAGAAGTCAATTCTCCGTAAGCTTTGCTGGTCTGCACATTTGTGCTCTACTTTGAATAGGAAATTTTAGCCTGAGCAAACTCAAAATATTTCTAGCACTCCTGAAGAGCATCAGACTTTAAAATAGGAAGGAAGGTATGGAAATAGATTTCCAGGTGTGTGTTGTGTTATGTCTTCTGGTCTGATAATAGTAGTTAGGTTGATAATGAAGTCTGTTGGGTTACTTTTTCATTTTTGTCATGATTTAGCTCTGCTTTATTGTCTTTCTGGCAAGTATGCAATTCAGAATAAAATGTCAAATATACCAATAGGAAATTATTGGACTAAGCTCAGTGAGGCATTTAGGAAACCAAGTAACTTGGTGATTACCCATAGAATTATGTTGAATCTTTTATCTTGTTTTCATTTTGTCAGATGACATGTGCTCTCCCTTACACTATGCCAGAGAAACTGCCAGGGCGTCTTTCAGCAAAGCCAACTACTTTTAAAAGGTTGTTTGGAAGTCTCTTGACCTCTGATGTGACATCAAGTTTACATGGCACGCCTTGAAAGGAGTATCTCATGAACATGAGAGCACACAGATCTTGCATTATTCTCAGAGAGATAATGAACAATGGTCTGGCACACTCCAGGTTATTTAGACCACATATGCCAGAGTTAAGACATGGTAGAAGAGATTCCCGGGTAAAAATACTGAGAGAGAATCTCTTCATCCAAATAGGCAAGTGTGATCAGATGTTTATGTCATGGTTGCTGTCACAAGCACATGGTACTGGATGTCACATCTGCCCTCACAAATACCCCTGGATGAGATGCCTAAGGTAGGGACAGTCATCTTCTTTTCAGTAAAGTAACAGCAGATGTTTTCTCTCCTCTTGAGACCGTATGAGGGATGATTGACCTTTGTAGATTCCCTTCTTCTCCTCAGTGAACTTTAAAGCAAGTCAGGATGAATAGTAGCTCAAGAACATCCTTGGCACACTGTAACAGCTTTCCATAAGGATTATTATTTCATGAGTCTCCTGCCCGCTGTCTGTATTCTTCTTCAGGAGCACTTTAATTTTGTTGTATTTAACATCAATATTGAATACTTGCAAGAACAGAGATATTTCCTTGAATTACAGCTTTCAATGTAAATACTAATTGAAATTAATAGGATTTCTACTGACTTTTCACAAGCTCTTTCAGGCAGGCATTATCTTTTAATGACATTTACATTTATATGTCCAACAAGGCGTAAATGTCAGAATCCTGGTGACTTCTGATTTCCTAATTTCCCTTCAAGAACAGACCAAACAAATCACACATTTTTCCTTTTTAGTTTTAGATAGAGTGCTGGAGAATATTATGGTAAAAATATCTCTTTTGCCTTCTTTAGACTCAATGCAGTTTTAAATTCAGGAGCACATGGAACATCATATACTGTACAGGTGGGATTCACCTCACTATCTTTAGAGGTACAGCTAGTTCAAGCTAGTTGTCAAGTCCATCTACAGTCAGAGAGACAGGCACTCCACCATAGCAAGTAAAATCTGTAGGGTTGATTAGTTTCTAGGGTATCTGATTGTCATCAGCAATTTTGAAAAGAGCCAAGTCAACTAATTAAGGCTTAAGTCTGTTTTTAATAAACAAGATGGACTTTTATGTAGGCATATACTTCTATCTACTGATTACATTGGTAGCCAGCGTCTTTCTTGTCCTGAATAATAAGCAGCATAAACTGGGCTTGGAGTTCCTGTATCATGTTAGTCATTACAATTAAACTCAAACATAAATTATTTGAAAAAACCTGCAAAAGCATTAATAAAAAGGTTAGGTTAAAATCAAGCACAGTTGCATTGATTAGATCAAAAGCCGATGGGGCTTTATTTATCTTATTCCCAATGACAGCTTTAAAAACAGAAAACACAGACTTCACCAATTTTATTTTATAGTAGAAACTTTTTCCTCGCCGCTCTTGGTGACTCAGCACTCAAATTACCATATTTCACTACATGACCCAGTGCAATTAGGACAATATATTTTTTCAGCTGGCTGTTATTTTTATGCTGTAGCTGAGCCTCCAGAACAAGTAATTTATCTCCAGTGATGAGAGTTTTCCCTCTCTTCAGTATTAAATGGCTCATTGTAGCTGTTACTTGAGGTAACAGAGACTGGAAGACTAGCGACTGCTCTACAGAAAGCTTTGGCCTGAAAAATTCCCTGTTTCTGCAATGGCAGATGCTTGCATTTTAAGACCTAGTTTGCTTCATGAGGTTTCTTATTTAATGGAATTTTTTCTGTGCTTCTATAGAGCATTCAGGAGTTTTTTGGAAAACCCTAAGGATTAAGTGAATCTCTCCTAACTTTAGCCACATACAGTGTTGTACGTAATCAAAATTGGTTGTCCTTGTCTCCTTCATCAATGCAATCAGCAGGGATTTCCACCTCCCACCTTGGGATGGGAAGAAGCAGTTCCTAAAGGATTGCTCCATCTAACCACTGCAGGTTCAGCCTCGTGTTTAAACAGCTACATGTAAGGGAACGTTCCTTCTTGTAAGTCATGGTAAATCAGACCCTTTGCTGCACAGGGTTTAAGAAAGCCTCAGGGAAAAATTGTTTAAGTCTTTTTTTTTCCTTTGCCTTGAGTCAGGATCTCCTGACAGAGGTACTGACACAAGCACACATGGACAGAATTATGGGTAGGTTGGCACAAAGGAGTGACAGAAGAAGAATGGAAGGAAACACCATGGAGCACAGAAGGTGGGATATAAAAAAAGAGGCAGAAGCAGTAGCAGACCTATCATTTTCTGCCTTGTTATTACTGACCCAACTCTGAATAGAAGTTTTCAAGATTATATCCTACTTTACACTGATGATGCAGTGGAGCAGACAGGGAAGAAGGTAATAGGAAGCTCCAAGCTATTGTATTCTTCTGACTATCTCCACTCCAGGCCAAGGGATAATAATTTGGGGCCTCAAATGGGCTGCCAATTTTTATCTCTCATAGAGTAACAGAAGTTTGTCAGTGCAGGAGGGATGGTCTTGCCTTCACCTGGTCACAGCTTGGTTCATCTGTGCTTTGATTCACAAATTCTCTTCTCAACAGGCAAAAAGCATCCAATGACTTGATCTGCAGTCATCCCAGCCAACTTCATTACCTTATTAAAAATGGATTGATTCAAAACATCTCCCTAGTGCTCATCCCTGCATCTATGTGGATGCAAAATATCATGCAAATTAGGTAATTAGCTAGGTTTTGCTTCATTAATAGATAAATCAGATCAATAAGAGCCTTCTTAAATACTAGCTATGCATTTCTCCAAAAATAGGACATCTGATGCAATTATTTTTATTAGATCCTTCGTATGTGATCACAGAGCATAAAGAGGAATTAGAGTTCTGTGTTTATTGTTATTAAAGAATCCCCCTAGCATCTTTATTTCATTTGGCTCAAAATAGTGAGCAATGCTGCTACTGCAATTCATTAATTATCAGACTCGTATTTTAATTTGTAAGTCAAAAATTTCTAGGTTCGTCTTGTTCCTAGCTATACAGGTGTAAAGGATATAATGGAAGGACAAAAGCTAAAGTTGAAATTATATTAAATGCACAGATGTATTTGAATATTCTATTTAAAACAAATAAGGATTAGTGTAATCATAGAATCATTAGGGATCAGAAGGGACCTCAAAAGATCATCCAGTCCAATCTCCCTGCCACAGCAGCATCACCTAGACCAAGTCACACAGGAACACATTCAGGCAGGTCTTGAACTTCTCTCCAGAGAAGGAGACTCCACAACCCCCAGCCTGTTCCAATGCTCCGTTACCCTCTCTGTGAAGAAATTCCTGCCGATATTTATATGGAACCTCCTCTGTTCCAGCTTGCACCCATTGCCCCTTGTCCTATCACCAGATGACCTTGAGAAGAGCCTGGCTTCATCCTCCTGACACCCACCCCTCATATATTTATAGACATAAATGAGGTCACCCCTCACCCTCCTCTTCTCCAATCTAAAGATCCTTCAGCCTTTCCTCATACAGGAGGTGTTCTACTTCCTTCATCATCTTCATTGCTCTATGCTGGACACCCTCCAGCAACTCTGTGTCCTTCTTGAACTGAGGGGCCCAGAACTGGACACAATACTGCAGATGCGGTCTCAGTAGTGCAGAGTAGAGAGGGAGGACATCTCATGATCTGCTAACTATCCCCCTTCTGATCCCTCCCAGGATGTTGTGGCCCACTTGGCCACAAGAGCACATTGCTGGGTCATAGACATCCTGCTGTTCACTAGGACCCCCAGGTCTCTTTCTCCTACATTGCTCTCCAACAGGTCAGTGGCCAACCTAACCTGGTACCTGGGCTGGGGTTGTTCTTGCCCAGATGCAAGACTCTATGCTTAACATAGTTGTACTTGAACTTACCCTTATACTTCAAACGCATCTTTTGAGCACGAAGCGTTACACAGAACTGAAGGAAGATCCACTAATATCTTTTTAAAGCATCTGACCCCTGTTTCCTGACAGATCTGCCACTATAGCATCTGTTCACTTCAAAAGTTTCCAGTTACACATTCGTGGTTGTACATCTCAATTCTGTAACACTGCTTGCAGAGGGTAATAGCATTTCAATTATGCTGTAAGTTTGGAGTTGTTTCTGTGTAATTATATTTTAGACTAAAATGCTTTTGTTACTGCTTTTATGCCACAAACTGCACTTATCAAGCGTGAATCAAATATAGAGAAAAATCGATAACTCCATCACGTAGCTGAACTGTCAGTTATGTGAAAAATGGGCACGAAAAGTATCTCAAAGTTAACTGCAATGTAACTGTGTTATCATCTCATCAAACTACAGTGTAATTATAGCAGCTCTTCCTGAGAATATATCACTTATGCATTTTCTTCTGCCAGAGAATAGATTTATTTTTGCAGAGAGATATTAAAATTTCTGTAACTAACACTGAGAACAAACTTAAGTCATTAAAACTACATCAGAACAGATAAAAGATTCAGCATTTGGGGTTGTTTCTTTCAGGGTGAGGTTTTTCTTTATTCTTTCCTGAGTCTCATCTTGAATATCTTCCCCCATCTAAGGACACTCTTTCATCTGAATTATTTCTCTCCACATTTTTTCCATATTAGATACTGCATTTTCATGCAAGAAGATGTTACTAGCAAAAAAATATAAAGATGCCAATGGTTACTTGCACTGTTCCAAGCTCAGGGCTCAAATCAGAAGCCTGGTCAGTTATTTTCCAAGTTTTAACCCTCTTATCTATTCAATAAAGCATGCTTAAAGGAGAATATCTGACTTGAATCTGTATTTCAGTGGTAACTTTGGGGCTTTGGCTTATTTAAACACAGTGCAATGCTGAAGGATGAAACAAGATAAAGTCTTATCAGCAGCCTTGCATAGATGGCTGCTGTTTGCCCATTCAAGATGGGCTGGCAACCACTAAGATAAAAAATTTGTGTCTCTTCATCAAATAACTACACAGTGCGGGTACAGCTGTGTGAAACTGGTTGCTGTTGTTTGCTGGGAGGTGGTGTCATCTTCTCTGGCATGAAGGTACGTAGTAGCTGAACTGTGTATTAAGGAAGAAGACAACAAATCAATAGTACTTTGATAACAAGTGAATTCCCTAGTACATTAGTATTTTAGTATCAGTGAAAGTGTGTACCTGAGCATCATAACTCCTGCCCCTCTGGATGCACGGCTGAGATACCAAGCTCATGAAGAGTTTAGAGACGGAGGGAGCTCGGCATGTATATTTTGGAGAAAAGAAGGCTGACAGGGGGACTTCATTGCTCTCTACAACTACCTGAAGGAAGGTTGTAGAGAAGTGGGTGTTGACCTCTTCTCCTAATGAGAGAGGCATGGGCAATCATCTGAAGTAGAGGCAGGGGAGGTTGAGATTAGATTTTAGGAAGGAATTCTTCACAGAAAGTGGCTGGACACTGAAATGGCCTTCCCAGGGATATGGTTGAGTCATCATCCCTGGAGGTATTTAAGAAGCGTGTAGACATGGTGCTTTCTGACAGGCTATAGTGGCAGGCATGGAGGCGATTACTTTGTGCTTTTCCATTGATCAGGTACTTAGGTATTTGTGAGCGAGGGTACGGTTGGGTTTGGTAATCTAGTAGGTTCTTTCCCACTAGGATTATTCTGTGATTCTGTGATAATAGCAAAGCTTTCTTACAAAGGCTCAGGACCTGTATTTTATCTTTCATTCTCACCAATGCTTGCACGTAGCTGTAAAATGCTATATGCAATATTTCTTAGAATGTTTTTACCATGATTTTCCTACTCACATATGTGAGTGCAAGTCTTTTCAGGACATTGCTGATCTGATAACCCAGACAAGGTTAATTATGCTGTGTCTTCAGCTAGATACTTGAACAGAAGGATACTGATATCAGCTAGGGACTATAGAAATTATTTTCCACTGCTGTTGCTACTTCTCTGGTGAAGCTGGCACCTGTAGCAAGTCTGCTGGCACAGTGGCTGATAGTCTTGTCCATTTGTCTTTTCATTGAGCAAAAGACTTCCTCTTTTCGCCTTTGTCAGCCAATGTCTAGGATCTCTGAGAGATTTCCAGCAGAATGACCTTCTCAGTATCATTGTGAGTCTCTTAAGAGGATATAACTGTTCTTGTTTGTAGCTTTTTGGGCAAGAATGTCTGGTTGCAGACCAGCAGATGAGCAAGCTGCTTCCCTTCTTTATCCTCTTTCACCTTAAATGCTAATGTGCATTTGAATGGAAGTTCCAGAGTGCACAACATAGACATATACAGCATTAGAGCAGCTGTCTCAGTCCTCTTGACAGAGTTTTGGTGGTGGCTCATGGCCAAACATGAACCAAACAGCAATATCCCAGTGGTGCAATGCACCTCCAACTCTGCAGCAATACTGTCCTTAGCCAAGAAACTCATGGACTGATTCCAACTGAGGTCAGTTGTATCTATCACAAATAAATGCTTTGCAGTGAGATAAAGTACTTCAAACACATGTAACAAACTAGACAGTGGTCTGAGAGATTTGTTCTCCTCTCTTTTCAACATGGCAAAGGCAAGCTGAATGTGCTCCTAAGCAGACACCTGGCCTCCTTTATGGTTACTCCCACCCACATTTTATAGCACTTGGGTGACCTATTCTGAAATCAGACCATGCAAGGAAGACATGATGTTAATTTCAGTGTTAAACTTCTAAAACCTGATCTCCCCTGTGATGTTGGTCAAATCTTTCTGTTTCCTGGTCTCTCAGTCTCACAAGGGCATTTGTGTTGTAGAGTCCTCAGAGCCTTGAAAGGTTCTCACACAAGAGGGCCATGAGCATGGAACTAACAAAAGCAGAAGCCAACTGCACATGTGTTGCTAGCTATCCCAGGCAAATTAATTTCTGAGGCAATTCTGTTGACTTTGATAGACTCATCCTGTGAATTCAGCCCCGACAGTGAGAAGCTGGGGAGAAAAGGACATGATTTCTGTCATTTATTTCCACACTGATTTATTGAAAAGAGTTTTGAAAAGGGGGAAGATTGATGGAGGATAAAGTAGAGAAACCCCTTCTCTGACACTCCACATACATATTTTGTCTCATCACAAAGCCAGCAATATTTGTTTTTCTAATAAAAAGTACTAATACATCTTGTCAAGCATCAGGAATTATCTGGTAGTAGGGGCTCTCCCATTTCATAATGCTCATGTTTCTCTCTTATACTAGTATCAACTAACAAATCCTTCCTGATACAGAGATGGTGCAGTTTTCCAGACCTCCCTCCAGTCAGGATAGGTCTTTACTGTAGGCACATGACTGCCTGTGACTGAAGAGAACAGAGATCACTGTAGGCCCGTGACTGCCTGTGATTGAAGATGACAGGGATCTGAGAGAGAAGTAAAACCTGAGAACTGGACTATTTCCTGAAGGACCTTGAAGGGACTCCACAGGAGCAATACTTCTACTGCAGCCCATGGAAGATTTTCACCCATCAAAACTGAAAAAGGTGAAGACAAACAGCATAGACCAGCTCACTTTACCAATGTTTTTTTGAGGAGCAATGAAGTATTCTCTGTTGGCACACCCTGAGCTGTGCTCTACCAGTTGCAAGGAGCTGTTGTGGACAGACATTAAAATAGAAGCTGAGTAACAGATATTGCAGAGTTGTTGAGATGGTACTGGAAGTAATTTCCCCTTCTGGCATTACCTGCTGCTTGGTTCCTCTGCCACTCCATGCAGATAAGCTGAGGCCTTAGTTGTCACTTGGAAGATTATTTGGTTTGACTATTAAAAGAACAGAGTTAGCAAACACAGAAAGGCAACAAGGAGACTGTGGATTATGGTTTAACAATGTCACCTCGTCTGGGGATTATCGGTGCATGCAGCATTCAGCTGGCACAGAGGGATTTACAAGGATGCTGCCTTTAAGAAAAAGGGGTAGTTGGGAAATACTGTTATCCTGAGTCCTTTAGAAACTAAAGAAGGGATCTGCAAAGTGGTTAGAAAAAGCTCATGGTCACATGTCCTTTGCTTGATGCAAATAGGAATCAAAAGCTGTAACTGCAAACAGAAACAAGAATGACCACGGTTTGATGCTGGAGAGCCAAGGGCATAGAAGGTTGTGAGAGAAAGGATGAAGGAACAGCATTTGATGAACTGCACATACCACAGGAAGCCTGGCATATATGAGACAAAAACAGAGTGGAAGAAAAATATATTCTGAGATGAATTTATCAGGCAAGGAAATTATTTGGCAATATCCCTAGGAGATGGTCAGCAGCAAGTAAAACTGTCATAACAGGGACAAACAGGAAAAAGCAATATAACTGGTTTACTGCCATTCCTTTACAAATTGCTCCCTTCCGCTAGCAATTCTAAACACAGACTGCACAAAGCAGTAGTTTCTGATTTCCAGAAAGTATCAAGTTCCCAAATGATTTGAATATTGCTTTAATCTGTTACACTGGAAATTCAGTATCTGGCAGTGATCTGAACAATGCAAGCTACCGAAAGGAAGCCATAAAGGGACAGCTGTGATGAGAGAAAACTTTAAGTGGTGTATTTCTTCCCTGTGTTACAATCTGAGCCATGTGCATGGGCTTTATGCTTTTGTGAAATCCAGATTGTGATTCTTACAGAAAGAGTGTTAAGATGCTACCACTCAGATGAAGAAGAGCTTGAATTTCAGGTCTTGTTGAGATGTCTCCCTTCACTAGATTTCATTTTGCCTTCCCATCTACCATACCAGTGTGGAATGGAAGGAATGATGGTTCTGACCAGCTCTCTGGATTGCTGCCAATTTGTATTAGTAAGACAAGAAAAGAGGTTTTGAAGGATTGGAGAGTGAAGAACTCATCATGATGCTGATTTTAGGAGATCATGTACAGCATTTGCTAACTGCTGAAACTAGCTTTCACATGCAGGCAAAATAAAAGGTAAGTATTAAAGAGAAATACTGTTAACAAGGTACCAGATAATGGACCTAAGTGAAATTAATCTCTGTGAAGGGGAGGCATGGTTTTCATAGATTCATAGATTCCTAGAGTGGTTCAGGTTAAAAATGACTTTAAGGATCATCCACTTCCAACCCCCCCTGCCATGAGTAGGGACACCCCCCACTACAGCAGGATGCTCAAGGCCCCATCCAATCTGGCCTTGAACACTTCCAGGGAGGGGGCATTCACAACCTCCCTGAGCAACGTGTTTTATAGATATGTGACCATTTTGCTGACTTTTTGCTGGGACTCCACACTAGCCACAAGACTAGCCACATTAGATGGGTTTATGGAAGACCCATAGTAAGACTAATGTGAAGCTAAAAGTAACGTGAAAACAGAAACTAATAGAATAGGTGCACTACGCTTTGGTTAGAGCGAATCATTATGATTTAACATTTCATGCAGTCCTACTGCTAGGTTAATTCAAGCAAAATGTGATAAAAAGCCAGTGAGCCAGATGAACAGCTTTCCAGTAGTTTTATATGAGTAAAAAGACATGCAGGCCTGGTGGATGAGTCATGGAAGCTCTGAAGAGCCTAAAAGCTAGAAATGTTCTAGAACAAAGTGAAGCAAGCCAGCAAAACCTCTGTGTGTATCAAAGGGGCAATGGCGGTTGGGCTTCTATCAAAATTTCCCCAAGAACGCTTTTGGGATATTTGATTTCAGACTTTTGATATGTTGATTTTCATGGGGCTGATTTACAAAGTGCCATTAAAAAATAGAGTGAGGTTTGTTATCAAAGCCCTGCAAAAAAACCCCACCAAACCCATAAAGATATGAATATAAGATTATTCTATAGGAATCTTTGCAGGAGTCTGATGAGTAAAGAGAATTATAAGAAGTTCCCTAAAGGTGGGGCATAGAGGGATAAAGTAGAGAAGATGAAAATTTAGGATGAGAAGAAGCAAAACTACTTTGTCACACAGATTGAAGACAAAATTTTGGTTCGTCTGTAATGGAAACTTCATAGGTTTTAAGACTGAGGAAAACTATTGCAATCACATGCCCAAACATTTAACCTACTGTTTCTGCAACAAAACAGGTTTTTGAGGTGTAGCCTGTATGCTAAGAACTGCGGTCTTAGTCTGAAAATTTTTAGTCATACACATGCCATCAAACCCTGAAAAACTGTCCCCGTGGTTAAATGCTTTCAGTATAAACGAACTGTGCTTTTATTCGGGTACCAATGCTTTAGCTGCAGATCCCAGCCACCAGATCTTGTTATGTCATCTCCACCTGCCCTATGCAAGTGCCTGCTGTTGAAAACAACATGAACATTGTATTGCTACCAGTGAAGGACTCCAGTTGTGTAGGCTGTTTTGAGAGATTCTGTAGGAAGGACTCAGCAGTGTCATAGACACACTTCCTACAGGACACATGTCATGCAAATTCCACTCAAAATGCCTATTAACTTCTTTCTGAAGTTTTTCATCTAACTGTCACCTTCCAATTCTTTCTGAAACACACATTTTCAATTTCATCCTTCCATGTTAACAACAGCACCATACTAAGGATTCTTATTCAGTGCATTATCTACTGTGATCTCATTGTTTTTGCTTTCCGGGGAGGCAATCGCTCATCTTGCAAATGTGAATATATTCATTGTTTCTAGATGCATAATCTAGCACTTAACTGTGATGAAGCACATGTTAACAAAAGGAGCCTGCCTGACAATGTGCTCGGGCTGCATTTTCATTAATTTTATCTGCCAAACCTTGCATTATCTGAGATTTTTACTACTATTGATTTTTTTTCTCACTCCAAAACATGGGGAAAGGCATTGGACAACACAGGAGGAATTTGGTTTGGCCTGATGTTTTTTCAGAAAGAAAATTGTGCATTCACAAATGAATATTTCATTATTACTTTCAATATAAGCTCCAGTGATCTAGTGAGTACAAATATGTATATGTATCAAAACACTGCACATGAGTATAGCAAATTACCTTTCTCTGAATATACTACACCAGCATGGTTTCTTCTGTAAAATAGAAGATTAATTAAGAAAAAAAAGGTTCCTCTGATAACACCTGAAAGCCATTTTATGGGAAATGTACTGATTTTTTTCCAGATACATATTTGAGCTAGGGTGTTGAAAAATCTGTTGCCACGATGTTTAACATTAAGATTTTAGCTTATGAAGTTTTTGGAAATTTTGATGATGCTTTACTGCCTACCTGAATACTTGCAACCAAATTCTAGCCTGGTTTTTCTCATTGTTCTTCAAATTTCCTCTTTTGTTTTAGGAACATTGAGAGAAAAATCAGTATTTCTCTGAGCTTTTTTGGATGTCAACTTGTACCTGATCTGGGTTTTAGTGATGTCTCAGAAAAGCAGGCAATATTATCTGTCATTAATGGGTTTTGGTATGAAGAAAAGCTGAACACCAGAGGTGTTCATAGGGGTTTTGTTTAACCTTAGGCATCAACAAACAATATCACTTTTAATGACACTCAGGGCCATCAGTACTCTAGAGAAAAACCTTGAGCACAAGGAGATAGTATTCTTAGAATAGATTTACAGTTTCTTCATTCACCAATTCTTAGGTGAATTTTCATTTTCATGTTATAAAATGAACTTTGTTAGACACTGGGTAGAGGTAGCTTTGTGAGGTACCACCTAGCTCCTCGTTGTCACAAACCTGTATTAAATAAATAGCTCAACGCTGTGTGTGTATTGGCTTGCATACTGGCTAAAGAATCCACTTTTGAGGATAAATGGCTTTAGGCGGATTTACCTTTCCCTAAATTGCCACGGCTGCAGGGTGATAGTTTTTTTCTTTATAAACATTATATTCCTACAAGTATTTGTGTTTGGTTTTTCAAAGATTCTTTTATATCGTTTGGATTCCAAGTGTCACAGAATCACAGCATCACAGAATAAACATGGTTGGAAGTCATTTGTATAACAGATGCTTAAGCAGAAAAGACTTTATCAACCTAATTGAGGAGACACAAAATCATGAATGTTACAGAAAAGACCTCTAGTAGTGACACATTCACTCTCTCTTCCTACTCAAGAAGGAAGAAGGTCATCAGTGAAACTGGTGATACAGTTATGACAGTCTCAAAGTTGACGTGAACCTGTAGCATCCCTAAATTCAGTTTAACTTCACAGTAGATGAGGTTTGATGATTTCATTGCTGTAAAAACTGAATCATTGCTATTTACCACAGGTACAGTTCGTGATTTTTCACATGGCAAAAAAACTCTAAATACTGTAAAAGAGCTAGCTAGAAGAGCTGCCAAGTGCAGCAATATTATCAGTGGCTCCCTGAAACAAACGGATAGTCTAGGAACTATTCATTTACCCCGTTCTCTTCTTCATAATGTATCTGTTACCAGGCATTGCCAGAGACGGGGTGTTCAGTTAGATGAAACTTGGCTCAATCTGTCAATCATTCTTAGATTCTGTGTTCTGTTTATACGAGAATGTTTAGAACAGGTGCCCAAATTTTGGAATGTTAAGGTTAGCTGGGATTATATTTGTCTACTGAAATTCATACTGAGGATGACCTAAGATAAATACTTTGCAGTCACAAAAAATTGGATTCAATGACCTAAAACTTCTGTTTAATTTCACCCATTACTCAACATATCCAACTCAGTAGAGGGCTATTAAGTGAAAATGTGTCATCTTGAAACAACTCATCATTGTTTTGCCATATAAAGTTAAACAATTACTCTTTATGAGAAAATTAGAAAGGATTCCGACAACTTCATCTTGTACTTGTTCATAAGGGACCTCCAATATGACCTGTCTACTCCCATCTGCAGAGTCAGGTTAACAGTGGATCAGTGATGACCCAGTTACACACAGTGTTAAAGGAAAGCCCTAGAAGAATCTGATTTGCAAGTGGAAAAAAACATACTAAACTATTTAAAAACAATTCATGTGATGCTTTCACTTTTCCTTGCTAATGTCAGGTCAAACAATCTCCTCTGGAAGTTAAAAACCTTGCAATGTGTTCCAGTAGAAGTCACTAAACAGAACATTTATGTCACTGATTAATGAAACTAAAGGGATCATCATCCTTTAAAAGAAACACTGAATAAACTCAAAGGAAAATTCATCAGAAGCTAAAAGAAGTTCTGTAAGGAATGTGTTGCTTGATCTGTTGCAACAGTGTCAGGTGCTAGGGAAGGGTAGAGCAAACATAACACAAGAGATCACAAAAGACAAGCAAATACGTTTGCATTTTAAAAGACTCTTTTCTTGTACAACCCCAGCACTTCACTTTCTGGTAATGCCTTCAGTGGCATAGTCAGCATCTCTCCTAAGGGGTCTTCTCTTTCAACTGCTCCCATGAGAAGCTGGTGCATTAGAAGGGTTTTTGGGTTTGCTCTTGGTGCAGTTAATTTTTGCTCTGGCATCTACTCGAAGAACAGACTGGTTTCCTGTTCCCAGGGCTCCCAGACCAGTTTCAGATGGTTTAAATTGCCTAAACCAAAAACTCTCTGAACTGTTTTAAGTTACTGTAGAAAGACAAAAGGATTCGTTGCTCTGCACTCAGTATGCAGAATACCTCTCCACTGTCAGCTTCTGCAACACTGTGTCCTCCCAGGAGGACAATAATTTCTCAATAGGAATAGTAAAAGCATCAACTAGGAAGTGAAAAGAAGCATAGAAAATTCCACTCAGTAGGTTCTCACTGGGTGCGCAGAGATTTGCTCTTTGGTCCTCCTTACAAAGCAGTGCAAGTGCTCCCTCTAGTAGATGGTACCTGCAGTTTCTGAATGTATGTTAAGTTTGCAAAATGGTGCAGCACTAGTTAGTTCCACTGGTAGTCTATCTGTTAAAATGCAACGTATCAACAGCAATGGAGGTCAAAACACCAGGAAAAGCTACAGCTTTTGAAGTTGCTGCGGTAAAACTGCATTTGGATACGGGTTGGTATGTGTGGGTTGGGCAGATCCAAGTTTCCTATCAGGCTGCAAAGAAATGGTTTTCTTTCTTGAGTGTTAAGAATATGGAGTATGAGCCAAAAATTTCCTTCTGCTGGAATGCAACAGGTTACTGAAGGAAAAGGCAATGATAACATGGCATGACACGGCTATATGCATACTCTGGGAACGCAGATTTGAGAGTCTGCTGAGCCACTTACTGTGGTCATTGCATTCACTAGTGAAATTCAGCCATGTCTGGGTAAAACCCAGCAGCTGCCTGACAGAGCACCACCTGCACAGTGCCTTGAGCCAGGTGGTGCTCACCACTCCTATGTCTAACCTGCACAGCAGGGGCAATTTGAAGAAGATAGAAATGCAATTATCCACACTGTAATTCAGCCAAGACAAACAGTTTACCCACTCTTGCAAAACAAAAATTAAAGAGCATCGTTAGTGATCCAAAGCTACAAAGGCCTAAAGTTTCCATTTCATTCACTTGGTGCTACCACTTGCAGCTCTGTGTCTACATCTATTGATGCTGCAGCCCTCACTGCCACTTTGAGCACTGATAACAGCATGTATCTTCCTTCATCTTGCAGTCAGACAAGTGTGGATGAAACATGATCTGCTTCACCACATCCAGCAGGAGTAGCACATGGAAAGTCACAGCTATAATACCTGAGTGTACCCTTGTCTGAGGACCAGTAACACAAACATAGGCCAATGGCGTGGGCGATACTTCTTGAATAACGTAGGCTGCCGCCATCATTTGTTGGCACTCACGGAGCAGCAAGCCCTGAGCCAGTGTGGCTCCAGCATGCTCTGTTACGGCAGGCAGTTATCCCACCAGAGAGCAGTCGTCACTTCATAAGAAAGAAACAGACTGAAAAAAGGAGTGCAAATACAAGGATAAAACTGAATTATTAAAACCTCAGCTGGCTAGTGGTTGCGCAAAGGAGGACATTTAAATGATACAATATCAAGAAAGGTCTTGTTCGTTGGTTTTGTATTTGCAATAGACTCTTTAAGCCTTTAATTCTATGCAAATTTTTTGACATTGCAGATGAATATAGCAGATAAATATTGATTTAGAACATTTGGCAAACGGTCTATTGAGTTCTGTATCCTTTTCCCATCTCTTCAGGGGAAAATTATCAGTCTGAAAGACAGCGGCTATGGGAAAATTTCTTCACAAGCAAAACTTCTGTACCCTTTATTTGAACTGGGCTTTTGAACAGGGTCATTAATTTTTATACTCCTTCTTTCCTGTTATGTTTCAGTATTGCGACATTATTCAAAGTAATGAAGATGCTTCAGGTAGCTATGTAAAAAATCCAACTATTTCCAAATCAGGCTGAAATCTGAGGCACAACTGTATGTCGCAGTGTATTCCAGGGGCTATCTGCACACTAAATAGACTCAAGGAGATTCAGTAAATGTGTTTGCTGCTTTTCCTTTTTGCATAAAAACAGAGGCACAATTTTAGATTTCCCTACCAAGGAACATGATACCTTAGGTGAGCAGAGTGTGTTATCAGAGCTAGGTTCATTCATTCTCTGCATCCTCAGCAGGCAGAGCTCATATTTCCTGCCCAGCATAAAAAGAGCAACAATGCCAAATTGCATTTTCCCACCAGACACCAAAGAGCACAGGACATCTTTTCAGCCTACCCCACATCTGCTCTTTCCTGCAGATACACAGTGCTTTAGCAGAGACCAGAATCCACCATCAATCTTCCCATATGGATGGAGCTTACAGGAAAGTGTGAACTACAGAAAAATATCAGGAAAAAAAGATCTGGTAGGAAATCATATCCAAACTGAAGTAAGATCAGTCCTACATATAAAATATCATAAAAGTATTTGAAAGTACAGGAATACTGTAAAAAAATTGCACTCTATAGTCAGGCCAGACAGACTCCAAAATCACAGGTATAAGCTGTAGCAGTGAAAATATTAAGACACATCTTTATAAATGTATGGCTGGTGAAGCACAGGGACAAACTGTTGAGTCAGGTTATGAAATTGCTAGCAATGGTCCTTTTCAAGGCTGAATTTGGTGTTGCCCTATTAGGGCTGATATACATAGAGCTAAATCATTTCTGCCATGATGCAGCTCCTTTCTAGCCCAGATGAGCCAAATATGAATGTGATGTGTATCTTTAGGTACCGAGTACAAGGAATGAAACTTCTGCTAAGTGAGATCCATGCACAGAAGGGGTGCATCCAATAAAGAACCTTAGATAACCTAGTCATAGGAATGAACAGCGCTGTGAAAGGGTTGAAAAATGAAAACAAGAGATGTTCAGACAAATGCATGAGGCAACTGAGAAGGAAGCATCCCTTACTATCTGAATAGAATTTGTGTATCGATTAAGAGTGGCAAACATACAATTTTAAGTGCAAACTAAAACTATTCCTTTCAGCTTGTGACATTTTAGATCAAAGTATAGTCTTTTCTCTTAGGGACGTGGTTTATTGGTAGCCTTGGGACAGTTGTGTTAATGGTTGAACTCAATGATCTTAGAGGTTGTTTCCAACCTAAACAATTCTATGATTCTATGGTTCTATGACTTATCAGCCACTTCAAAAGATTGTGGAAATGCCTGCAGCAAATTAGAAGCAGATTAAATGACATATATGAATCTGTAGGTTAGGGATGGAGAGCTGAGGAAACTGGCTTTTAAAATAACAATAGTAAAAAATAATTATACAGTAATAATACTTTAAAAAATCACCTGTATTTGAAAACTTTACTTTGGACAAATGCACTAATTATTTCCCACTGAAGTCAGAAGGAAACATAGTTTAGCTGACTGTTCTTAAGCAATGAGCCCAGGCAGCCAATGTCTTCTGTATTTGTTCAGTTGTTATGGAGGATCTTGTAGTGATGGTCTATGCTTGGGCACAGCCCAAGGATAAATACTTCAGTCTGAGCTGAGCCTCAGAATCACTGACCAGCAGTAGTGCAGAGCTATGTCTTGGGGTGGAGAAACTGCCTTAAGGGATGATGACATTGCAGTTGGTAATTATCAAGACCTTCTGGTAAGTCTCAACAGCAAAAAAAAAAACCCCCCCAAAAAAAAAGAGAGAGGATGTGGTCTGAAAAGGATGCAAGTGATTATATGCATCTTGCACACATATCTTATTGCTTATGCATGTAACTTTAGGGGTTAAAGTCTAAGCAGTCACCCTAGGGGTTTTAGAAATTGATAGGTCCTTCCCGAAATTAACAGAGCTTATTTAAAATACATTCTAAGATACGGTCCAAATGACTTTGAAGTTCACTGCTTCTCACTATTGACTGCAAAATAAAATTGAGATTATGTCACTGAACTTATGGAATGAACATCTGGGACACCTGAAATTAGGTGTGACGAACCCAGGGGCTGATGCTCACTGTTCTGCTTCTTGAATCTCTTTCTGCTGGGTGTGAGAACACTCAAAGAACCCAGGCAGAGATATTCTCATCTTTCCCGTGTTTGAAGAAAGAAGAAGAGGTCCGGTCCTCTTCTTTCTCCCTAACAATGACAGCTCCAACACATAACTGTAGGGCCAGACTGCACAGCACAGCAGATTATCCCAGAAAGGCTTTGGTCTTCTATGCAAAATCCAGAAAAGATTGTTCCTACAGAAACCAAAACACATCCTTCCCCAACCCTCTTCAAATGGGAACAGACTTGCTAGGGTCCCCCAGTTTATGGGGAGATCAATCTTACAGATGTGGAGATGGTTGAAACCCCTTCATAGGAATCATTTGTGTTATCTGTCCGTAAAAGCAGGTCATTGTAAACATTTTCATGTTTTATTTTTTCAATTTTTCTAGTGCCCCAGGTTTTTTCCTTATTCTCATTCCCCACTGTAAAAGTCAGGAATGGACATGTTCTAATTAAGGACATGGTATTTCCAATTCTTTAGTGATTTGAGTGGAAAGGGACATGAACTGCTGTAACATCTAAAATGACAGATTCACTGTATTTCTAAGGCATGGAGTGCTGGGGGTTCATGTCAGTACATCTCATTCCTCTAAAGGCTCACTCTCTTGCTCCTTATACTGAAAGGAGATGACCATATAACACGAGATTCATATGGTATTTTCTTTACTGCTGCATCTAAATGACAAAGCCAAATTTATAGTCACTCTTGAAATATTTCTAAATTGCAGTTGAAATCAGAAAGCCCACTGTCTGAAGCAAAGGTTAAAATACTGTGATACTTCATGAACGGGTAAACTAGAGACAGCATGCAATTCAGCAGTCACCTTTGTATTATGAGGTTTAAAACAAACCAATTTTCTCATCTGCACTAGGACTTTTCTCTCTGATTCAAAATCCCTCTACCACTAATGGTAATACTATGACATCTCAAATTGAGTTGAAGGTGATTACCAGTCACTATTTTAGCAATTGCCTTCTGAAAGAGGTTAGATGGCTGCTGTCTGAAATGCTAACAACTGCCTGGTGTCTTTTCTGGTTTTGCCTTGCTTCCTCCTTTTATTTGAATAACTCAGGTAATGGAATGACAGAGGAGTCTGCAGTGTAAGTGCAGGACTTATAAAATCTTTACATCCACTGTGACTCCAGCTATCTAAGAAACCCAGACAGTTTATAATAAAAAGCATATCTACACTCCAATTATACTATACTTACAATTTAATGTAAGATTTCCACTGATCTATATGAAGAGATAATTCACAGACTGGCCAAAAATACTTACCATATAAAATGACAACAGTAATCTACCTGCATTTGAAAAATACAGAGTCAGATCCTCAGCTGAGTCAAATCATTATCTCCCTGATCATATCAGCCTGCTTCATGTGCATTAAAAAGCAAATCATGGGAGCAATAATACCTCAATTATGTAGTTAACCTTCTGGTTATATTAATTAGTGATGATTAGGCATGAGAAACCATAATTATGTCACGTACGAAACATCCTTTTGAAATTAATTTCTGAATCCAAACACAAAAGGCAGATGTGAACCTCTAGCCAGGTCCATTTCTGATGTCTAGAATATCTAACTCTGCAGGTCATTCAGTACTTGTTTAGGAAAATATTAAACATTTCACTTTTATTTAAGTTTCTATCATCTACTGAAAGCCAGAGATGCTCTGCACTGCACAAGGAACTATGAACTTGAGCATCTGCACAAGCCCAGGGTTACTCCTGTCATTCAGATGGCAGCATCTTTCCATCTCTGCAGGGAAAAAGAACAAGTGCAAAAGAACATCACAGAATGTCCGTTAAAGGTGAAAGTCAGAAGCAATAGTATATTTATTTTTGATCAAATAAATATACTTTAAATGAACAGTCTGCAATTGTTAGGTTGAAGTGTTCCAAAGTGAGGAGCTGCCAGAATTAACGTTGCCTCTGTACTCTGAATAGAATTGCACTTGCATTTACACTGTGCCTGTTTTACCTTTTATTTTCTCATCTAGCTAACTTGACTTTGACATTTGTCTCTCTAAGAGTAATAGAATCATAGAAATGTTAAAATTGGAAGAGATCTCTGAGACCATCAAGTCCAACCATCAGCCCAGTGAAACCACCCTTTGCACACTTTTTCATTTTCATTTCTATTCATTTCTACTCACTCAATTATTATTCTATGTATCGTTTNTCATAGGATGTTAGGGGTTGGAAGGGACCCAAGAGATCATCGAGTCCAACCCCCCTGCCGGAGCAGGACAAAACTATCTAACACAGATCACAGAGCAAGCAGACCAAGCCATAAACTCATCAGTCCTGCACCCAGCATTTCAAGGCGGGCCTTGAAAGTCCCCAGAGAAGGAGACTCCACGACCTCCCTGGGGAGTCTGTTCCAGTGCTCTGTGACCCTCACAGCAAAGAAGTTCCCCCTTGTGTTGAGGCGGAACCTCCTCTGCTGCAACTTACACCCATTGCTCCTTGTCCTATCACAGGGAGCAAGTGAAAAGAGCCTGTCCCCTCCCTCCTGGCCAGCCTTCAGGTACTTATAAACATTTATCAAATCTCCCCTAAGTCTTCTCTTCTCCAGACTAAAAAGCCCCAACACACTCAATTATTGTTCTATGTATCGTTTGTTTTCCTCCGTGCCAGCAGTAAGGGACACTGGTGCAGCACGGGCCAGACTTCTGTGCTGGCACACAGAATTAACAGTCTTGGGTGCTTCAGTGGATCAACTCTGGGGTGCCAGATAAGTTCACAGCGATCCAGAGTCAACAGAATACCCTACCTGTGAGGAGTCCAGGTGTGCGACAAAGCAAGGTCTCCTTAGCCAGCACTTAAGGAAATAACATTTAGCACAGAGCACTTTGCAGGATGTTACCCACTATGACTTTGATAACTGTAAAACTTCACCAAAGCACAAATCTCTTGCCTAATATTCAGCAGCAGCACTTCCCAGGCACTGCAAGCTGTCCTCTAATGGTATTTCCAACTCATAGAATTGTGGAATCCTTAGGGATCTGAAGGGACCTTGAAAGATCATCTTGTCCGATCCCCTTGCCACAGCAGGATCATCTAGACCAAGTCACACAGGAACACATCCAGGAGGGTCTTGGACTTCTCCAAGGAGACTCCACNATTGCTCTATGCTGGACACCCTCCAGCAGCTCTGTGTCCTTGAACTGAAGGGCCCAGAACTGAGCACAATACTGCAGATGCGGTTTCACCAGTGCAGAGTAGAGAGGGAGAACCTCCCTCAATCTGCTAACCACTCCCCTTCTGATCCCCCCCAGATTGCTGTTGGCCCTCTTGGCCACAAGAGCACATTACTGGCTCATACTCATCCTGCTGTCCACTAGGAGCCCCAGGTCCCTTTCTCCTACACTGCTCTCCAACAGATCAGTCTCCACCCTATCCTGGTCCCTGGGGTTGTTCTTGCCCAGATGCAAGACTCTACATTTACCCTTGTTGCACCTCATTACATTTCTCTCTGCCCATCTCTTTAGCCTGTCCAGGTCTCACTGAATGGCACCACAGGCTGCTGGGGTGTCAAAGACACCACCCATCTTTGTGTCATCAGCAAACTTGCTGACAGTGCACCCTAATCCCTCACCCAAGTCATTAATGAATAGATTGAAGAGGACTGGTCCCAGTACCAATCCACACTCTGCAATTGCCTACAAGACAGTTGGGGTAGGGCTTCCACATGGGTGCATAGTGAGAGGACAAGGGGAAATGGTTACAAACTCGAAGAGGGGAGATTTAGGTCAGACACTAGGAAAAAACTTGTGTGAGGGTGGTGAGATGCTGGAACAGGCTGCCCAAATGAAGTTATGGTTGCCCCATCTGTTGAAGAGCTTGAGGCCAGGTTGGACTGCACCCTAAATAACTTGTTCTAGGGAAGGTGTCCCTGCCTATGCAGGGGAGTTGGAACTAGATGATCTTTAAGATTCTTTCCAACTCTGGCCTTTCTGTGATTCTATGATTTCTGAATAAAATTGCTGTAGAAGGTTATTTAAGTGGTTTTTTTTTCCTACCTGATTCTCATTCAATTCACTAATAAGTTATAGAAGTAATCCTTGCAAATACCTCATTTCTAGAGTGATTGGGGTTTTCTTCCTGCCTTTCTTCTGCTTTTGGCATTGGCTGTGACAAGAATGACAGCACAAAACACAAAGAAAGTTATAACCATTGCCTTTGCTCAGACAGCAAACAAACTCTGGGACTACCACCATACTACATGGGAGCCTGAGCTGCATTGGTTACTGTAACTGCTACCCTTGTCTCATCTTGGTGCTGCAGGACACATGTAAATCAAGTACAGTACTGCCATTTCAGTTGATGCTCCTAGCCTGTATGGATGCTGGAGCTTTTGAGGTCAGGCCAAAGATGAGCTTCACCTACAGGCACTATTTTGGGCTGCTTGGAAGCAGTATATTTGCAACCTGCCAGGCAAAGAGTATAGGCCACCTACATCTACAGCCACTGGCAAAGGAAAATACAACTGAAGGGAAGGTGCTTTTCATCATGTCAGTGGGGTTTTTTGTTTTTATTTCAATGAGGCAGTGCCACTTGGCCCCAGTCTTTAATCTGCACATCCTGCCACCCAGCAAAAAGGTTCCTATAATCTGGTAAGAAGCATGAGCCACTGTTGTCCTTTTCTCCTTTCTGACACAATAAAAGCGACCTCAAACTTGTTGCTTAGGTCAGGTTCCAACTCTGTCAAAAAACGGCAAAGCCTCTGCTCCTCTTCCCCTTTCCCCTCCCAGCACTTTGTTTCCATCAAGTCCTCTTACACTGCAGAGCTGTGTAGAGCATCTGAGGAGCTGGCACAGAGCAGACCGTGCCAGGGGCCGTTGTCACAATTTAACAGTGGAGATGATTGAATTAGAGGCTTTGGCACAGCTTTGTTTATCAGTATTAATGAGGCTGAACCAATCATGCTATTCCTTGGGGTCTTTTGCCTCATTCCTCTTTCTCCCTCCTGGAATCTTGACCATCAGCTCCATCCCCTCACTTCCCAGCTGCTCCAGAAATGCTGGGTGCAGGACTGATGAGTTTATGGCTTGGCCTGCTTGCTCAGTGACCTGGACAAACAAACCAGGATGCAGAGGTGCTGCAGGGTGCATGTATTATAGGTATTTTCTTGAGGGGAAGAGAAAAAAAATGGGTTTTTTGAGGGGAGGATGAGTTTTTAAGAATAACACCCTTCTGCAAACACTGACTCTAGCTTGTGGGTTTGCAGATACAGTTCTCTCTTACCATAGCACAGGACTTTGGCTTGAGTACTAGAAGCATGAGTGGAATCAAAGAAATTAACCCTAAAATTGCAGAGCCTGTCCACAGTTAATGCTTTCTGAAATAAAAAGCCAGCATTGAAGTTTTTTAGGTCTGGGCTGCCACTGCCAAGGTTTTGCAGAGTCCTTGCCAGGGTTCAGGCTCGTGATATGGCAAAACTCTGACAAACTTGGATGTGACTGCACTGAACAATGCTGCCTCAGCACTGCTGCTTTGGGCACGTTTCCCTCTTCCTTTCCAACATACCTGCTCAGCAAACTCATTAACCACACAGGTACACTACAAGCGTTTGGAAATGAAAGGAGAACAAAAGGAACAAACCCAATTTTTCCACTAAAAGAGCTGGGGTTTATGTTTGTTGTTCATCTGTGCCTTCTGCTGCCCGGGTGTGACACAAAGGAAATCTCTGCAGCAGATCTGCAACTTCACAAACTGAGGGATTATGCACTACAGATACTGACAGGCCCCTTTGCCCACTGCCTGGCAAACATCACAACACTAATCTTCTCTCCGAGATAAAGTCCATCAATCTTATTCTTACACCAACCCATTCGCCTCTGCCCCTCAGACAGTACTGGAAGAGAAGTCCTCCTTGGGTAGAATGCTAAAATCTTTCTTTCCTTGGCACCCTCCTGTTTTAACTTACTCTTTCGGCTGGCCTCCTATCAAAGTCAGGTCACCCTCTATCCGTTTTGTGTGCTGAGCTGACTGCTTTTCAATAACAATTTCTCCTTCGTTTTGTAACAGAGATCAATAAAACTGCCCCTCTATCATATTGGCTGAGCTTCCAGCAACGTCATTTGCTCTTTATTGTTGCTACTGCTTTATTTTGTTTCCTTCTTTCTTTTCTGGTTTTTTTTTTCCCCTTTTCTTTCTGGCAAGGCACAGATCAATTTAACAAGATAAAAACGACTTAGACTTTCACTCAAGGTAAAATCTGCACTTTATAACCCAGGATGTAATTTACAATCCTGTCATTAAGCTCTGTTAATCCTATTATTATGAAGATAAATAATTACCCATAGCGAAGAAAGGGATTCCCAACAGAGTAGAATTATATTTTCCATCAGTAATGAAAAATATCCCTGCCGCAGTGACACTGGAAATACAGATAGTGAGTACTCCCAAGAGTCCCAGGAAAGGTTTGCTACGCAGGCAGTCCTTCATGGAGCTTGAGAGGGTAGCAGTCAGGAGAATCAACATCAGGCTCACCAAAATCTTGCCCCTGGCCAAAAGACTGGTCTGGTGGAAGTCCTTCCAGAGGCTAAAGGATGCTAGTGAGTAGAGCTGCAGATCTTGGTGATCCAGCTGCATCTTGTGCATCAGTTTACAGAATTCGCTCTCCCACTTCTCCCCAATGAGGTCCTGGGTGACAGAGCCATATGTTTGGAGGTAGTAAGTGATTTGGATGGCTCTGGCTGATTTGACTCTCTGGTCCTTGCTGTTTGGTACTTCCATGACCCCTCCAAGCTGATGGCCAATAAAACTGCTTCTTCCATCCTGGGAGAGAAAATAATAAAGATGAGCATGTGGTTACCCTGCAGAAGACATGATACAAAGGCCACTGCAGTCAACGGGAGTTGAGCCGTTCACTTCAATGGGCTTGGACCTGCATCTTTGTTCCCTGACACAACTCTTACTTCTTACCCATCACAGACCAATTTGCAATTCTGTGCTGCAGTTCAGGGACTGCCCTGGTACCTGATGCAGTCCCAGATGTTCAGGGTCTGAAATGTAACATGCAGGATCCTCACCCAGCAGAAGATGGCCATTTTCCCACACTTTAATTCTGACATACAAAACCAAAGCTTCAGATACTGAGGTATGAAATGTTTGACATGGTGACGTATTTCCAAAAGATTTGTGGTTTTCTGATACTTTGGAAATGCTTTTAGAAAGCTGGAAACATGTAGAGAATGAGGCCTTGTTCCTCAGTAAGCAGAGGGAAAAGTAAACAGGTTCACAAACTCTGATAGCTACTCTGGCTGTAGATAAATATAAGTCAACATTTTTAATTATTTGGTATTTCATAGATTTATATTGGTGACACAGAGAAAACAATCTACCCTACACTTCAGCTTAGCCAGGATTTGGATATTTTATGTCTGAAGAATACCAATCTTACTCTGGTCGCACTTTCATGAGTGTGTGCTAGGACATAAAAACTCCACGATAATCAGTATAGGACATTTCAGGTGCCCTCAGATTCAGCCTTATCTACAAGACCAGACCTTTTGGATTTTGTTGGAGTTGTCTGGTCCCATTTACACTTTTTCTTTCTTTTTATAAGAAAGTTTTCATAAGAGACCTTCGCTTTTAAGCTGCTGGTAATTCTAGTTCTCTAGAATAACTGTGATGTTCCCCTATCAAGACAGGGGAAGTTTGCATGGATTTAAAAAAGCACACACAGTCACAAACTGAGGAAGATGATTCAGTACCCTGTGTAAAAATGTCCTAGCACACGTAATCTCTTTGATCAAAACACTGAACCCAGAGATTAAAAGTCCATTGCACACCAACATTTGTCTTGTTTTTCCCCATAGATTGGATTACAAATGTTCAGATTTCTTCTCCCTTGCATTTAATAAAGCTGTGAGAGTCTCAAGCCAGTTCATCTAGAAAACACCTTGCAGCAGCAAGTTCACACAAGATAATACTGTTTGACTAGATGTACTGTGAGAACTTGCTGGCTGACAGCTGGAATTTGCACAATGCTCTGCCCTACACCACCCCCCCCCCAAAAAAAAGACCAGAAGCATTTGGGGAAGACTCTTATAACATCTATTATATCTAACATTAACTATTTCAGTGTTGCATGCAGGTCAGTATCTGAAACAGCCAGACCTACTCATAATGATTCTCATTCTAAGGAAAAGTCAACAGAGCAAGGTACCAGGCTTTATGAAGCAGAGAAGTCTTCCGTCATTTCTGCTTATAGAGCAAATAAATATCAGAAATTGAGAGGCAGCACTGCAAAAGGTTTATTTATATACTCACCTTGCCTTGGTGCTGGTATGTAAAGGAGGCAATCCTCCCACTGAGAAATTTCTGCCTCAGCCTGCTTTCAGGGCAGGAGCTCACACTGTTTTCAACATTTGCCTGCCACAGCCCAGGAGTGTGACAAAGTGCTTTTCAGAAGTTCATTTTTTCCCTATTCCCAGTTGTTATTTCCCATTGAAATAATGGCTTCTGGCAAGGTACCCTGGCACGAGCTGACATGAAAGGTGATTTGCAGCGTAATGCCAGCTTCTCAAATCACCTGATGCCTCATTGCAAATGTCATATAAGCAGAGACAGCCAGCACAGAGGGGCAGATGGTGCTGTCTGGACTCCAAAAAAACCAAAAATCCTTGTTTCTAGCATTTCACATCAGGATCCTGTTTTGAGTCATCTACTTTTTTCTTAGCAGGGGTCACACCTAACGCGCACAAACTCACAAAAGGGACATTTTCAACACTGGTAATTGAGGTTTGAGCGATGCAGTCCCTTTGTACATCAGATGCAACTTTACAGTTGAAAATACCCTTTTGCACAGCTTTGAAATTGTAGGGAGATATGTCATATTTCCTCAGAATACATATATATATGTGTGTGTGTATATATATATATATATTTGCAGTGTTGACATTCAAACGCTTTCAGCCATTGCAGGATACTTTAGCAGCAATGCTCCAAACTCGGACAACGCCCTGTAATTCAGGTTTCATTGATTCACTATGCAGCACACACTGCAAGGTTATGGGAAACTTTGCGAGGCCCATCTGCCTTCCCCAGCAAAGGGTGCACAGAGCAACGACATTTCAAAAGAGGCAACAGAGCAGGCACATATAAATCATGCTTGGCCGTATCTCTCGAGAAACAGAAGATAATGGCTGTTTGTTACACTGATGTATAATAGGGCACCCAGCTCATATGTCAGCAAAATAGAGAGCGAGCTTTCAGGTGGACTCAAGGAAATCACAGATGCTCAATTGCTTGGAGGTAATTTTGTCTGTCCCTTTCCTTCCAAAGGCAGATTGTTTCCTTTCTACTCAAGGGGTTCACTTCTTTGATAGCACGCAAACACAAACCTGCCACCACGGTGTTTGGGAAAATGAGGCCCTTTTCTAATGGAGTTCGTACAGTGCCTTCGCCAAATGCAAAGAGTGATAAATATCCTGTTGTGCTGTCACCCTGATGGTTACAATCTCAAGTAAGAAAGACAGAAGAAAGATGGGGTAATAGTGCCTTTTATCTCATAATACACTGAAGTATGAGAAAATGAAGTCCCAGTGCTGCAGAGGCTGAGTGAGCTGGGTCTCTTGAACTGGGAGAAGAGGAGGCTGAGGGGTGACCTCATTAATGTCTCATTATATCTAACCTCATTAATATGTGGGGGGTGTGTGTCAGGAAGATGGAGCCAGAATTCTCAGGGCCATCTGGTCATAGGACAAGGGGCAATGGATGCAAGCTAGAACACAGGAGGCTCCATATCAATATCATAAGGAACCTAAGGGTAATGGACCATTGGAATAGGCTATCCAGGGGGCTCATGGAGTCTCCTTCTCTGAAGACATTCAAGACCCTCCTGTGACTTGGTCTAGCTGATCCTGCTGTGGCAGGGGGATTGGACTAGATGATCTTTGGAGGTTCCTTCTGATCCTTAATGATTCTATGATTTTATGATGCTATGACAACACCCTGACAGCATCTTCCAGAAGCCTCCAAGCCAGTGATCTAACTACCTCTTGGTGTCTCATGGGCATTTCACAGCAGTTATTCACCATCCAAAGGGTCTCTCTTGTGCTCTACAACCACCTTGGTGAAAGAAAACAATGTGAAAGACTAAGCTCCTGGGCTAAAACTAAGGTCTGTGTCACACTCAGACCTTAGTGTGTGACTTGTACAAATGAGACCTAAAGGTTGTGAATAAGAGCCTTTGTTCTGCCTAGTTCCAACGAAAAAAAGGGCACTTTTCTGCTGTTAATTAGCCAGTCCTTCTTGGCATATGCCCAGAGATGCTATTTTTAATGTAATAACGATGGTTTTCATGTTTCAGCCTGCAGATCCCTCACACATATGTTTCTGTTCTCTGATCTTATACACACAAAACCAAAATAGAAAACCAAGTAATAATAATATTTCTGGGTTACACACCATTTTCCACCCACGTATCTCCAGAGGATCTACACCAGACAATTACTGTCTTCAGCAAGGTCACTAACACGGCTGGAGCCTGAGTTTCAGATTCCCAGGCTGTGTCTCTGTGTTCTTTTCTTCTTCTATTTTTTTTTCTAACGAAAACTTTGCAGTGTCTGTGAAGTCCATTCTAATGGCAGCCAACTCCCAACAGATTCTGAGCATCTTTCAAAATGGCATGAAATATAGATCACTTGCTGGGGCATGTAGTATTTGATCTTAAACAGGGGACAGGCAAAAATCTTTGCTTTGATGGTTACTATTAAACTCTTTTTTCTGTAGTTCTTCTATTTTTGGTATAGACTCATTTGGTAGGTATAGACCCTGGAAGGGAGGAGGAAAAGGACTGAGGTCTCTCAGAGGAGTGAGAGATTATAGATGTAGAAGCATCATCCTCCCTTTCCCCCAGCATAATGGACTTTGTCTCCTACTTTTGTGCAGATCTGGCCTTGTACATGGTTGAAAATACAAAATCCATTCAGCAGTAAACATTACTAATGGTGCATGGATGGATACAGAATAAACCACTATATTTCAGGCAAGAAACTTATCTGAAAGGAAGCTTGGATCCTTAATATCATAAGATGTGTAAATGGCATGGGGATGTTTGGCTTTAACTTCTGAGGTTAAAAAAAACAGCTGCTTCTTTGCAGCAAAATATCTTGCGGGTGCTAATGTAGGCAGAGATCCTCTCGGCATGCAGTCCAGAGGGATACTAGCAGTAGTCCCTTACTGCTAAATTACCTGGAATATTTTGTGTTTCCTTAATAATTTCAGTGCAGCTGCCACAGCCTCAACTCGCATCCTGGGGGTTCTGTGCAGTCAGTACACACTGCACCACCAGCTCTGAGCAGGATACCTTCTCCTCCCTGCTTAGAATGTCATCAGCCTCCACTGTTTTCCTTCTCATGAGAAAAACAGAGTTTAAGCTATTTTTGAGATGACATGACTCCTGCTTGTCCAGAGCCCTGCCCAGTGGAGGTTAGGGCCAGTGAGAGGCTAACAGTCATTACAAGGAACCCTTGTAGCTTACTGCTAGATCACTCTCACTCATGAGCCTTCACAGGACCTCTGCCAGCAAATTTATCTCTGTTTTTTATTTTTCTTTAACTGCTACCTCTTATCAACTGGAGACAAGATAATTATCAAGCTACATTATAGAAATGTTAAGATAAAGCATGCAATCCTGCCTAAACTCTTATATTATCTTAAAAGCTTAAAAAATGTTTGACAGAAGACAACCAGGGGTGTATATTGAAATATACACTGTGATAAACAGTTAGGTTTAGTTCACCTCAACTTTTCAAGGTGAACAAAATTAAACTCCCCTTTCATTTAAGTTTTAACATAACAGGTGGCTTCTGCCTCCCTTCTGCTGCACTGCAAAGATTTGCAAGGAGTTTTTTCTTCTCCCCCACCAAACTGATTTCTCCATCCCTGTTCCTGGTACAGTTATTCATCCACTGTACACCAGTCGATCCCTGTTATACAGCCACAGATTACCAGCAGTTCCTGAAGCATCCTTTTCAACTGGTTGTACATAATGCTGATTTATGTCAGCACAGCAATTTTCCTGCCCTCCCTCAGAGCTGTGTGGTTGCTTTTGCACAACCACTAGCTATTCTGTATGGCATAGCAATAGAAAGAGAGGGCATAGCAACAAAGAGAGAGTCCAGAACAAGTGAACCCCGAGGGCAATGCAATCGAGGTAAAACTGCACCTCGGCTGCTGGGAACTGCTGGGAACGGGGATAGAGCGATGTCTCTGTGGTCTGTTGGCTCAGCAAAAATAAAATGTATGAAAGTGTCCATGAGAAGCTATCCAGGAAATAATCCTCTAGGACTCTGCTTCAATAAAGAGCAGTTCAGATATTTTCAGCTCCACAGCATCCATGAGGTTCAGCTTTCCAGCTAAGTCATGAACATTTGGGTTATACTCACTGAGAAGAGTCAGCCACATCCAAAGGATGATCTGCCCCATCCTAAGGTACAGGACACAACCAGACCTGCCCCCTGCCTGTCTTTATTTACAACAGAGGCAGAAGATTACTTAAGACTTGATCCTAGACTTTATCAATTTAAAAATTTAGGGAATATCAACCTACCTTCAGTAGAGGATGCAAACACAAAACTAAGTGACCTGCCTTGTCATTCCTGGCTCACGCCGGTTCCTGCACAGGCATGTCCTTACCTAACATAGAGACCTTGAGCTGCCACCCAAGGAAATCAAGTATCAAATCAAGCGTGATTTATAAGGGCTGGATGTGTGTGCCCAGAACACCTAAAAGCCAATGAGAACTACCTGGCACTTCTTTCTGATGCATCTGGTCTCATGCTAGAGCCCAGCCCCTTAATGAGTTGGGTTTTTACCTTTTTATCATGTGATTTGAAAAGAGACAAGAGCAGGAGGAAAATATTTCAAGATGCTTATATAGTCTAGTTTTAATAACAAATGGTGAGAGAGGTGTCTCCCACACAGATTTATTCCTTCCAAGTAAATCCAGTTATGGAGGAATTCATACGGGTCAAAAGTGTGACTGTTATTATAGGCAGGGGTCTTTGTGGAGGAGTATCTGGTGCTCAATGTAATGTATTTCTGAGTGGTCCTCCTCACTTTGTTTCTTCAGTATTACCTTGCCAGGTTTTCAGCTGTCACAGAATCACAGAATCACAGAACTACTGAGGCTGGAAAAGACCTCTGGGATTTTCAAGCCCAGCCCATGACCTAACATCACCACATCAGCTAGATCATGGCACTAAGTGCCACATCCAGTCTTATCTTAAACACCTCCAGGGACCACATCCCTGGGCAGTCCATTCCACTGTCTAGCCACCTGTTATCCTGAAGATGGCCAAACTTTTTGTTAAAGACTGAGGCAAAGTAGGTGTCAGCCTTTTCCCTTTCTTCAGTTATCATGTTCCCCTCTTCATCCAACAAGGAGTGGAGATTTTCCCTGGTCCTCATTTGTTATTAATGGATTTATAACAGAACTTTTTATTATCCTTAACAGATTTGGCCACATGAAGTTCTCACTGAGATGTTGCTTCTTTAATTCTCTTTCTACATGCCTTACAATATCCTCAAATGCTTTCCAAGTCACCTGCCCCTCTTTCCAGAGGTGTTACACTCTTTTTTTTCCTGAGTTCTTGCAAAAACTCCGTGCTCAACCAGGCTGGGCATCTCCCTGCCGGCACATGGGGACAGCCTGCTCCTGTGCCTTTAAGACTTCTTCCCTCTTGATGTATGACCAACCTTTCTGGGCTCCTATATCTTTCAGGGCAGCCTCCCGAGGGACTTGGTCAATCAGTCTCCTGAACAGGCCAAACTTTGCCCTCTGAAAGTCCAAGGTCATGGTTTTACTGCCCCCTCTCCTTGTTTCTCCTAGGATTCAAGACTCAAGCATTTCACAATCACTGTGCCCTAGACAACCTCCAACCCAGCAATGTCCTCCCTATTCACAAGAAGCAGATCCACGAGGGCACCTTCCCTTGTTGGCTCTCTCACCAGTTGTGTCAGGAAGTTCTTTTCCACACACTCCAGAAACCTCTATTCTCTCTCTGCTGTATTTCATTTCCAGCAGACATCAAGAAAACTGAAGTCCCCCATGAGCACAAGGGACAATGATTGTGAAACCTCTCTTAACTGCTTATAAAAAATTTAATCTGCTTCTTTATCTGACCCAATTAGGAGAAAGAAGCAGATGAAATTTTTTTATAAGCAGCTGAGAGAGGAAAGGCCAGAGGGAAAACTGAGACGGCTGTCCTTGTACCTGCTGCTTTGCCTGCGCATCCCTCAGGAGTGAAAACATGAGATAATCCAGACCAGCTCCATTCCACACCAAACCTTCCCTCCTCAACTGTATTGCACTTCTCTTATCAAGCCTCCTCCATTACTTGTCCTATTGTCAAGGTCTTGAGCATTCAGATGACTCCTTTAGTCCAAAAGTCAGACGCCTGTTCACTCCATCTCAGATTCCATCCCAGTTCTGAGAAAATATGGCTGGGTTTACTTCCCAGTTCACTCCCAGTCCAGCTTTGGCCTTGTGTCCTAGCTGCACCCACGTCTTCAAGGATGTAGTAGTCTTGTAGCTGCTGATACTCACATTGGCTGCAATTGCACATGGAACACTTGGCAGATGGGGGTTTACAGACAGAAGAAATTGGACCCCAGGCACTGGAAGGCAATTTTGAGGCAGACCTGACCTATCTACTCTTTTCTTCTCTCTTCTCCACCGAGAGCAGGATTGCAGACGCAGAAGTGAAACAGCACTAACAGTTTAGTCAGTGGCAGGTGCATTGGTGGCTGCACTCCAGCCCTATGAGATGGATCCAGCAGTGAAGGTTTCAGAGGGACTGGTGAGACAGCAGTAAAAGAGGCCCTGCAGTGGGTGGCTTAGCAGAATGTACTGCTAGTGACATCAGTTCTCTTTCCACAGGAGATTCATGTAGGTGGTAGGGAGGCCTGGCTGTGTAAATCCACCAGGTCAGATGTTAAAATACTTCTGACCTCTAGTTTCCAGGAAGCACAGAGCCACAGCATCAGTTCACTTCATATTGTCCATTAGGCTCTACCCTGCCCAGGATCAAAAGCCATTGAGGCAGCCGCTTTGGGCTCTGCTTTCTGCTTTTCTCAGCCTGTCCCTGACCTTGGGGCTTCCTTGGTATCACAGAGTAGAAAGTCAGGCTGCACTAAGTGTTTAAACCCCTCAGGAGGAAGGATGATGGTGAAAACAATGACCACAGACCAGAGCAGTTTCTCTTGTCCATCCACAGATGGGCTCCTGCTCAGGGGGTGGCTGCTTACAAGTGGGAAGCGAGCTTTGTGGGGGTCAAGATTTCTACAATCCATTGACCAGCACTGTGACCAGTGATGCAAAAGTGAAGCTGGTAGTGACCATGAAATAAAAGGGGGACTATAGAGGCAAGTGCTCCTGAGAGACTGGAGGTGCGGAAAAAGGGAGCCAGGAGAGGTGTAATACAGGCTAAGGAGCAACAAAGCAGCAGTTCTCATTGTACTGACCTAGAGACAAGGCAGAAGAAGGTGGGTGAGAGCAAAGTTGATGTGACAGTGTCCTAGAAAGAACAGAGCTGCACAGTTTTAGCAGTTTCCAGTACCTGAAGGAAAGCTGGGGAGAGGCTGTTCACAAGGCCTTGGAGTGGGGGGAATGGTTTCAAGGTGGAAGAGGGGATGTTTAGACTGGAATTCAGAAGGAAGTTCTTCAGGATGAGGGTGATGAGACACTGGAACAGGTTTCCCAGGAAGTCTTGAGCAACCTGGTCGGACGGTGGGGGGTGGGGTGGGGTGTGCCCCTGCTCATGGCAGAGGGTTGGAACTAGATCATCTGTAAGGCCCCTTCCAACCTGAACCACTTTATGGGTTTATGAATCTATGAATCTCATGCCTTATGCCACTGCACTCATGGTGAGCAGAGCTCTGCACTGCAATCCATGCTTCAGTGTTCCCTGACTTCAGCTTCCTTCCTTCCCAACTTCCCGCAGGACCCTGGGCCACACAAGCAGCATCAAGAAGATCAGCAACAATGCAGAGCTGGGTTTCGCTACCCTAAACTGTTCTCTCCTTCAACTCTCCAGCAAAAAAAAAACAACCAGGAAATGTAAGCATTTTTGCCCCAAAAAGTCACACTTCAGGCTGTATAGCACGTGTTCTTCCTGATGGTGTCGGTCTGCTCCTGGGCATCTGGTCTGCAAGTTCTGCATGCGCAAATTGTGCTGCCCTAGACTGTAAGGAGCATGGGATGGTTCAAACCTCTCCCTTAGCTACAGGGGTCTCCTCAGTGGCCTGTAAAGGAAGAGGAGTGAGGGAAGAGGGAGAGTGTGGCATGAATAAGTCCAGCCCTGCTTCTGGTCTGAAAAGAAGCAGGGACTTGTCTTTTGAGGCAGTGCTATGTTCCAAGACTACCTCCAGATCATGGCAGGTTGATTGAGGTAACCGAGAGCTTTGTGCTGAGGTGAGGGAATTTCCTCAACTATCTGTTTTTCTCCCCCAGGACCTCCATGCTTCGCATCATCAAGCAGAACAATGTCCATGTTTTTCATGCATTCATGTCCTGCTCTGTGACAGACTTCTGCAAGGAGGTGCTGCATGAAGGGAACTACAGGCTGCTGCAGTGCATGGCACAGCTGTGGCCCCCCACCTATGCAAACTGGGATGACATGCATATCTCTGCCAAGCTCTATGCCATGTAGAATACCCAGGCCAAATTAATAAAAGCTGCTTTTGTCTCTGTGGTCTCGTGCACGGTGATTGCTCATCCCAAAGGATTTGGTTTGTGCCAAGAGGAAGCTGAGGAATGAATCACTGAGAGAGCAGTGCCTCAAGAGGATGCACAAAACACCAATATTTGGCTATGAGAGGTAGACACTCACGTGCACAAGCATGTGTGTGGGGAACACAGCTACACCTCTCACATTTTGCAAACTCTAGGAATCTATAGCATAGGTACTTTAAATTGATGAACCCTCCCTATTAATTCTGAGCTCATCGACAGCTCACACACAGTGTTAAAAGTGTCGAAAGGAAATGAGGAAAATTACAGAGAGCAGAAGAAGACAAGAAATCCCTTTTTTGGCCCAGCCAGTGGTCCATCTCGCCCGGTTTTCAGGCTCTGTGCATTTCTAAAGCAAGACACCAAGACAATGTCTTCTACTGTAAGGCACGTTTTGGAGTTTCACTTTTAGTGTGGCTTTTCCAGCTCTTCAACAATGGGAAATGAACTGGTGCTCATTTTTTTAAGAAAGACATCCTTCTCCCAAATGGAGGGATTTGAATAAAATCAGAAAAAAAAACAACAAAAAGAAAGCAATCCTAATGAATTAAAGCCATCCTTTGCCCTAGTGAAATCCAAGTGACTTCTGATTTCATGAGGGCCACAGGTCTGCAAATGGGAGGAAACAGACTTTAGACTTGATGTGAGGAGGAAGTTCTTCACTGTGAGTGTGGGGAGAGCCTGGAATGAGTTACCCAGGGAGGTGGTTGGGGCCCTGTCCCTAGAGGTGTTTAAGGCCAGGCTGGATGAGGCTCTGGCCAGCCTGATCTAGGGTGGGGTGTCCCTGCCCATGGCAGGGGGATTGGAACTGGGTGATCCTGTGGTCCCTTCCAACCCTGCCAATTCTGTAACTTCTTCCCACTGGAGGGGACTGCTGGGGGGTTTGTGGAGTCTCCTTCTCTGGAGACTTTTTAAACCTGCCTGGACTTGGTCTGGGTGTCCTGCTGTGGCAGGGAGATTGTACTAGATGATCTTCTGAGGTCCCTTCCAATCCCTAATGATTCTATGATTCTAGGACAATATTCCACCAGAATGCTTTCTGCCTCTTCTGAATATCTGATTTTAATGTTTTCTCAATGACTATGGAGTTACAGATTAAACCAGAAACTAATTCCTGAACTAAACAGATGGTAGAAAACATTAAAATACAGAAAACCTCATATTGTGACTTCTTTCCATAGCAAACAAGGAAAAAGGCACAAAACTGTTGACAGATCTTCACCACACACTTCATACACCCAAGCTGGGGGGGATGGGGAGTGGACAATAAAAATGGAACCCAGTAACTGATTCTGAAAGGGGATCCTAGGAAGATGAGTACTAAGATCCTCAGAAGGAGTAGCAGGTTTCCTCTGACAGACTTGCAGGCACTTGGTCTCTGGGAGCATCCTACTATTCACTTCTCTAATTGTTTTCCCTACTCTGCTTGAAGTCCAATGTACAGAACAAACAAGAAGGAAACCTGCCAAGAAGCAGAAGGAATTGTATTTGCCTGGTTTTATTGCTCCATCTGAAGGAAATGTTGAAAAATAAACAGCAAGGAATACAAAGTGAAGAGTAAAGCAGATCCACAGGAATCGTTTAAGCTCTTACAATCTGAAGTTTCAATAATGACACAGAAAAGGGTGCTTTATTCTTTTTAAATTTTGCTTTATGGTGGCAAGCATCACTTTAATTTTCTCTTGTCTCTGCTCTCCCTCTGGGGACCAGCAGCCAAAGTACTGAAACACTGTGCTAATGTTTTATCAAAGACAAGAGAAGAAATAACAGAATCACACAGAGCCAAGTGTGATGTGGCAGGATTTGGGGGTTCCTTGGTTTTGAGGTTGTCTTTCAGCTAAAGCAGCTTGTACGCTCAGCCTTTGAATGCAAAGAACTGCTGTGCTCTAACCCAAGTCCTAACCAGGAGCTTCCACTCTCATGGTGCTCAGCGAGGATGTAACAGGGCACTGCACAAAGCTGATACAGTTAAGAGCACTTCATGCTTCCAGCGGAAAACTCCTCCTTTTTGAGAGATAATTAATCACTTTCCTCTCTCTTTTTACTTTTTAATCTCAAATTTGGCATTGTGAAGCAATTTCTGTACCCTGAAGCATTCCCCCTTCCCTTCTAGCACACACTGGTCTTTAATGAGTTTGGCCATTTGTTAGTTGGTGATAGCCAAAAAAATGTCTAGTTTCACATAGGGTTTTTTTAGTAATTTTAATAACATTGGATCGGGATTTGGAAAGGGGGGTGGGAATGAGGTATTGAAATAAGCTTGTACTTATGCATTAAAAAATAACTAAAGCTGTGGCTCTGGCTCTGGCTCTGCATATGAGACAGTTGACTCCCACCCAAGACACTTTTACATTCAGCACACTCAGAAAGCTTTTTCACCCCCTATATGAACATCATCAAGCAGCTTTTATATCTTTGATGTCTGCCTCAAAATAATTTTGTAACATATGCCTTTCCTGATAAAATTCTATGTCCTCAGTAACCCACAGAGATGAAGGTCCTGTCACCTGTGATCCTCTAACACGTTTCCTTTAGATCTTATTCCTGTCAAAAGAGTGAGGCTTGTGGCATAATCTTCACATTGGGCTTCTCACTGCCTGCCATCACTGGAGAGAGCTATCCCATTCAAAGTTTGCTGACGTTACAAGGGCCAGCTTTACTTTTCCACAGGCGTACTCTGTCGGACAGGGTTTCTTGTGCTGCCTCAGACAGAGTAAAACATGCTTGCAATGATGAACAAGTGTTGAACAACGGTATGCGATGACCTGAAAATTTTGCATCAACTCAAAACCTTAATTGAGCTGTATAAGGAGATGCTAACAATTGCTATTTACTTGGGACCAATACATCTTGATGAAGCCTTTGTGCTGAGGAGGCCTGGGAGGACCCACACAAGGTGCAGCAGATGCTGAGGTCTCAGTTCAGACCATAATCACTGGTCACCAGTGAGATTCTGGCACAGTCCAGGACCCAGCTGTGCAAAGTGCTGTACAAAATCATAGCTGGAGAAGCTGCCCACGCTCTGAAGAACTTCCTACCTGATGCTGAAGTTTCTTTCATTGCTGTATTTCACAGCATGAACTGATGATGCTGCCAAAAGAGAGGTCCCTTCCCTCTTTTTCCTGAAACTGCACCCCCTCCTTGCCAAAGTGAGGAGCAGCAATTCACGTCACTCAGTGGGAAGAAAAAAAAGAAAAAGAAGAAAGATTGAATCCCCTCCTTGCCCCTTTAATTTCTGCGTTCAAACCCCATAGTCCGGTAGTGGTGTCAGCTATGTAACATCTGAATAGCTTCATCCTCAAGGCAGCTGTATTTCACGGCTGAGTATTTGTCCTTTGGTGCAAGCACCTAGTATTTATTACCTTCAAGCAGAGTTTCTGATTTGGATGTTGCTTCTTCAGCCAGAATAGGGCTCACAACATGGGAACTCAGGATGTAGGCTCTGAGCTGCTTAACCAAACCTCCCGGGTTGCAAATGCCAGGACTACCAGTCTGCTCTCTCAAGAAAGAGAGAAAAATGGGGCACTTCTGGGGGACAATTCTGATCTCAGAGGGACTGCACCTCATCTGTAGGCTTTTAGTCCTCCTGAAGCCTACAGTGTCACAAACCCTATTTTGAGTACCTTCATTAAGAGCTTAAAGTTAGGTTATATGTGTTCCTGGAGTTAATATGTTAATGTAACGGTCTTGTTAAGAATCAGTTCAAGATATCAAGTACTATGAATATTTATCTACTGCACGTCAGCACATCTGAAGAAAAGGAGTGTATTCAATGTAGAAAATGATAACAACAAAAAAACTCCTTTTCAACCTATCTGGGGCATTTCCCTGCAAGACATCCAAACTTTTTTCTCAAAATAGACATTTTACAGTTATTTTAATGCAATAATACTTTTTTTGTTTGTTTTTCAAGAAGGTCTTTCAAACCCTCTGGAGTGCAAACTGATTTCCCAGTTTATGGTGGTGTCATGTCTTTGCAAAGGTTTGGGTTCCAGCAGAACAGGAAGGATTGGACGTTTAATTCTGAAATACAGGTGCTGCAGATGGTGGGACCTTGTGGTGTCCAGCCTTGTTTGGACTTCAAATAAATAAATATTCTGATAAAGTGGGCCAAAGAATATTCAGATGGTAAAGCGCTTCTAGATGATAGACCCTCAGCATTTGTCTTCTGAGTAGTCTGCAAAATTGCCCTGCTGCAATAAACTGCCAATATCTGGCAATCTGTTTTGCGGGAGGATGGCATTTAATTCTGGTTCCTTCAGTGGAAGCTAATTCATTATTCAGATTAATGTATTTTAGTTCTGTTGCAACTGTCTAATAATAATTTCAAAAAAGAGTCTTTCAAAGCACTGCCAGAGATTTGGTGTGAGATGAAGTTGCAATGGACTTAAGGGAAAGCCTTAATTTTCCCTATGCAATTAATCTGGGAAGTTCTTTTTTTACGTGAGTGCAAAGGGAGATGATTCCATAGGCCATTAGGAAATACTTCACCTGATGTGAGTCTTTCTTAAAGGGATCTCCAGATTTAGCATATTCCCGTGCTTATGGAAATTTCACGTAACCTGCTATTTTTACTGGAAATAATTGAGACAATAGTAATGGGATTCAGCTCACCTAATTGCAACATATGAACACTCCTCATCTGGTTCATGATGTCTCTGCAGGGTGCGTTCATCCCTACACCTGATGTAGTTTACAAAAAGTGAAATGCACTGCTTCTGGAGGAGCCTTTCTCTTTGACTGCACATGGGCACAATTTAAATTAGATGCTGAACTTAAATGGCTCAGATCAGAAGGAATACACCTCAACTTTGGGATGAGTATTCCCTTCGTGACTCTCTGTGAGCAGTGACAGACAGCTAGTCATGGACCCACAGTGGCAGGGAAGGGTCATATCCTGACTCTGCAGACCAAACCAGGTACAATCTGCTGCATCTGCCCTTTGTGGATGTTAGTCAAGAAGAGGAGAACAAATGGATTCCACAGTCCATTTCACTAACATCACCAACCCATTCCTAGACGCTTGGTCTGCAATCACATTCAGGTTGGACAAAAAATAGTAGAAATGGTCCAGCTGACTATTTTGTAATTATTCTGCTCTACTGAGTTTTAAGACTCTCTGCTACGGCAATTTTTCTCTGGCACAACTAAAATATAATTAATTAATAACGAAACTCAACAGGGACAAAACGGAGCCAATTTGTGACATTAGGATTATGAGAATATTCAAATTTGAAGTGCTGGAGAGCAATTAGATGATGTGCAGCATGGCAAAACAATTTCAAGGTTGGCCCACCTAAAATCCATAGTCAGCACAAAGCTTCAGAAGAAGATTGAATTCATTCTAGAAAGGTAACAGAAGGACCAGGGCAAAGCAGCAATTTATCGGCTTTCACTGATTATTTAGCACTCCTAAGCACCATTCAAACTCAAAGTATGGAGCCATATTTGTCCTGCAGAACCTGATCTGCAAGAAGGTGAAGGATGAAGGATAACATCATGTAGAGAAGTGTCCATACTTGTAGAACAGTATCAATCAGAAGTAAAGCTAAGTGCCCCTTCTGCAGGGGTGTCAAAATCACAACCTTTGAGTTACCATCCCTGGATATGTTCAGAGGTTGCTTAGATGAGATTATGGTGAACTTGGTAGATCAAGGTTAATGGTTGGACTTGATGATCTCAAGGGTCCTTCCCAACCTGAATGATCCTATGATTCTATTATCACCTTTGTTTTTGACGTTGGTCATAGAATTTAAGCACTGCATCTGCCATGTGACATTCAAACATTCTCTGCTAATGGGAATCTGTCACAAAGGAAGTGCCTTAAATTGCCCTTTGGGGATCAAAACGCAACCTAAACTCTTCAGAAAATGGTTTTAATTTCTGTTTGGGTTTCTAATTGCTTTGATTATTGCTGTGTAAATTCTTTAAATCAACTGCCACTGCTATGTCCTCCTCACTTAATATTATCTGTGGATTTCATTGCACTTCCTGGTAATGAATAGAAATATTAGATGAGACAAGCCCTAACACAGATTCTTCCAATAGCTTGCAAGATACCTCCCATAAACTTGTTATATTGTCACTTATCATGGTTCTTCATTCACAGATTTGCAGCCAGTTTCCTACCCACATGACTGATTTTCCATCCAAGCCAATCCTAATAATTTTTTTATTAGGATTTCCTCATAATCCCATACTTTCCAGTGAATTGGCTAGAGTGACCTTAAGACCCTTTTATGTCTTTGACCTCTTGATGACACACGGAAAAGACATGAAAATAGAATTCCAGCATCTCTCTGAAGTTTTCCAGCAGCACCACAGCTCTCATTTAGGAAGGGAAAACCAATATAAGGGAGGGAAGAATCTGGTTTGCAGCAGAATATACATTCTTGAATACACAGTTCTGCGCTAAAGTCACCATAGCACATCCCAAATTGCTACCTCAGAAAATGGCATCTGAAATACTGCCCTTTCTGGCCTCAAGTACATCCTCACTGGTGAGGGTTAAGGAACAGACCAGTTCAGATGGTGTATGAGTGCGTTTGAGTTTCATTCTGGGCTACTCTCTACCCTGGTTACCCTTTATGTAGCACCTTACAGGAAGCAAAATGATGTCATATGCTACCTTCATTTTCCTTGTCATTTTTGCTTTCTCAAAGAGTAACTGCCTTTTCCAAAAGAAAAGTAACAGAATCGTTCCTAAAGGAGAATAGTTCAAATCTGTTAAGAAGTGGCAAATGAGCTTCTTTAACTTCCTTTCTGAGATGAATACCCTGATGGTCAGACCACTGGAATATATGCAGTTACAGTACTTGCCATTTATAACACAAATTTCCCTGCAAGGATGTCCTCCTTCTCCTATCTCAAAAATCTTATACTAGAGGCCAGAAGATGGTAAAATCTGTAAGGGCACAAGCTTCATTCCTTTAGAAGAAAAAAAAAATCCCATTTTCTTTTCTTTAAAAAACAAAACATCAAATGAGAGCAAGGGAGCTCCTAGTCTCATCAAGCTTGTTAAATCTGTTTTGGGGCATATACCTAAAGCTTAATTCTTGAGCTAATGTTGAAGCCTGGAAAAAGAAATTATTGAAGAGACACTTGAAAGTATTCAGACCCATTCAGGTTTCTTTGCTGGTGTCCCAACTTCCAATTTACAGTGATAAATCTGTTGTGCATCAACTGGGTCACCAGTGTGCAGATGGAAAAAACAGTTATGGACAGGAAAATGAATGTTAGTCAGCAAAGAAACACCACTGGTAGAGCATTTATTACCTCATCCTCCAGCCATTCTCAGAGAGATGTGTAAGTAAAAATCCATGTGGTGCACTATCTTTTGGACAATGTTTGTACCTACCAGCAAACAACACCTCAGTCAGCAGGACAAGACACATCATGTGCAAACTGATTCATGGGTTTTGAGGAGATAGATACACATGGATACTTATTTCTCTGTTGCATCTTCTCAGCACAGAATGTGTTAATGTATTTTGTTAAGGATCAAAATTTACTCTAAGAAACCTGGAAGATTGTTAGGAAAAGGATGATTTATATTTAAGTCACAATCCTGTCAAACAAATGGTTATGTTGCATGAAGGAATGCTGCTAACAGCATCTTTCTTCTTAATGAACTGCAAATTGTTTTACAAACTAAACCTGCCTGGCAGACTGGAAGTGAGGATCAGTTGGCCCATCAATACACTGCCTCTGTCTCCAGTGAAAAAGGGCATTAACTGAGCCAGAACACTCCATTGGGAGGGCACAGTTGTGTCCACAGGGACTGAGTTGTGTCCTCAGCCATGCAGGGATCCTGCCAGGCAGAGCTGTTGGGGTGACCTCATTTCACTATGATTTTCATACCAGACTGACCCCTCTTTTCCCAAAGTTTGAACACGGGAAAATGTTTCCTTTAAAATTAACACTTTTATTTCCCTTTCTTTTCTAAAATGCAATGTGGCAGCAAAATATTTTTGAAAGTAATGTGCCAGCATACCTTGAAAGAAAATAACATTTCAACAGATGAAAAAGGAAGGGGCATGTGAAAATAAAACTATGGGAAACTGCTCTTCTCTTTTCTTCCTAAAAGACAAAATTAAGGGCATGGTAGACATCATTTCATAGATGCTTTTGATCTCAAGAGCATTGTAACTTCTGACAGAAAAAGTTTCAGCAGGAATTTTATGGGCTGGCCCTACGCGTAGCACAGGTAGCTCATGATTTAGCACAGACGCGGCAAAATGCTCCATGGCCACTTCCGAATCGTAACACCCTTTAAGAAGCTGTTGACACATGTGCAAAAATACACTCTGTGTGTGGTAAGAATAACACCTTCCCAACAGCCTGGCAACACTTGTGTAACACTGGGGGAAACAACTATGCAAGGTGTAAGACAAGCAAGACCTTGTTTTACGCAAGGGCAACTTCTTTGTCTTGCTTAGGTTCCTACCTCAGGCATGGCTTGTATGTGCCCTCTGAACTGGTCCATAGGTCCATTTTTATGCTACTTATATACAGTGAGAGGATAAGCTTCAGATGGTTGGGCTTCCCTGTGGAGGTATTCAATGGCACCGACCACGTGTCCCACAAATAGCACAAGGATATTTGTTGTGGCAGAAGGGCCCGTCAAGAGTTTTAATTCCAAGTTAGGTTCTTTAATCCAAACTTGCATTCCTTAGGTAGGTGGGACACTAAACATCTGCAATATGCGTTGTCTCCAGAGGTGCCGGACAGGTAGACAGGACTGCACTTTACCTTCTCAGTTGCCTTCAGAACAAGAAGACTTTAGAGCTTGTGCAATTAGTGTTTTTACAGAATTATTACTGCGGGACACACCAAAACATTTATCATCATGTGTATTCAGTAAATGTTACACACTTGTGGAGCTGACTAGTTTTTTCCATCTTAGTGATAGATTATCAAAACAAAGCCTTTCTGCAATATTAGCCAGGTAGTGACATGCTGGCCTCGTGACCCATGTTTCCCACAGCAAATCCCTAGCTGTGGTACCAGTTTGCTAAGAAGAGTGCACTGGAAGGCCTGTTTGGTGCCAAAGTACAAAACCAGGGGGAAAAGCTGATCTGGTCAACTCAGAGCATTGGGAAGGCTGACTGACTCCTCACAGAGCAGCTGCTGGGTGCACAGAACTGGCTCTGTGCAGGAATTACCAACACATGAGCAGGGTTAAGGGGAATAAGAACCCTCAGCAAAATTTTTGTGCTATACTAGAGCTGCTCACCAACATGGTATTCCAGTTTGTCCTGTTCTACTGTAATTCTGTATAGATAGAAGGCCTCCCACTGCCAGCAGATGACACTTGCTAGTGCCATCAAAGGTCACCAAGCCCTTCATTCAAGCTCCAGCTCCCAGATGGCTTAGCCAATGTAAAAGTGAGGCTAATTCACACCTAGTGAATCCAAGGCTAAGGCAATGTGATGTGCTGCTGCATGCCATCATCTCTGCAATGCTCAGGAGACCTGTCACTGCTCTCTCCCTTTGCAGGATGCTTCACAGCCCTGATACCGAGATCTTACTATCTATTGTCCACATGATCATCTTGCACCTTGGTAGGCAGGAAAATAGAGAACATGATTGGTAGAGGAGGTAGCAAAAGAATTAAAGAATTTGCAGCGAGTTCTTTCTGCCTCTCACTGCTTTCCCCTCTTTTTTTCCATCAGACACATCATCTGCCTTCCCACGTTTCTGAGGACTTTATTTCATCTTTGTTTAAAGCTGAATTTCAGCTCAATCCCAGCCCTGCACAGCATGTCTCTGTTTGTATTAGGAGTGTGCAATGGATGTGGGGTCTGCATAAATTAAAAGCTTTCTGTAGAAATGCAAGATCATGACTTTAATAACTCTATTTACTCCTCTTGGGAAACCAGTCAGCAGGGGTTTTTTTCCACCATGACTTCAATAACAACAGTAATAACAAGTAATAACGACTATGCAGAGCTCTGCACAGGGGTCTTTTATCTCTCAATGGCTGAAAAGGATTAATACAGGTTTTATTCTTCGGTTATTATTTTCAAAATATCTAGCAAAACCTTGCCTACATCCTCTTTAATAAGAAATACATGTATTTAATATGCACACCCACAGGTACTTATATCAAGCACATTAAATAGTTTGGGCATGTTTTTTGGATGTATTTATTAATTTAATTTTCTCCTTACGAAGTTCATCCCACTTCCACCACAGAATATATATTGACTCATTGAATAATCCTGGTTTAAGGATCTCCTCTCCTTTCTTCTCCTTTCCCTAAAAGCATTTTTCTTAATCTGGGAAGATGACACATCTACTTTTCAAAGGCTTGTCAATTGTATTCCCTCACCTTGCTACCACTGCAGTATCTGAATTTGTTTTAATTCTTGTTATAGATAGCAAGAACACCCATCCATTGCAAAAACAGAGGGAGAAGCTCAGAGTCCTCCAACAGCCAGACAGCAAAGGGTTCCAGAGACATTTTGGAAAGGCATAGGGATAGTTGAGATTAAAAGATGCTGTGTCAATGTAGAATCCCAAATATTAACTGAATATTTAGCAGAGGAAATGATGTCTTTTCAGTCTACAGAGGAGTAGCTTTGTAGGAAGATGGCAAGGTGTTACTGGAATTTCTACCTCTGGCAAGTTTGTTGACACCCACCCCATGGTGGCTCACGATCAGATGTTGCTTTTCTTTCTACTCAAACAAACTTCCAATTACTTCTCAATTGTTATTCACATCATGGCAAGGTCTCCAGAAGGCTGGCACTGCATAAAAGGCCATATCCCTCAGGAAGTGCTGACAGAACTGAAAAGTGGCATAGCTCAGAAGGAAAGACATGGAGCAGCTGACCAAGGTCATCTGAGAGGTCAATGGAGAATGTTTTCTATGCAGCCTTCGACATGGCTACTGCTCTCAAGAAGAGGAGTGGGCCTCAAATCCAAAGAACTTGCTGCCTACAGCCCTCGTGGGATGAAGGTGGAATTTATTCTGATTCGATTTGCTGAGAAGCAAAGTCAAGTCCATAACTAAAGAAAAGCTAATGCAAAAAGAACACGCAAAACTCCATCCCTCTTTTGATAGTTTTCTCCTCTCTTTCTGCCCTTCTGTTTATGTTGGGATAGCTTGTCCTGATAGAGATTAACCTGGTTTTTTGTTTCTAGTGCAATCAGAGGTCTTAATCTGGTTTTACTTTTAGGCAAGAGGATTGTTTTAGCACATGGTCTATCAGAGCTGAGAAAGAGACCATTGTTAATTTCCTAAAAATGCAAGGAAACTGTTTCTTGCCCATACGGAGCAGGCAGACTGTCTGATTGGGTTCTCAAGGGCTTAGAACTGCAGAGGTCCTAGCAAGGCAAACCAACACCCACCTCAGCTCCACTAGCCTCTACAAAGGAGGGTGAGGAACCTTTCCTAATCCTGCAGCATGGAGATGTTGTTGAAAGAGCAAAAGAATGTGGTTTGGGGTTTTTTTTTCCCAAAATAAGTTTTTTACCTGTGAGACAGAAGAGGCAACTTACCTTCAAACATTTTCCACTTGCTTTCACACTACTGAACATACTGAGCTACTGCTCCTAGCTCAGCTTGCCCCAACCTGTCTTGATCTGAGAGGCTGAGGTGAAACCTATTTGCATTCTCCAGCCTTCTTCTGATCTTCTCTCTGCTTGGATACCAGAGGCTTGGATTGAGATGGGTGGGATCACAAATGGCTACAGAGCCACACTGCCTACAAAGAAGAATCTGTTACCTGTAGTGGGAGTGACCTTATCCTGGGACCAACTGTACTGGAGTATAAGTTTGTTGATATTACTGATAAGCAGGTGCCTACTTGGATGTAGATGAACTCTAGTTTTACATCCCATGGAGGTGGCCTGTGCTTCAGGGTCATCTAAAGAGGAATTAATCTTAGGGCAGTGGGAAAGACTCCATGAATACAAATTGAGTGAGATTCATTCAAAAGTACAGCTGTTAGCATGAGAAAAAATGAGAAATTGGCCAGTAGCAAATCTGCAGTTACAGGTTTCAGGATGCTAAGTGAAAGCAAGTAACTCTTCTACTTTAAGTAATAAAGGATTCTATATCCTGCTGATGAGTTTATCACAAATGTGGTAACAGAGATGTCTGTTTTATTGACTGCTGTTTATCCTAGTGATCATAAATGACTGCTACTTAATTAATTGAAGGTGGTATTACCAAACCCAATCTGTTTACAGAGGCTTCTTTTAGCCAGCAGTTGTCATATTCATTCTGATCTCAGAGATGTAAGTTCTAAGTTATTACCTTTTCTCAGACAAACTAGCAAATAAACATGAAAAGAAAAAGCAAAGGTGAAATACCTGAAAAATTGCTTTCCTGCTTTTTCCTCTAAGAACTGTGTTTGGAAATAATCTTTTCAGTGATTTTTTCTTTTCTTTTTTTCCTGATAAGGACAGTAAATACACTGGGGTTATTGGCAAATCAGGGTCAAAATTCAATCTTCTTCCTCATATCTGATAGCACAAAAGAAGTAATCTCTTGTAATCAATAAAATGTGGCTCAGACCAAAATCTGGCCCTGGATGCAGGTGTATGACACAGTGAAGCAGATACACATTGCTGTCCCCAGAAGGGAGTAGATACACCAACCAGGAATGGACTCATCGCATGCTACCTCACATCATGCACAGGCACTGTCTTGGAAGTCTTAATTTATAAAAATGGTGCTGGGATTCATCTCTTGCTATTTAACACTTTGCTGGCTGATGGTCAGTGCTCAGTGCAGACTTGCCCTATCTATGCGGTAAGGGCACAATTCAGGCCCCAAGCACAGGAACATTGGGGTTTGTCCTGGGCTGAGGAAAGCATGAGCAAGCTTGCTCCAGGACATACCTCAAAAGGTTTAACGAGGACTCCATGCATCCTGCTTTGTTTTCCTGCTCTGCCACGGTCTATCTGCATGACCTTGGGCAAGTCACTTTTCTGGCTGGGCTGCAGACTGCAGCGTAGCGTAGCAATAACAGTGAGCAGGCTAGACAGTGTCCCCAGAGCAATCGGAACAGGCATTTTCCTACAGCCTGGTTCACCTAGCTTCTCAGAAGAGTAGGCTAGTAAACTGTTTTAGAGTGGATTTTAAACCCATTTCAGGCATTCAAAGCCACACTGCAGTCTGCACTCTGGATGCAAGTGCCATCTCTGCTTCTCTGGCGAGTGGAGAGCCATGACTTGCTGGGTTAAAAAGGAGCAGAGAAGAGAGATGAATTAAAGGCTATAAGATCTTCCAAGATTACAGCAAGGAATGATTAAACAAACACTACCCTTCATAGCCAGACTTTCTTAGGAAAAGCCAAGCAGTTTCATTACACTTTGCAGCCCGATGACAACTGTTTCAAAGCCAGAGCAGTTTGCTGGAACTTGCTTTGACAGCTCCACAAAGTTTCTGTGAAAGACCTGGAAATAGCCCAGCCACAGACAGCCTTCAGCCAGCCTCACCAGAAAGAGTCAACTTAGTTTGACCTCAAGGAAACAAGAAGAGGGACAAAGTGAAAACTGCTTCCAAGACTTGAGAGAAAGGAAAAAAAGATGTTACTACTCCCAGAAGGAGCTGGAGAGGGGCTAGGACAGATCAACCGTGCCATTGTTGTTCCCAAACCAGTTGACACTTGACCTATGTCCCTGACAGACCAAACACATCTGGGACATCTTCACAGTTTGTATATCCACTGCATTGTTCTGAGAACGATTTAATTAAAAGAACAGGACAGAGCAAATTCCACCAGTGTTAACCAAGAAAGATGTCCTTGGAGAAAGTGAATCACCCTAGAAGATCCTAGAGCATCCTCATGGTGCAGGGAAGTTTAGCTGAGAAAGCTCCTAAGGACACAAACAAGAGTGTTCTCACTGAACAAGAGCAAGCAGATTTGGTTGTCTCATCTGAATTCCCACGGGATCTAGACGTAATTGCTCCTTCATGTCACTACTCCAGTAAAAAGAAATTAAAAAAACCTCATAGCTACAGCCACAGGGGTTATTTCCCATTGCTGAACATCCAGACATGGATCTATCCTAGTAGGTAGGTGCAGCAGCTGAAATATTGTCAATTAAACATATCTAGAAACCCCAAAACATTGTCCTGGGTTTCTACAGCTTTTGCTCAGAGGTGCAGGGATCAGTAAATAGCCTGAGCACCTGGATTAAACCCAAACTTTGTCCACAGCTTGAAGGAGAGCAAGACACATTTACCCACAGTGTCCTAACTCCTGCTAGATGGGACACAGAGCTGACAGAAAGTATCTAGTGAATTAATCTAAACAAAGCAATAATTTACTCCCTGTGAATCCCAGTGAGGATACACCATAGCTGAAGGTCAGCCCAGGTTCACAATTGACCTCTGTCCCACAACAGATCCCTTATGATGTCAGAAAAACTGTGGCAAAGTGTGTTTGTCTGTTTCATTAACACCAGACACACTTCCTGGGTTGCAGTCATTAATTTTTCTCTGAAGTGCAGCCACATATTTCAGTGACTTTACTTCACTAAGAAGTGGGTAGAAAGCCTACTGCTCTGTTCAGCTTCACACCTAGGAACTTAAAGACATTTATTCCTTCATCCACAAGATTATGAACAACAGCTGCTTGGAGGATTGGAGGTGCCAGGCTGGTACTCAGCAGTGCTCAGAGTCAGGCATCTATGCTTTGGGAAAACTTTTATATACCTATCAATTATTCTGATAAATCTCTACTCCAGACCAGGATTTTTTTTGCTTTCGCTTTTATCCTTAAAAAATGAAGGTGCTGTAAGCACTCCACTAATAAACCAATGCGTTACAAGTGAACCCAGCCTAGCTTTTCCAAACTCAGGGCTTCTCTACACAATGAATTTAATCTGAATTAAGAAGTAGAAAGACTGTTTTTATATAAATCTGGTTTATAATGATGTTGGTCTAGATTATCAGCCTTTTCCACTAAAATAGTGTAATCTTCACTTTAGAAGTGTGTGCTATGGAAAGAAATCACTTGAATTCTGTAATAGCAGGATTGTCTTCACAGCAAACTGAAAGATAGAATTTGTTGAGGGATATTTAATATAGAATAACCCGTGTTTCTGAGCACTTGGGACTTTCCAGCAGCAGCAGCAGCAAGGACATCTTTTCATTTCCACACACTTGACTCAAACATCCAGAATTCTGCACAAAGCAATTACTGTAACACCTACAGCAACAGGACCAAATCCCAGCTGTCCCACCTGGCCCTCGTACTGAAACGAAAAGACCAATGAACTCAAACTGTCTCTGCTCCAGTTTTGGGGTCAGGGACTGACTTCGCTTTTTTCATGGTAGATGAACACTAAGAGACAAATGATAGTTTCAGGATCTGACTGGTACTTCCAAGAGCACTACCTCCCTCACCCCTGAGAATCTCTTTGAACAAAAGTGGGACAGGTAATCCTAAAGAGCCCCTGGTTTACATGAAAGACCAAACTGTCTTCCCTATGGACAGTCATGAGTGAGTGGTATTCTAGGGAATTTGTTAACACTCTGTTAAACAAACCTTGTCTCTGGTGCAATGCCTGGGAGAGCATGCAAGTCATCTGCCACTCACAGAAACTTCTTCCAGCAACTACCTGCAAACTTGCCACCTTATTTGCTCATGACAGGTTAGTCCTGGTGAGCTGGACTGCTCCAGGCAAGAGGGAAAGCAGATAGGTGATTGTGTGCCAGGAAAATATTCTTGAGAGAATTTGTGCCAAATTATTTATTCTTTAAATTGCAAGGACTGAAAATTCTTTCACCATTTATCTTGTTTTGCCTTTGCTGGAAACCTCTAGCTGATGGGATCCATCCCAAAATTCCATCCTGCCCATCAGTGGCAAAGTTAATTACTTTCACACCAAGACAAAAAATTCCACCTGCCTTTCCCTTCTTTGCATGCAGGTAAAGAAAAAAAAGTCAGGACACCTGAAATTACTCCTGGCTCAAACCTCTTGCGGCTCCTACGGCATTCTCAGCGGCAGAGAGCCCGTTGTGTGTTTAAGGAAAAGCTTCTCTGGACATGTTAGAGGTAAATTACCTCTTCACGGCAGTAAGAGTGGCAAATGGGATAGCTAACTCCCAGCTCTTCACCCCTCCCGTGACCTCCTGCCCTTTCCGCCCGGGTATTAACCGTTCAAGGCATCGCAAAGTCCCCTGGTCCCGAGGAGCTTCTCCACTCGCGGCTTCTCCTGGTTCAGCAGCGCACGGTTCCCCCCTCCCGCCTGGTACAGAACAATAGCAAGGCATCGCTTTCAGCTGCTTCCCGAAGAAAGCCCAGATCACACACATACAAATATAGAGATAAATAGGATTATATTTCTTTTTGCTGTTTAGGACAAGAAATGAAGTGCTGCCTCTTTAATTGGCAAAAGCATGCAGTAAGAGCATACCTTTAATTTAGTGTTGGGATAGCTCACTTGCACCCTGGCTGTTGTCTTATTGGAGAGGGCAGCCTGCCTCAGATCCTCTAGCACTGAAATAATATCATCCAGCACGCATTTCTTATCCTGATTTCTCAACACACACAGATGGGAAAAAGTATAATTATAGCCTTTGTAGTTCACCTTCATTTCCAGCACGGCTCGGTGGATCTGCAGGATCACATCAGCCTGATGCAAAATATTGCCTCCGGGTTTGGAGAGGAGAATCACCCTGCCATACCTTCCCGGGGTGTGCAAGTCCGAATACAGCTGGCTTTTGGATTGATCGAGAGAGAAAAGGCTGCTGGCTAAGCTCCTCTCGATCTTGGCCAGGCTGTGGCTGGGGGCTACCAGGCTCTCCAGGTCAGTGTCAGGCTGGAAGCGGTTGAGCAGGCTGAAGCCGAAGATGATGGTCAGGACTGCGGGCACAGTGAGGAAAAACACCGGATGCCTGCTCACGAATAAGCCCAGCTTGTAGAAAAACGACTGGAGCCCTCTGTGTATCACCTGCCGCAGCATCCTCCACCAGATCCAGCCTGCAGATGCTCCTGGCCGTCTTAGAAAGCACATGTGACATGTGTAGCTCCTTACCCCTTCCTGACAGTTTCCCTTTCTCTCTCCCTCGCTCCCTACTACTCCTTTAAAAGACTGCAGCAAGTTGCAGCAAGACAGCCAAATATTGATCAATGGGGTNTGGTACCCCAACACCCCCACACCACTGCCCCTTCGCAAAGCGCCGGTGCTCGCTCTCCTCCCTCCATCCCCTCCACACACACGGGTGAATCTGCCGGGGTGGGAGGATGATGCTGCATTTTAACATCCCCAGACCCCACCGCGCCCTCCTTCGCCTCCCCCCTCCTCCTCCTCTCCGCCCCGCTCCCCCCGGTTGCTGGAGGAGGGAGAGGTTTTCCCGGAGAGCTTTTCCCGGAGACTTGGAGAAGCGCTTTTCCGCGGCAGCCCCGGCAGCCGCCGCGCTCCGCTCCCAGTGCCCCGGTCCCGGGGTTGCAGCAGATCCCACCCCGCCCCGCCGCACCCAGCGCTGACCCAGCCCCTTGGCGGAACACACACACACACGCACCACTCCGGGCACAGCTTCCAACCACAACTGCCACCTCTTCCCCTTTGCATCATTTGCAGCCCCAGATCGCCCAGGTCTGCCCCTTGTTCCTACGAGTGGGACAGTGACCGCGGGAAGACTTTGGGGTGAGGGGAGGAAGGAGAGAAAGACCTTACTCCCTTCTACTTCCCAGCAGCCTGGCACATTCCCCCCTAACCCCCATCCAGCATGTCCCTGAGTCGTGACCCAAGAGAGGTGAGGCCAGGGTCCTGACACAAGAGGTTTTCCTAGCAAAGACACCAGCAGACCATTACATAAGAGGAGAAAAATTCTGCAGCTCCCCGAACTAAAGGAGAACAGCAGAGAAATGCGTGTACAGCAGGAGAACTGCCCACCAAGTCTCCAGGCAGCAAGCCCTGCTCCTGAATGAGCTTCAGCCAGGACTGCTTGGGACAGCAGAGCAAGCTGTAGTAGACCTGACAGCCCCTTGCTGGCAAGGCAGGACAGGCTTAACTTTGCTGGAGATTTACACTTACAAGTATAAACTTTGGAAATGTAATTAAAACCCAAACCCCAAAAGTGCATATCCCTGCTCAGCATCTCCCCCTCCACCAAATTCCTGCTGTATTTTAACAGGTTTTGTCAAGTGGAAATTGATATATTTTGGGACGTGACCAAGGGCGTTATGCAAAGCCTTGAGAGAGCAGGGTTCTTCCTTAACAAATCCTTACTGAAAAGGAGGAGGAAGAGTGGGAACTGGGGAGCTTGAGACTGTCAGCAGACTCTGCCTGATCCAGGACTCGGCAAACAGTGGGCTATGCTCAATTTGAAGGAAACATCAGTTTTGGAGAAAACCAGCGTATTGAGCAATCCCTTTCAAGCTGACACCCCTGCAGGCTTCTATGTAGGTGAATGGGACATGTGAAAAATGAGCCCATCCTTGAAGGCTTTGGAGGGCTTGTGGCAGGTCACAGAGACTGTGCTTCAGATTGTGAGCCTGAGATCCTGCAGAAGTGTGGAAAATTGAAATTCTCCCAAGGGATGCAACAGAGATACTGGGAACATTGGATGGGAAACCTACCTGACTGAAATCAGTGGCTAAGATTGTCTTGGTAAAACTGGCTTAATAGCTAAATATTTGAATGAGTGCTGCAAGCACATCACACCTTTCAAATTCAGGCTGTTTTCATTTAGTGGCCTAGAGACTGCTGTTCTGGAGGTTCTTGCAAACGTGGGCTGGAGTTTTTACAGGCAAACAAGATGGTGAGGTTGAAGGTGGGAAATTCTGTAGAAAAGACCCTGTCAACCTCCTATTTGCTCTTCTTAAAGCATCACCTATGATGGAAATCTGTCTCAACAACCCCAGGAAATGCTAAGCTCCATTGGTACAAATTACAGCTCTTTGTCTATTTTATGATGCACTTATGCCAGTGGTTGAGTGCTCTCAGTGAATAAAGTCTAAATGCAAAGGCTTTATTGAGCCTTTGTACTTACACAGGGGAAGTGAGATCCTGAGTGAGAAGTCAGGTCCTGACTCCTTATTTCTATACATGCAGGCTTATAATAGTTTTTGACAGAGTATAAGACCATGTCTAAGCTATGGATGCTCCTGGCAGGGATAGCTTAGCACTGTGGGCTTCCACAAAGGCTGCCTGGAGCCTTTGGGACCTTGGTATTTATTGTTTCTGTGGTTATGGTGCTGATACTTGATCTGGCAGGGAGAAAGCTGCAATTGCTTCTCTTGATTGCCTTAGTCACTTGCCCAATAAGCCCCCCCCCAAGGCTCAGGATGTTGGCTAGATCTCCCTGTCGGCCACTGGAAGAATTCAGGAACACAGTACAAGCAGCCTAGACCACCCTAGGAAGAGCAGGTCCCTCTAGTGCCTACATAAGATACTGCAAAGGATGCTTTTCGTCTGCAGCTTCTCTGGGTCTTGGACAAGTTCTGTCTGCCAGGATGCTGCAGTGGAGCATTCAGACATGGCATTGCTGAAGCACAGAGCATGCAGAAAGAGAGAAAGGAAGACATCGCAATGAAAGAAGCACATGCTGTTTCCTTCCTGAGCCGGACAATAAAGCAATAGTGCCACAGGGCACTGCCAGTTGGTCTTGCCTGTCCCCTGCAGTACTCAATAACAAAGTCTGACCTGCTGGTAATGCTCCTAGGGGCAATGTGGATGGATGACAGGCTGACCAAAGCATTACACTGGTCATCTCAAATGGCAAAATCCATGGAGGGTGTAAAAAGTTGGTTTGAAGGGCATCTCTGAGACAAGCAAAGCATCACCACCTTTTCTGAGAATGGCATTGGGATATGCTGATATTTATGTCCTCCTTGGTGTCATCCCATGAATCTTATTTAAAGGGGAATAACTGGCATGTCAGGGATGTTAGCTGGAGGGACTGAATGATGGTTCGCAGAGTCTGCATCCCAGAGAAATACCAAAGCCACAGAGATATTTGAAACACTCCAAAATATTTGAAACAAGATTCAGCTTTGGAAAATTGTGCCTGTATGTGGGGAAAATAATTGACGCTACCTACACCCCAAAAGGAGACAACTTTGAGAATAAGTGATCTGGCTCATAAAAAATAAAGGAATTACAGCACAGGGGTTTGGAACACAGTCTTACACAGCAGAAAGTCAAAGCAATACAAAACTACTTGCAGAGATATCTTAAAGCAGGGAGAGAACAGTCCCTCTGTGTGACTCTCATGTGACTGCATGCGGGGACTGTGTTCAGTAAGGGGTTACGAAATGCAGTGAACCTGTGGGTAGTTTAAATGAGAATTATCAACCAACTGGAGAGTTGGGATAGGTGAAATCATCAGGTCTTGAAGAAGATAGACCCACATGCCCAAGAACCGGGCTGCCATATGTTTATTGTCAAGCAAGAACAGCTACAAACACTATCGACCTAGTGATTTTAAGTGGTTCTGGTTTAATAGCTGGATGTATATTGTAAAAGGTAGTGGTAGAAAAAGACATTAAATAGTAAGAAACTAGAGGAAACATTAGAATAGCAGCAGAGGCTGTGCATGCAAAGCTGAATAAAACCTGTGACTGACTACCAGCTCATGTTCACACACTTGTGTGATTTTCTACCTCAAACTGGGCAAGAAAAACTCTAGTGTGATAGAGAGCTTAGTTTTAGAAATGTGTATTTTAAGACAAAATCCCTGAGCATTTGTCATTGTTCTGAGCTTCCTTCAGCTGCATGACTAACACTATAGGATCCAGGCAAGGAAAGCAGAGGTGGAAAAGGGTAGAGGAGGGACTTCGTGGCTAGTACTGGGACATAAGGCACTGGAGAAAGGATGTGACCCTTCAGGGCAAACCAAACAACTGGTTACACTGGTTGTCTTTGGTGTTTTGTTTTTGTGCCATGTGATGGCTTTGAAAATAGTTGAGAAAATGCTGTCTGCTGCACAAATGCAGGATATAAAACACCAAGGCTCTTCACGCTCTTTAGGGAAGATACCAAGCGCTGTAGGACAGAAACCTGCACCCATTGGACAAGGAGATCTTAAACAGAAAGACCCAAGTTTGATGAAAAGCACGAGTCAGGCTGTTAGTAAACTCACAGGAAGCTATAGCAGGAGTGAACAAAGGACTTGATGATAAAGAGTCTTTGAAACTCTTGTAGGGGAGGGAATAAGCATCAGATCCTTTATGCATTGATATGTATTCAAATGTTCAGCTTTATCATTGTGCTGGCTGGGCATCAATCATCAAGTAGTAAGGACCTGCATTGTTCTTCACTTGTTTTGTGTGTTCTAATTGTTATTATTAACATAGCAGTAGTACTAATATTAATAATAATAAATTATTAATAAACAAGAATATAGACAATAACTCAATGTAAAAAATAATAATTGTCATTTTCCTCTTCCGTACTACTAAAATGTCTTTATCTCCACCTATAAGTTTTGCTTTTGCTCACTATTCTTTCTCCATCCCACTGCAGGGTGCGTGGGGAGTGAACCACTGTCTGTGATGCTTAGTTGCCAGCTGGAGTTAAAGCAGAAAAATTTAAAACAATTATTCCTCTGCCTAGGGATTTCTTCCTTAAAGAGCTGCAAGGGAATTAAATTGCTACTCTTCACATAAGTAAAGACTGCTAAGCCAGGGTTTCCAAAGAGTGTGTTGAATACAATTGTACAATACTTTTGCATATGAAAACCAGATTTTGAAATATATTTAGAAATTACAAATTGGAAGCCTTCTTGGAAAATAAATCGACAGATTTTTCCTAGGTTTAGAGGGTTTTTTTTTTCAGATGCAAAATGTACTTGCTGGTTTCTAGCAAATAAAGCTAATTCAGCCTGTTACCTAATAAAAGCCTCTAGTGTTAGCGAGGAGCTGTAAGATCTGTGACAAGTAAGAGCATCATCAAGTGCCTAATGCCAATGTATTCTATTTCTTTAGAGGACTGAAAAATTAAATGCTGAAAGAAGACAGTTTGCAAAGATAGCTGGGAGCAGCAGGCAGTTAAGTAATATATTTTGTGTGGGTGGGGAGGTTAAGTTGTGGTTTTGTTTTCTTTTGTCAGAAAGGAAATATTGATTCAGCTAGAGAAATGGAAATGACTGAGGAAGCTTCTTCCGCTGAGCAAAAAAGAAATCAAACAAATATGCTCCCACATGTTTTCTTCCTCATCACTTCTGCAAAAATTAAAACTTTTCCACTCTTGTGCTTTCTCCTATCATAAAGAGCTAACAATGAATCCTCATTTCTTCTATCACAGTATGTCTTTATTTTCACTCCCAACCTATCTGGAAATGTACTTTGAAAACAAAGGTGTTCTCTACAATCCATCCTTAGATCGAGATCGGTGGAACTGTAAATTATACCTGCTACCCATGTTGTTCTTAAGAGCTCTGTATCTATCCTGTGTGTTTTCAAGCTGACTGGGGAACCTCCTGCAATGTATTTTTAATGCTACAGATTTAAAGGCAGCTGGAAAGGACACTCCTAAGCCCAGGAATTGCAGTAAGAAAATAGATGGCATTAGTCCTTGGTCTGACAATGTCCTGGATGCTTGCCTTGTTTTATTTTACTTTATCATTGAGAATAGAGGATTGAGTTGTTATTTAGTCCAAAGCAGACGGTAGTGCTGTATGGCAGTGTTCTGTTTGCAGGGGTTGGTTCAGAAAAGAAAGGCAGTCTTACAGGCTTTGTAGAAGAGACCACTTTCATAAAACATCATCCTGAGAGGCTTCCTGCTTTGCCTTTATTGCAGGCTTCCTCTGCTAATTTTGTCAACCTTAGTCTGCCTTTTTTGGAGATGGCCTGAGATGGCCTTCACTGTGAGTCCTCTGAGGGCAGGGCTGAATGCAGTAAGAGAAGCTGCCGCAGAAACTGATGAGAAGTGCAGGCAGCTTCAGGACTTTACTTCATTAGACTGACATGACATCAAGACATGTGCAATTAATCTCACCTAGGGGTGCTGTTGGCTCTTTAATGACACAGAGGACGTGGTGGTTTCCACAAGAGGTAAAAAGGAGCATGAAAACAAATTAATTACCTAGAAAAAGTCTTGAGGTAACGTACCTACTTTATTATTCCCAAAGAGCTACATTACATTAAGATACTTATAATAGGGCACCAGGGAATATGTTTCATGAAGAGCAAACATAGGTGATATTAAGGCAAGCAAAATGTCTCAGTCCAGCTGAAAGAAAACCAGTGGGACTGTAGCTGAATGAGTGTGAAACATCTGACTGCTGCCTGCGGGGAATCTGGTCCTGTTCCTCCTTCTGCCACATTGTTCCTGTGGGTGCTACTCAAATGGCTTAGAGCCAGAAGGGCTGCAAGTCTCTTGTCCATTTGTGATCACCAGGTCTATTTTGGCAAACCACTAAGCGTTCCCAGCCATAGTTGTGACCGGTGTTGAGTTGTGGATATGACTATCCTAGTAAAGTAAGCAGTGCCAGGGCCTGTTTTCTAGCCCTGGGGCCAGCTGGCACAGGTTGGCTGTGTCTATAGCGTTAAAGTAGCTCTGTCTCTGCAACAGGGTAGCTGCATCCAAACTGATAGCTCAGAATGGTTCCTGGCTGATGCTAGACCCTGACCCATACTCAGGAATGTGCTGGAAAAGTGTTGGTTGTTTTGGGCCAAGACCATTCCAGGCATCGTTCTAAAAACTCAACAATATTTGCATTCCAGTGCTCGGGAATGATTCCTGGCACAGTTCCACCTACTGACAGAGGTAATTGCAGATGGAGTTTTCCTAATCAAATTTACATGCCTATGTCTGAGATATGAGTTGTCTGGGTCTGCCCCAGCAACGTACAGTCAGTGAGGTGAAACACACACCTCATAATACGAGATCTACTTACATTGTAGTGGATGTCTAATGATGATCACGTATATTGCACCATAAAAGCTGTATTAGATAACTGACAATAAAAGTAGCCCAGAAAGACTAGTTCACTACATCATGTAGTACAGAACAATATAGACAACATGGGGTGATTATGTTCTACAGGTAGGTATTGCAGACAGTGCTAGAAGCAAAATTGGGCAAAAAATTTGTGGCAGAGCCAAGGATCAGTCTGAAACCCTTAAACAATCCTTGAACTGTATTTTATTAAATTTTATTAAATTTCTGTCTTCTTGCAATTCCTCAGATTTCCACTTCTGTCTCCTTTCACAAGATGTGACAAGGTCTATCTGAATATATGGGGCTCTGATTCTGTGTGCAGGTCCCTGGAGAACAGCGTAAGAGCAATAGGAACAATTTGCATTTATACACTTCCTTCCACCTGATAGTCTCAGAGTGCTTTACAAATACTGATTGATTATGTTTCACATTACTCCTGTGGGATGGCAATAAGACAGAAAAATAGGAGAGTGGATTATGAATGACTGCAACCAAGAGATAGGCAAAGAGAAAAGTATGCTGTTAGAAAAAGGAAGCATCATTTTTTCTTCCTAAACCCAGGAACTCAGTGATTTTATTCCCATTTACACCAGCTGGAAGTTCAATTTTCATGCCTTGTACTCCTGTGAAATCATGAATTTAATTCAGTGTACATGTACACTCTGGATGCTCTTAACTTTTGACCCAGTGTATGCACTATATGGAATACGGGTGAATTTCCACATGTGGCCTTGACTTTTTGTTGTGCTGCAGTAATTTAGTGAACTTAATAGCAAGAAAGGTTGCTTAGCCAATACCTTTGAGTGAGCAATACAGATTCTCTTGTCAGTAGAGACCATAGGAATGCAATCCTGTTTTTTCTGTCTTTGTCAAGTTCCTCCCAAACACTGGGCTGAATTTCTCAACACGGGCAGTTGGAGATAAGCAGGGTATTCTGGAGGCCTTTAAGTAGACATCTTCCCTACCAGGATTTTAATCACCTAAATTAGATAAAGTGGATATTTCAAGGATTTTAGGGCATCTGCCATTACTACTTAGGTAGAAACTTATTGTAGGATTTATTATAGAACTGCTCTGATATCAACAAAACACACAGATGTGACAGATGAAAGTGTCAGCTCAGGCAAACTGGATCCTTTCTAAGGAAAAGATATATTAGAAAAAACACATGCAAGCACTGAGGTGGTAGTGAAAGGAAAAATGGTTGTCCTTAATAGATATTCACCCCTCTGTCCTATTTGCTACCTTGCAGTTCCTTTCTTGACACACCACACTGCTTGTGCTGAGTGATTTCCATGTTAAGCCCTGAGAATTCTCCCTACTCCTCCTCATCATTGGCTGCATAACCTTCTTTGGGATCAGCTTGCTGAGTGGTGTGTATTGCTGTGCACTGTTGCTTCCTTCTCTGCATTATTTAGCATGCTGACAGCTGCTGTGTTATCTGCAAATATTAGCAATGGTGACTGCAAACTGCCTTCCAGAAATGCGGGACAGCGACAGACCTAGCAACAGTCTATTCCAGGAGCATCCTCTCTCCATCTTGATTTTCTATTGACAAACTCTTTAGCAGGTTTGTGAATTACCCTGTTCTTTATCTCTTAACATGATCCTCAATTATATTATGTGGAGCTAGTTTCTAAATCAAACCATTATGCAGCAAACATCATACAGAACTCTAAGTAGTTTTTGTCTTTGCTGTTACCATAATTAGCCAGTCTTAGAAAGTTACCACATAATTAGAGCTCATTTGTTTTATGACATATGTTTCTGTAAAAATTTGGTGGCTAGTATTTATTTAGTCATATTCCTTATTACTTATTTATTCCTTATTAATTCTGTAATGAAATTTGCTCTTTTTACCTGTATGGGATTTGATGTTGATGTAGCTCTGGCTTTGTTAGAAGATGTCTTTCATTTGTTATTAGTAACACACATCAGCAGGCTTCCCACGCTTTGGAACATCCTCTGCCTTCTGTTCTTTTGGAGAATGTTTTTCAGGAAACTCTTGGGCGTGAAAGTTGCCTCAAGCTGCAAATTATCCTGTGCTTCAGTGTGCAGCCTCTGCAGAGTTTTGTGATTGTTTTGAATAGCTGTGTCAAAACCAGAGGGGCAATTTCAGACAACTTCAGTCGAAGATGAGGAATACAGAGGAAAGGAAAAAAGTAGCAACTGTAGGAAAAAAGCTCCAGTGATGAGTGAGAGTGAGTGTTTCTAAATGTGAGAATCAGTACCAAGAGTGAAAGCAGGGGGAAGATTGATAGATGGGTAATGGTGATCTGATGTGAAGGGCACCTATCCGTGGAAAATTTAGTGCTGTCACTTCAGTCTCAGACCACCCTGCTACATAAATTCTTCCTCTCTCATCTTCTTCTCCTCCCTCCTTATATGCACTCGGTTCTCTAAAACTGTCTGCTTTGACCAGTTTCTTCTGCCTTTGATGTATTCTAACTTTCACCAAAGACCTCAAATTTCTTATAACTGCTGTATATGAGGACAGACTAGTTCTCAGTCCATACCCTCTGATGCAAGGATCAGGTACTGTCCAGAAGGGAAATCTCTGATGGTTTAGATCATTCCATGAAGGATGGACACTGCTGTATGTCAAACTCACTAACACTTTCTTAGACTTGATCCTTTCAATCCTTCAGCAGGAGCCGTATTATATAAACTGCTTTTCTCACTTGTCTCAAACATTTAAACATTTGATAACATTTTTGTTTCCTTTTTCAACAAGAGAGTGAAGTGTAAGCAAATCAGATTGCTAAAAAAGTACATGCCAGAAACAAAGGAATAAAAATCAAAGAAGAATAAAATTTAAAGTTTTTGAAGAGAACATTTCAAAGAATTTATATTGGATTCTCAGATAATTTAGAGAATCATGGAATCACAGAATCATTAGGAATTGGAAGGAACCTCAAAAAATCATCTAGTCCAATCCCCCTGCCACAGCAGGATCACCTAGACCAAGTTGCCCAGGAACACATCCAGGCAGGTTTGAATGTCTCCATTCAAGAGAGAAGGAGACTTCACACCCAACCTGGGCAGTCTGTTCCAATGCTCTGGTACCCTCACTGTGAAGGGTGTTCCCGTCACTGTTCCTTCTGATATTTATATGGAACCTCCTCTGTTCCAGCTTGCACCCATTGCCCCTTGTCTTACCACTAGATGATCTTGAGTAGAGCCTGGCACTATCCTCCTGACACCCATCCCTCACATATTCATGAGGACAGCCCTCAGCCTTTTCCAAGCTAAAGAGACCCAGCTCCCTCAGCCTTTCCTCATAAGAGAGGTGTTAGATTCAGTTTAAGTGCTGTTTCATGAGAGTCAGGTTACTCTGAGCTTTACTTTATATCTGTTGGCCATTTGTTGAAGGACAATTTTCATTGCTTATAGATTAAAAACCGTAAGAAGACAAGTTGGTTATTGATGTGATGTGACTGTCAGTCACTTCCTGCTCCAAATAGGACATAAATCATCACTATCTCCACATTTTTCCCAAGTTGGGGTAATCTCTAGGCAATAGTAGCCTTTTCCTTTCTCCCTTGAAAATCCACATCTGAATGACAGCAAGTTTCAGGAATCAGTGCCTACTTTTGTTATACCATTGAACAAGATACATAAATAAAGTGCATTAGACAGACTTCACTACGAAGAGATTCCACTGCAAGGCAGGAGACACCATACCTCAGCAAACCATGAGCTGATGCTTCAGTCAATATTTTTCCTCTGATGTTCTCTGCCGAATTTAAGCGTGTGGTTTGACTTCAAAATTCTGTCATCATCAGCATGGAAATGATTGTCTGAGTAACTGACTGCAGCAGAAACCTCATCATTTGATATCAATAGCTTTTCATTAAATTACAATAAAAGATTAACAAAACTTTTCAATTGCAAATTTATGCTTAAGTGTTTGTTTCTCTCTCCCGTAAAGACAAGCTGCAGAGCTGACATGTCAGTGGCTATCAAACACTTTAAGCACCCCTTTTTAGTCTGGAGAAGAGAAGACTTAGGGGAGATTTGATAAATGTTTATAAGTACCTGAAGGCTGGCCAGGAGGGAGGGGACAGGCTCTTTTCACTTGCTCCCTGTGATAGGACAAGGAGCAATGGGTGTAAGTTGCAGCAGAGGAGGTTCCGCCTCAACACAAGGGGGAACTTCTTTGNATGATTCCAGTCACAGGCTGTCCCATAGTGAAGGACTGTGAAGAAGAATTTTGTTCATCACACAGACCTCTGCTCTAAAATGACGGGATTGCCCTCCCTTTGCAGTGAATGGCTCCATCTTGCCAAAGGGAGAAAATTAGCTTGTCTTTTAGGAATGCCACACCAAGATCATGAAATACTTTGCATATTAGGACCAACTTATTGAATAAAATATGATACTCTGAGGGTATTATACCCCTTCCCAAGTATTTATGTGATTCATCCCTAATCCCAAACCTTCTTACCTCTGCAAACTTCAAAGTTCTTCATGCTTAACCTATTTACTTTCCTCTTGAGACGGTAATGATCCCTTTAAGAAAAATATCCCTTGCAGCATGTATATGTAAAGGCAAAGAACAAAGAGGTCATGGTATTTTGCAAATATCTAGAAAGCAGATATAAAGGAAGGAAGAAGTAATGTGTTTTACATGTCCTTGTTAACTAGGCTAACACGGAATGAACTTCAGCAAGAAGATTGTTGGGCATTGCACCGAAACCTTCTAACAGAGAGAACAAGAAAGCACCAGCACTGACCGATCAGTGAAGTGGTCCAGACTCCAACACTGGAAGATTTTATGAGTCTGTTATGAGTTTGCTTATAATCTCTGTCTTGAAGTTCCTCCTAATGGAGGTGTATGGGTGCAAACCCAATCAGCTCTGGAGCAGATCATATTTCTCCAATCAAATCATCCACACAGTTAAAAAAAAAAAGAAAGCCTGGATGGCAATTTTTAAACAGGCTGCTGTCCAGGGAATATGTTCTTATGTTCATCTTCAATGGTTGGCAGAATCTGGGACACACTTTGCAAATATTAGATATTCTCTATCTGCGTGCGTTTACATAAGAAAATACACAGCGTAACCCATCTATGGTCTTGGGTTTTGCTTTTCTGTTTTGCTGAAAAACTGTGAATGACAAATCTCTTATTTTCTAAGTATGTTAGTAGTTTCCCCTCCCTGCACTTGAGTGCCAAATAGCTTTCACATGGATCCAGGAATGGAATTAAATTACAAACTGCAAGGTTTTTTTTAAAGTCATTTTTATTACTCAAAATTAACTTAAATGTCCTAGATGCATCAGCAGGGCTGGAGAGCTTCAACAGCACATTTTGTATCTAGGATAAAGTTAAGCTATAATCTGTACAAATAAATTGGACAGATTGCTTCAGAAGACTACAAGATTTTACTGTATCTTCTTCCAGACAGTAATATAGAACTCTGATTCCCAGTTGATTTCTTGCTTTGAACTGCTAACATGTAAACAAGCTACCTATATCCTATATCCTGCACTGGCACAGGGCTTAGTGTCATTGGCATTAATGGAGCTTCTTAACCAATTCTACTCCCTGTTATTTGCTCAGTTCTTTTTGCAAGTTAAATGGCTTCATATTTTAAAAACTGTCGTAATAACCTTGAACAGCTTGGAATTATTTTAATTAAATAATTGATTTAAGTGGCTGTAACTATATATCTCAGTTCTAGTTTCTTTTAAGTAGTTTAACAGAGGTGTCAGAATATATAATTAAATATGAAGGACACATTGAAAATCCCAGCATTTCATCTGATATAATTGATTTTCAGCATTTTAAAATCTATTTTACCTATTATGTCAGTTCAAATTGTGTATTTTATATTGAAATAGAGAAATAGTATGCAATAAGATGTCATGAAATTAATTTATAGGACAAGTTAAAACTCATCTAACATCAACTGTTTAAAAATTGCATGTCTGCTATCATCCAGTTAGGTTGGTCCCCCAATAATAATAAAAAGAAGAAATAGTCATGAGGAGATTCATCTTAGACTCAGAAATTAATGTTAGACGGTGGTGAATAGCCTTGGGACATGTCTGTCTGTCTCCAGGGACTATTGATGGCTTCTTGATGGTTAGCTTAGATCAGATACCTAACCCTCGCGTGGCTGAAGCGAGGTAAGATGGGTGTACTCTTTAGGGTCACTTGCATTGTCAGCTACCATTATTCATCCATGTAGTCTATCAGAGACATGACTCCTTGCAGTGGCACTGAAAGACCCTGTCAGGGAGGGTATGGAACCTTCCATCTGGTCAGAAACTGTGGAATGTTTCAGTAACTCAGTCCCCTTCTGCACTGATATTAATTGACATGGCTTTGTGGACACATGCATTTACAATGCACAGCAAACAGAAAGGACTGTATCTATATACCATGAGATAATCCTGAAACAGCCTTGTCATGACAGACTGGCACTTCCCTTTGGTGCCCAGATCAATCTTCCCCCTCAAAATGCATGTTTTAACATGCTGATCACTGGGTACAAGTAAAGTTTAAAGTCCAGAGTGCTGTCCAGAGAATATTAGGGATCATCTCCAGATGTGCATCCTCTTCGAAGGATTTTTTTGTTGTGTGTGTGTTTTGCTTTCAGTTGGAAAGAAGGAGAGTAAAAAAAGTTAATGCAGTGTCATTTCTTCAAGAGAAGGTGAGCAGCCTCAGGAAAACCAGTGGAGGAGGAGAAAGGGACCAGCAGGAAGTCTGAAGGTTAATACCATGCCCTTGGCATTCTCTGTATAGGAAAGCTGCCAAGAGTTTCCTTTGTCACACTGCTTTTTATGGGGACCTTTTGACTTCACTTAGTGGTGAATGGAAAGCTGCACATGAAATAAATAACATTTGCGATATCAAATGCCATCACAGTATTCTTCCTGCATGCCAGTTACTTCTCAGTGTATTTTCCCTTGGGAACACTCTTTTCACCCCATTTCAGATACCTCTACTTGCTTCTCTTTAGGTTCATTCTCTAGACCTGTGCTAGCATGGGCTGTTCAAGATATCTTACCCACTATAGCAGCTCTGAATTTTATTTCTTATATGCAGCAGCAAATCAAAGCACAGCCAGGTTTTTTGTTCACTTTTTTTTTTGTTCAGCAGCATATAAAGTTTCTTTCACTTCCAGACTGTTCCCATCTTTTGGGGCAGGGATTAGATTTTACTTGTCAGTTCCATAAAGTACACAGCTATTGCTAATAATAATAGCAATAAAAGGTGAGTGAACAGTGCAAAATCCTCATCTGAGGGAACGTATGTCAAGGTAAGAGATGACATAGGATTTACTCAACCCACATCTATTTCCAATGCGGGCTAATTGAAGATACCTGCTATGGCTATGCCCTTCTAGAAAGTCATGGCAACTGTACCTACAGAGACATAAACCTTTTTGACTCTGCCCACCACCCTCATCTGCACCCTTGAAAGACACTTCTAATGTTCAGCTCTGCCAAGCTGATACAGATGCCAGTAATGTGATACAGGAGCAAATGTTGTCTCATTTCCTATACATGTTCCTTGCTTCACCAGAGTGAATTTGGTTTGACTATGGTGTGTTGACCCAGGCTAGATTCCAGGTACTTGCCTAAGCTGCTCTATCTCTCCCTCTCCTTGACAAGAAAGGGAAATAACACTAAAAACAAAGGCTTTTCCCTGGGCTAAGGACAGGGAGACATCATTTGCTAATTAACATCATGGGCAAACAGACTTGGGGAAATTCATTTATTACCAATCAAATCAAAGAAGGGCAATGACAAACATATCCAAATCTTAGAAACAACTCCTCACCTCTCCTTTACCCCTCCTTTCTTCCCAAGCTGAACCTTTGTTTCATTTTTTAATACTTCCACCCTGGAGCCATGTAGGGGGACAAGGAATGGGGGTTGTGGTCAGTTCATTGCTCATTGTCTCTGCTGTTCTTTCAGTGGAAGGAGTCCTCGCACCCCTCCCTTGATTCAGCATGGGGTCCCTACCATAGAAGACTTCGCCACAAACTCCTTTAACATGAGTTCTACCCCCAAGCCACAGTTCTTCATGAACTGTTGCAGTGTGGGTCCATTCCATATGTTCCATCCTTCAGGAACAATCTGCTCTAGCATGGGTTCCACACCCTGCCAGCAAAACTGCTCTAATATGGGCTCCTCTCTCCATAGGTCCACAGATCCTGCCAGAAGTCTACTCCAGCACAGGCTTCCTATTCAGTCACAGTTTCCTTCTGGCATCCACCTCTGCTGATATCATGTCCTCTATGGGCTGCTTGTGGATATCAGCTCCAGTGTTAAACTCCATGGATTACAGGAGGGCAAAGGGCCTCACCATGGTCTTCATCAAGGGCTGCAGGGACATCTCTGCTCCAACACAAAGAGCACCTCCTCTCCCTCCCTTCGTTGACATTGGTATCAGCAGAGTTGTTTCTCTTACGTATTCATTTTTTACCCTGGTTGTAATTGCTGTTGCACAGGGTTTTATCTTCTTCTTAAACAAGTCATTACAGAGGTGCTAATCCCAACATTCATTGTCTCAGCCTTGGCCACTTGTGGGTCTGTCTTGGAGCCATCTGGCACTGGCTCTACCAGACAGGAGGGAAGCCTCTGTCAGCTCTTCACAGAAGCCACTTGTGATAGCCTCCCCTACCCACTACCAAAACCTTGCTATGCAAACACAGTACAAGCAGAGAGAAGAACTTCATGGTTGGCAAGGAAACACCTCCTGGGAAGGGGTTTCTGTTCATCTGGAGTTCCTGTGATGGTGATCCAGAGCAACGTAGCTCATCAATAAAGACATACACTGACATGAGTTAATGCCTTGCTGGCACCATCAGGCTGAAGAGGCTTGTGATTGGTCTGTGGGATATCTCATTCCTTACTGTTCTTTATTCATTTAGTGTAATGGAAAAAAAAGAATTGAAACAGAAGGGTCTGACAGGATAATAGGCTTGTGATGCTCTGAAAATAAACATCTACCTCCGTCTTGACATTTATTACCTATACACTGCTTGGCTTCTTTTTGTCAGTTTTATTGTGTCAGGAGACCATTATCCTGTCACAGCACAGTATTGCTCTGACATTATCTCTTAAGCAAATTTTGGTGTTGAATTTACAGTTCTGTGGGTAATTCCATCCTTACACTGTTGAGGGCACAAAGGGACAGGTCTATGGACACACAGGTGATGGGACTGCACCAAGGTTCTCAGCATGGGCCAGCTTGGGTACCCAGGTGCTGGTGAGAACAGTCCTGGCATTTGGGCAGATAGAAGCTCTATTTCCTTCCTTGCACCAGAGCAAGGCTTGTTATATTCATGAAGAGCATAGAATCATAGAATCATTAGGGATCTGAAGGGACCTTGAGAGATCATCTATTCCAATCCCCCTGCCACAGCAGAATCACCTAGACCAAGTGTCATAGAAACACATCCAGGCAGGTCTTGAACATCTCCAGAGAAGGAGACTCCATGATCCCCCTGGGCAATCTGTTCCAATGCTCCCTTACCCTCTGATTAAATCAGAAGTTCCTTCTGATATTTATATGGAACCTCCTCTGTTCCAGCTTGCACCCATTGCCCCTTGTCCTATCACCAGATGACCTTGAGAAGAGCCTGGCTCCATCCTCCTGACACCCATCCCTCACACATTTATAGACAGTAATGAGGTCTCCTCTCAGCCTCCTCCAAACTAAAGAGACCCAGCTCCCTCAGCCTTTCCTCATAAGGATGGGACAAGCTATCACAGCAGGATCACAGCCTCTCAGTGGATGCTAATAACACACAAAATAAGAGAATATCCTGGTAATACCATGCATCTTATAGGACATCACCACCCTAAACACGTGCTCGGTAATGAAATTTCAAAATAGAATGTAAAAAAAGCCCAGCAATTTACTCAATTTGCTTCTGCCTGAAGATAAAAGATTCAAAGCCTGTCCTGATACTGTGCTAGCAAAACCAATCCAATGCAACATGAAAATAATGTTCAATCTGTCATAGTGTTTTGTAGTGCTTCCAATGTGAAAATAAAAATAATAGAATCTCCTGAATGCACTTATTAAACTGTGGATCCAGTGAAAGGAACCTGTTGATAGCCTGCTGACAGCTGGAGAAATTTGTGCTTTCTGGAAGAAAATGCAAAAGCAGTTTCTCAGTATTTCACAGATGTAGTGTTTTATGGGAAAAGATATAACTCCTCTATCCAGAGAGTCATAAGAACCATAGCTCTTGTTAGCCTAAATAAGGGTTTCTCACATTGTAATAAGAAGAAATCCATGAAAAGCAGCAACCATAGCCTTTTGCAGCCAATTAATAAAATTCACAGATCTGGTTCCCAGGATAGAGAGCTGATCAAAATCTTCCAGCACTGAGACTCTTCAGTAACATTTTGATTATCTAGTTCAATTTCATTTATAAAATGCTCCATAGCTCATATACAGCAACCCCTACCTCTTTCACGATCAGCCATCTAACATTACAAGACTGTAGCTTCTCTAGTTTAGCCACCCTTACTTATGCTTTTCCTGCAACCTAAGTTTCCTGCTTCTGTTACCCATCATAATGGAAGCATAGAGCCTTCTTGTGAGCTTTCACCTAGACAACATAATCCCTGCTTTTGGATATTTGATGTTCATAGAAGCAAAGTCAGTACTTTTAATTTTATTAAGAAGGCACCACTTCCAACTGATGGACTGAAATTGTAGGGTAGGATGTGCAACTGTGGCAAGGAGTCTATAGGTATTCATTTGGCAGCTTTATATTCTCTTCAGTTTGTCATGCTATTTCCTGCTTGCACACATGGCAATCTTACCATGCTTGCCTCCTTCAATTCTAGTTCCCAGGACCTCAGGCTATGTTTGACCACCTACAACTTGCTTATCTGTAGCTTCAGATGGGAAAGTTGGCACTAAGGGTTTTGTGGTTCTGCCTGTCTCTGACAAATACACACTATCCCTGATCGGTATCAGATAAGGCTTATGTACAGCCACCATAACAGACATACAAGCCTACCCTGCTTTGCAGTGACAAGGTAAGCATTATCTATTTCCATTTTTCCCTTATCTCCAATTCTAAGTGAGTATACTTTCTGTGCTACACCCCTGTCATATCCAAAGTACATGACTGGAAGAGCTTATGAAAGTTAGGCTCATGGAATCGCCTTTCTAAAAATAGCCATTACTTATAAAAATATTCACTTTTTCTCAAACTATGGTGTCCTATTTTCAACAGATTTTCTAATTTTAGGACAGTAATCCTTCTATTTTCAGTCATTTTCCTTCTGAAGCAGACGAAGGAGTTATTCTTAGGTAGTTAGATGTAAAAAAAAGATGCAATACTAAGGGAGGATAATACTTCATAATATATTTCCATGAAGAAGGTATAAAGCTGTATGAACCTAGTGTTTATGGCAGGTATACACACTCATGTGAATTTCATCCACAGAAATCAGAAGCATCTCATTGATCTCAAAATTCCACTGCTAGTGGTTTTCTGGAAATTTTTATTTTGGAGCCAGAAATTTTACTCTGGGCAGTTATCCCAGCACCATCCTCTGTCTGCCAACAAGATACTGGAGTCAAGTAGCACATCTGCAATTATTAGGAATTAATTTGATTGGCATGTTAGCCTGACACAAATATTTGCAAGAGCCCTCCTGTTGCAATACTCTTTTATTTTGTGCAGCAATTCAAGGGTCTAATCTCAATTGGTTTCTCTGGATTCCCTCTGTGATCAGCAGAGAGACAAATGGACCATGGGGGAGCATGGCCCATCTCATATCAAAATCAGTCGGATAAATTTCCCTTCCAGAGGTATAGTCTTCCTCCCTGTGACTACAAACAGCTTCAAGGCATTGAGCACAGCAAGAGTCAAATAGCTTTGCAGGTTGCTTGACAGTATTGAGTAGGATCCCACTGAGCATTATGGCAATGTAAACATTTTCATGAATCCACTGAGATGTGGATGCCAATGCATAGACGCCTGAAGCTGGAGGTGAATCCCAGCCTCTATGACAAGCTTGGAGAAGAGCAAAGGTTGGGTGAGGCTGATCCTGCCCAGTCAAGTACACTTTGACTGACTTGATACTTGGACTTTTTCAAGCCAAGACATTTTCCTTCAGTGGGTTGTTGAATACCCACTCGTCATCTAATGGACTGCTCATTGTTTGAATTAACATCATCTGCAATTACTTCTGTCATTCAAAATCCTACATGATCAGAGACTTTGCAAGAAATACCTTTGCTTCATTGAAGCACGAGGAGTTTAGCCAGAGATTTCATGGAATTAGGATACGACTTCCAAACTATCTGATTGTTTTGATTATTCTGAGGCAATCTGATTTATTTTTCTTGGTAAGCATCTATCTTCTAAAGGGGATTCTGAAAACTCCACTCTTGTTTTCTTAACTCTTACCTGTCAAAAAGACTTGGGCTGCAATCCAACACTGAAGCACATTCCCTTTTCTTCGCCCTTAACTTTTCAGCGACATTAAAGATTATGTGCATTAAGAAAAAGCCTGATGCATAATGCAAAACCCAGCTGGTGGAGGAAGGTGAGGAAGAAAGCAGGTTAGCTTTAGGCATCCAATCTCTGCTTCCCTCTACGTTTTTTGGCATGACAATTGCATTAACAGATCAATACATGTCAAAAAACATCAGATGCAAAATTCTGTGGGTATTTTAGCCAGAAATGTGAACCGTAATATATTTTCATAGCTTGATGGTGAGCATAACTGAAGCAAATCACATGGATTGGTCTTGTAAAGGCAAATGAAGAGCAGGCAGATACAAACAGAAAAAAAACCTATGGAAGAGAACATCAATGTTGGCTGTAAGTGTTGGAGAAAGACATGTTTCTTCTTTACATCTTCTAAACTGTTATTTTAATAAGTTAGTACAAAAAGAAAGGGAATTAAAGTGAGATGCAAATAGATTTGGGGTATTTTTGAAATAATGCAGCAGATGCATGCTTTTATATTCTTGGAGGCCATGGTGTCTCTGCCTAGATTCAGTGTGTTTGAATTGTAGGGAGAATGAACAATTTTACCTGGAAGCCATCCAAAAATTAAAAGGAAGATCAATATCTGCAGCTAATACAAATGGTTTTGACTGGGAACAATTTTTCCTTTGGAATGTGTGGCTTTGATAAAATTAACACATAATCAAATTAATACAGACTGCCACAGGAATCCATTTCAGCGCAGAAACTAATCCTTTACTGAAAATTCCATTCTCTTGATAACGTTAAATGGCTTTAAAATTGCTGAAGAATATGCAGAAAAAGCTTTACCCAAAGACAGTCATCTCGATAGGTTGCTTCCTAACACGGAATACGCCTAAGAAAAAAGGAACCCATAAGGTATAAACTCCTGCTCGGCAAATGCAGAAATTAATAGAGCTGATGGCAAAGCTGGTTGAGCACATAAACTCTGCACACTTCTAAAATTATCATTTCAGTCTCATTGAAAAGCTGCTCTGAAAGACCAAAGAAAATGTTTACATGTGTTTAATCTTTATGACTGATATGCTACCAGAAAAACACATGCCAAGTTTGATTTTGATGATCAGACTTTACACCACTACCGATTCACAGAACAAAGTAGGCTCATGGGAGATACCTTCAGCAGGGACATAGGATATGTACACAACTTGTTCCAGGGACAAAATGCAAGAAATGCTGGGGAACTGAAGCCCCGTAGGCAGTATTCACTGAGCCTGGAGCAAGAACTTTTTGGACAAGGGACACCATTTTTCCTTTTCTCTGAGGACACAGTTTTGCAAGCATTTGTGCATAGTACTTGTGGAGTCTGCAGCTGAACAGCAAATGGGAAGTGTCATCCCGAGCGAAATACTGAGATTTACACACTTAGAAACTCTTTTCCTGAATGCTTTCATCCTAAACCAGGAGAAAAATTTTAGACAAATTGTCGTCTACCTTTTTAGTCTGGAATTTTACCTTCGAGAAATGTTAAACACAAATTTTGTCCTCCTTTTCGTTTGTTCTAGACTAAAATTAACTGAACTGTAAAGTTAATTTCTGTTTCTGGGCAAGGAACCATGTGTCACTACATCTCTGCATTTTCTTAGTTATTTTTAAATTTTATTTAAATTTTATTAACAAAACTTTATGTTGGCTGGGATGAGGGAAAGCTTGAATCCTGAGTGAGAGTATTATACAGGCAAATTTCATTCAGCAGAGACTCAGTTCCCATATATAGCCATCTTAATGTGTTCTCATGATAAAATATTAAGGAATAATGGTAATATATGTATGCTAATGCATTCAAATAAAGTTCATATTAAATCTGGTTTTAATGAGGAGATAAGCAAGGGCAGACTTTCTGAGCATCTTGAGTCCATCTAACATGCTGCTCTTGATGTGCTGTGCCTTCGTAAAGAATTCAACAGCAAAGGTTTTGTGACTTCAGTGGTCCCAAGTATCAGGTATGTTGCTGCACTCTGCAAATGGCACAAAGTTGTCCTTCAGGAGACTTTCAAAGAAAGAAGCTGGAATGATTGAGGTTGAAATGTTTGCTCTCTGTTGCTAAGGTTCAATACTGATTGAAGACAATGTGCTGCAGCATCTTCTGTGGCCAGACCTGGGTTCATTCTGTCTTCACTTCAAGCTGACAAGAAGCTGCATAGGCACGATCAGCAAGAAACCAGTTCTAATGCTATACGGAGAGAAAAGATAGCATAATGCGAGTCAGTGTCATGCTGCCATTATTAATAGCTTGTAGCCATTGCAGACTGTTGGTTGAATGAAGCTGTACCAGCCTGGAAAAGGCCATGAAATCAGCAACAAAACAAGCAGATTAAAAGCAGATTAATCATGTATATCTCTGATCCGATGTTTTTAAAGCTTCTAGCAAATCCAGCGATACTTAATCCCTAAAGTTATATTACTTTTCTGGTGCTAGTACTAAGACTATTTCAGATGAGCAACTTAGAATCTAATATTTGGAATATCATGGACTATTTAAGGTACATGAGCCCTGACTTATTAAGATGTGAGTTCTACTCTGATACAAAAAGTCTCCATAAGCTTGACAAATCCAGACATCATCTTTAATTGTACTCTGTCTACTTTCCCCTGAAGCACAGATCTCTTTTGGGTTGATGATTTGAAAACTGCCTTGTGCTTCAGAAATGTCCCTGAAAAGGAAATCTTGCAGTCAGAACTTAATCCAAAGGCAAATAAAGTCATCAGAAAAGTTTAGATTGGAGTGAGCAAAGGAGTCAGCTAATAAAGTTGATCTAACTTCCCGAGTTTTCTTTTATTCGTGTACTTTACACAAATGTTGGAGTGATCAAGTTTTGTGGCAAGATTTTTTACCTGGATTAAAAAAGAGAAGAGCTTGAGAAAAATATAAAACATTTGCAAATGGAAATTCAGAAACCTCTAAACATGCCAATTCACATAAGAAATCTTTCTGAGGCCATATGGAGAATCCATCTTACCTACTGTATCCACCCAAGGAGCATAACAAGTCTACTTCATAGAACACTGGCATAACTCCTGTGCATGTCAGAAAGGTGTAGGGTCGCATCCAATTTTGCAAAGCCAGTTGTACTAGAAGCCGTTTAGCTACTAATATAGTATAACATACAACACATCACATGGAAATGAGGAATCATTAAAATAAGTTCTCCTAGCATTGATTTGTTTGATCAAGTACGCAAAACCGACCAATGAGCAATGTAACAATGCAGAAATTAAGAAACAGCTGTTGAGATTAAGGCTGTGTTTGAGAAACAACCAGCTTGTGAATAAAATGTCAGCTTTGTGAATACGAAAACTTGAAGCAAAGCCACAATGAGATATATGACTTCAGTGTTAAGATGCAGAAAAACAAAGAATATTTGCTGAAGCTCCCAGGAGAAGTGAGCTTGCCAAATTCGCTCTATTTATTATAAGGCTTTTCCCAGTAAGGAGGCTAAAAGAACCTTCCTCAACCAACAGTCCTCCACAACTCCACTAAATGGACCTATGTCATCCCTGCTTGAAATCTACTCCCACGTATCTTCACTTATAAAATCACTTAAAGGCCTGGAACATAGGAGGTTCCTTTTAAATATCAGGAAAGACTTCTTCCCAGTGAGGGTAACGGAGCATTGGAACAGGCTGCCCAGGGGGGTTATGGAAACTCCTCTGGAGATGTTCAAGACACACCTGGATGTGTTCCCGTGCGACTTGGTCTAGGTGATCCTGCTGTGGCAGACGATTGGACTAGATGATCTTTCAAGATTCCTTCCAATCCCTAGTGATTCTATGACTCTATGAACTTCAGACCTCACAAACACTTACTGACCATTTCTAGCCCAGCCTGCTGCTCTGGGACTACACTACCACTGCAAAGAAGCCTAGACCCAGGCAGCCAGTGCCTTGACCCATCCAGAAGGCCTTCTACTTGTCAGATCTAACCAATTCATTTTTTTTCTCTATCCAGAAACTGCCTTCACTTGACCATAATGCAAAGAATGAAAATTGGTTTTGCTGTCAAAAGTGAGTGCTGGAGGATGCTGCAGGGCTAAGCGCTGGATGACAAAATAAGAATGATGAAAGAACAGAGAGAAAGGCTGGGAAGAAGGCTGTTTCAGTCACCTTAACCAAATGAGGAAAATTCAGGAATAACATAGGGAATATATGAAAAAGCCTGAACTTGTTTAGGGGGAATTAATTGTTAAATAATGCAAAGCAATTAATTTTCCAGCAAAATTAACTACACAATGAAGCAGTTATGATAGGAAGAAAATCCAGAGATCAACAAATATTGAGAGTCTTGTCAAAGAACAGAGCTGGCAAAAAATATTTTCAGTGTAGTTACTACCCTGTGACTACCCAAGATTTTCAGGATTGATGGTCCTGACGTGAAACTACTCATATTTTTTCCTTTTTAATGTTGTTCAGGTAATTTCATGAGACCACATGATGTGGAAACAATATTTTTGTGGAGGATAATTCAGTTTGAAAGCTAACAATTTCAAATAAATGTCAATATTTGTAGTCAAAACCCATTTTCCAATTAGGTTGCAAAATTTAAAACAGTCCTGGAGACTTTGTTTAAAGTCTACAATTCACTGAAATGTCTCACCCGGTTGTTTTGTAGTGTAAATCTATGATGCAGACAGAAAGCAATGGGTTATTGGTCATGGGAAAAAGAATAGGAAAACAAGGAACCACCAGTCTATGGCTGCACAGGATGGGGGACAGCTACAGCCCAAAAACACTTGAGGTGAAAGATACAGCCTGAAAGTTTCTTCTGATCACTGGAATACTTTGCCACATCAGTCTGTAAATAGAAGAGGGGGAAAGTTTTACGCACAGCTAGTGTGATCCAAATGTCCTTGTAATGAACTCCTGTCAGCAGTGCACAGATTCAGCCATCACACTGCACCACTGGCTGCCTCTAGACCTTGTTTATCCCTCCCATTCAAAAACCTCTCCTGTCGAACAACCTACACATCACATGGAAGTACTTGCTACCTTGAAGAGATGTGAACTTAATTCTGTTTTGCAGCATCTATGCAATCCCTAATGGTATCAGTGGAGTGGAAATGGGGATAATTGGAAACCAAATGTAGCCAATTATCCTTGCAATTTCAATCCACAACGTAAATAATGGAAAAAACCCACCTCTGAGTTTGTTTTCACTGCAGGGTCTGTTTCAAATGTTATTTGGGATTTATTTTACTGACCTAAGGGAAGAAAAAGTACCTCATGGGAAGATGTATCCTGTACATGGACACAGTCCGAGAAACTGTAATGGCTTCCCTGAAAAGATCACTAGCTAGTGAGGGAAATTATCAATATTTAATCTCTTGCCTTCAATCTGATACATAGCTCTAACTGGGAAGTAACATTCAAGCTTCTGCATGTGACCTTGTTTGTTGATTAGGTTACTCCCCCAGCAGTTGAATCTCATCATTTATCCTAGCCATTTGCAGAGAGCACTCTGCATAATGTGGAACATCCAAGTGTTTAAGGGAATGCAGCTGCTTGAGGGATCACTGGGAAAATATGGAGATTCCAATACTGCTCCAGGTACAAGCAGTGGACAGAGAATCCCAAACAGAATGTCTTCTCTGTTATCTGGAGGGAAAACCACAACAGCTGCTCACAGCACTGCATTCCATCCACTTTGCACAAATTACACCCCCAAAAAATTGCGAAACAGCTGCCCCTGCAGGAACAGAGCACATGGGAAGTTTGTAGGCAAGTCAGCAGAAAAGCTGATGAAGACACTTTGTGCCTTTAACTAGAGAGCAACAGATGATTTAGTACCTGTCTGCAAGAACGACTACAAGGTATAATTTTTATATATATGCTCATAGCTTATACTCGTTCTTGCATAGGCAAGTATAAGATCATTTATATAATAGAGCTGCATTACAGATATAATTACATATTATATAAATTATTGCAATCATACATATTTTGTAAGTATGACATTATCTATAATATATAGGTATATTATAAACCATAATTATATGTCCAACCTAGGTGTTGTGACACAGCTGGACCTGTAACCTTGGCTGCTGCTGTTTTCAAGGATTTCCTGCACTGCATGGAGCAGGAGCTTTGTTAGGTTTTATATGCAGTGAAGTGGCCATGTTAAGCACTGGGAAGTGTTACTCCTGATTTAAACCCAGAGGTGTGATAAACTGCAATCAGACATTGGCTCTGCATGTTGAATACGAACTCTCAAATGAAATAACTCGGATGATTTGGCATGCAAGGAAAACTACAGAGAATCTGCTGATAGGTCAGTCCTCTTCAGCATCCCTCTTCTCTCTGAGAATTCTGACAAACCTAGATCCTGCCCCAGGCACATTTCTTGTGTGAACTGAAACTGGAATCCTAATTGCTCAAAACACAACAGTTGTAACAATCTTGTTCATAAATAAGGGACATTGTGAAGTCCAATGATACATGGGAAGCATCTGCTAAAACCCAACCAAGACCAAATCATAGCAGATCTAGAGAATCAGAGTCACTAGGGATTGGTAGGGACCTCAAAAGATCATCTAGTCCAATCCCTCTGGCACAGCAGGATCACCTAGACCAAGTTGCACAGAGGAGTCTGTTTAATGAGGTAAGCTCTGAATGGGTGCAAACATCCTCCCAGAAGCCAGCTGAGAATAGCCCAGTATCTGACATGTCACTGACTTACAGCCAAGATGGCTGTTTTAAATACAATAAATAAATGTTATTAAATAAATTACATTTAAATAAATAAATAAATTTAAAGATTGTTTTAGATACCACTCTTGTTTTATTAACCACCTGAGCTAATATTGAAAGTAGCTTGGGGTAGGATATAACTTGGGCCAAGCTCCAAGCAAATATCCACTTCATATTCCTTGAGAATCAATAACTATCCTCCAGTGTTTGGCAACTCAGAATTTAATAAGCAAAAAGTCTTTAAAAATGTTTATGCATGTTCCCTCCACCCCATGATTCTCACTTCAAATCACAGCCACTGATTAAGCTAATTTAAGCCTAAGCAATAAAGCTGAATGCAGATGTAGTGATGTTGTACAACGTGTTGGGAATGGGAAAGGTAACTCAACAGAGGAGCTTCTTCCCTTCGTAAGGCTGGGATCTATCCCACTCCTGGCTGCGCAGTTTGGAAATACGCCAAGGAAAAGCCTTTTACTATGAATCTATTCTAACTCATCACTTGGTAACTCAATATATGTACTTTAAAGTGGAACTGCAGGCTGTTATTTAGGTCCACTTCAATTGCTACTAAGACTTTCTATGTGGAGAGTATGGTCCATCATACGGTGAAAATCTGGTAGCAAACACTCATGGTCAGCATGAGGCAGAGAGGGGAATCTCCTGAAGTAAGTTCATCCCATCCAAAAGCAGGTGCCAAAACAGGTTTGATGAATACATCTCCAGAGGTAAAACTGACTGCAGTAGAGACTGAGACAACCACCTTAGATCATCTGGCTAATTGTGAACACAAAGTTTAGCAAAATTAATCATGCCCTGAACGTATATACTCTGAGGTCTGAGTGAGGTGCTAAGTCTGTTACTAGTTATGAAGCATTAAATGAGGAAAGTGAAAATGAACAGCACAAAACCAACTGTAATGAGTTAGAGTGAGGGTCTAAATCAGTCTGGGTTGGTGCCTGCAAATCAAGCACAGCAACCAGCTCTTGCTGAGAATTCAACAGAAAATAAAGGAACTTTGCTGAAAGGAAAAGAATTTATTGAACCCATCACCAATAAGAAAAGGAAAAAATCCTCAAATAAGTAAAAGAATAAAAAAGATAGAACAGAAACTGTATCACAGTGCCTTTACACACACCCTGAGAGAAAGGGGAGATAGCTAACACATTGGTTTTGGGCTTGAAATGAGAGCCATGGGAAAGGGAGTGTACACTAACACTCTAACCAGATGGGGAGTTCAGCCGCCCCGTCCATCCATAGAACACAGTAGGGCTCCTCAGGCCCTCTTATATTGTGGTGCTTCTGGAAAAGTCCCTTTTCCAGTCCTCTTGCAGATGCTAGCCCACCCTGATGGTCTGCTGGGAAAGCTACATCTAGCTTCAAATTAAGATGCCCTTTCAGCATAAAATCACCAAAATTAACACTTGAAAATTTGGTTGTTTTCAAACTGCAACACCCAAAAACACTGAACTCAAGACTTTTTTCTTCTGAAGTGAGTTTACTCTCTTCCTGCAGGGTAGCTTTGTGTCAGGTATCAATTCCTGTCACCCTTGCTGGGTTCACCCCTGGTGAATTGATACCAAACTCATCTCAAATCCTCACACAGATGCAGAAATAGTCTCCTTAAGACTGATTTTGCACCTTTTCAGCCTGTCATTGAAGTAATATAAGGATTTGTTTTCAAGCTCAGCTCCAGTTCATAAACGTTTGCAAACACATAGGAAACTCAAGGATATGAAGTGAATACAGACATAGTATCTTGAGCTCTAGCACATGCAAGCATGTTTCTAAAACACAGCCTCTAGCTATTCAGACTGTTGTGTACTGACTCTTGGGAGATGTTCCAATTTTAAATGTCTAACTGTTATGTGGTTACTAGATGCAAAGATATTCAAGACATGTCCAGAGACAATTTTGTTCCCTGTGTCTTAAGAGGAACTAGTTCACTTTCAGGGAATATCCCTCTCTGTACTGCCTGTCTGTCAGTTGGTGTATGTTAATATCTCAAATGATATTCCAGTCCAGATTTGCAGGCAGGTTTACATATGACACAGTTACTCAACACAACTGCTCACACATCATGCTTGAATAACTACAGAGATGCACCAGAACATCTGGAACACTGACTTGGCTCTGGCAGATGTGACAAGAATCCTATAGAGCAGCTTCCTGCACGTCCCTTCATGAGGGATTGGAAGAATCCTCATTCAGTCATTCCTGCCGGTGGGGTTCTGGTGCATAATCACAAATATACAACCCTGAGGAGCAGTGACTCTGCATGTTTTCCACCAACACAACTGTTTTACTGACAAATGAATTACAACTGATACAGCTGGCCATGAAGTTGCAACTGAAACTAAAATCACAGATGACATTTGCTAGAGCAACCTGTGCAGATTCTCATTACTGCTAAGTTATGTCCTTTCAATTATGCACTTGCAATTCAGCAAGGAATGATAAATATTGCACTGACAGCCACCATTACTTCACTTATTCATTTATGTAAAATTCATGTAAACATGGCCAAGTAGCACAGCATTCTGTGCCAACCATTATTAGAAGGCATTAGTTTCATTTTGTAGAGTAACCAGGCTGGAATAAAGTAAATTATGGGTTCAGTAAAAACAAGAAGTAAACACTGGTCCCATTTAAAATGTGTGCCGTGGAGTCACATAGAGAAGGATCACTCCAACTCGTTTTGGATTTGCCTTTGTTTAAAGGTCATCGTTTTCACTGAAGCTGTTCAGTAAATTTGGGGATGGTTCTCACAGGATTACTCTGAAATTTAGCTAGAATTGAGTTATCTGTTTCAAAGTATTTTTAAAGAGCTGTTCACTTTTATAAATGGATTTAAATATTTTAGCTTATCAAGTTATCAAATTTTTACAGTCATCACAGAAAAGAAGGGAGTTAAGAAAAATTATGAATACATGACCTTGGAAATCATTGGCAGATTGCATTGTTTGACTATTTTAATTTAGCTTCTTTACTTATTAGCTGGTGCTCTGTGTAGTGTTATGTTACAGACTATTATATTAAGGGATCAGCTATAGGCTTTTACTATGATTGACCAGTTAAGAACACTGAGTGATGCTTGGTTGAGTCATATTCACAGCTTGCATGCCAGTTACCCTAATGCTTTTATCCTTTACTCTTGATTTAGATAGATGGAGATTGGAGTCTTCTGTTAAACTCAATGCCATAAGCAAGGAGAAAAAAAACGTTTCTGTCCAAGATCATCTCTTAAATTGGTCTTTATTTATAGTCGCTGTGGCACATACCAGACCAGAATAGGGTAATATCATCTATGTTACTGGTTGGTCTCAGTCTTCCCAGCACTAATCAGTGAACTCCTTGATATGTACCACATTAATATTCTGGATTTGCATTTGTATTCAGACTAATATTAACAGATGGCTGTTTTGGGGGAACCTACCCAAAGCATCTAGGATAACACAAGGACAAAACATAAAGCTCTAGGTTGGCATTGTTTCAAGCACAACCTTGAAAGCAGACCTCTTACTGTTAAGTGAGAGAGGCTGATTTAAATTAGAGGGCTAAGTAAAACCATGAAAAAGAGAATTTTGTAATGTTTGATGGAACAGAAAAGACAGCAGGTAATTAACGAAATACACAGCAATTGATCATGTGATGAAAGCAAACCGGTAGAAAAGTTAATTTCAACACAAAATCTGGGTAGGGATCAAAGAGAGAGAACTTTATTGAGGCTCGAGATAGACCAGGTAGGCACTAAGAGCCTGTACATGGTTTAACTGGCTGGCTGGATTAGAAAAACAGTACCTGTTTTCAGGAAATGTCCGGGAGATTTAGAAACAGTTTGATGTGGTGGAGAGAAGTCTGTCTGTGTGAATATCATGCCTAAATGATAAGCTTGATTGACAGGGATGATGGTGTTACTGTTTTCAGAATGATTGAAAAGGAGAATAATGTGAGTACAGGGAAGGGGTGGAGATTAGGAATGTTGTTTTAGCAATGTTGAGTCTAAACTGAGACATAAGTCAGACTAGAGATATGCTGACATTATAATTGAGCACGGGAGATGGATTGTGGCTCATTTATAGAAGAGTTTGTTTATTTTTCTTTGCTTTGCATTAGTGAAATTTTTTCTCTCTCAAACACACCAGAGTTCCTACATTTCCAATGCTGTCTCTGGTTTTCAGGCTTGCAAAAAATGGGTCTAAACAAAAGAAAGACACATATGTTGGCAGCAAGGTGTCAAGAATGTTTCTAAGGGAATTCATTTGGATTTTTGAAAATTAGCCGGCCCACCTCCCATGTTGAAACTAGTAACCCCTTCAGAAATGTAGGCCATTGGGTAGAATTTTGGCAGAGCTAGTAATAGATACCAGGAATGCTTTATCCATGGGGTAGCAGCTTTCACGTGAAAGATCTCCAAAGCCTCCTGAGAAACACAAACTCATGCGTGTGTGAAAGGGTAAATCTCTGGGGAGAAGAGTCTTCACTCCTGTTTTTTGACTTTAGATTTATCCATTACAGAACTTCTCTGCTTACACACATAGCAGCAGAGGAACCAATCCTCAGACACTGATGTTTTTATAGGATTTTAAGGGTCAAAACCAGTCAACAGTTGTATCTCTTTTATTTAAATGACCCATATCAGAGAATGCAAGAAAAATCCTGTCCCAAGTCAGCTCAGAAAGCTGGGATCCACTGCAAGACTTGGATTCCAGGATACACTAAATACAACAAAGATCATAAAAAAAAATGAAAACTGCTTACAGCTAAGTCTATAACATAAAAGAAATGAATATGAAGCTATCTCCATAGTCAGCAAAGGATGAAGCAAGGCAAATGCTAACTTAAAATAGAATATTTTATCCATTTACCCCTATCAGCTGCTGTATATTCGGACAAAATACAGCACCCATACTTCCTCTCTATCTAATCACAGAAGAGACAGACTCTATTCTTCATGTAATGCAATAGAACACACTGCAACTACGAGACAATACAAGAAGATACCTTAATGGCTATACTTTTAAAGGCACACATTTTTGTTGTTGTCAGACACTGTACTAGTCGTACAGGAGCAAATTGGATATAGCTGAAGGTAATACATAATTCTGAGGAATCACATAGCAGGCAACACAAAGGGACACTGGCTTTGTGATAAACTGAAGAATCATTTAACCCTACAGCTCCAAATCTCTCTAATTCAATGTAAAGCTTTAGTCAAAATCCTTCTTTAGATTGATGTTTAGAGGTTTCCTTTTAGGCTTTTCTATAGTGGATATTTAACAGTGAAGTTTGTTCACCATTTCCAACTAATTTGATATCAGCATTAATGTTTCTGTAAGCAATTGATCAGCTAGCATGTATGGAATACAGCCAAATTATGCCTATAGGGATAAAAACATAGCAAACATGACCTGCATGGACTATCCTGATATTTCATTTTATGCACAGCAAGTAGGAATTTCTCCGTCAGATAATATATGTCTTATTTTCAGAATAGCTCAGAAATGGCAGAAGGTGTTGTCCTCTACAAATGGTTGTCACTTAGCAATCTACTAGTTATTTGAAATCAGACAACATATTCTGGAAACAGGACTAATCCAGAAATTGCTCCGGATGGATGGATGGATCTCTTTTTTGATAACCATAAATAAATGATACAAAATACATGACATTCTTATCAACTGTTCTTGAAGTAAACAGGACTAAAGTAGCCAGAGCCTTGCTCACAAAGAGAATTTGCTTCTCTATTTGGAAACAAATGGTGTGTTCCTTCCAGTTTAGAACTAGTAATGAAAAGTCTCAGGGAGTGTGTCTGTGTCCTCCAACAGACCAGCTCAGAAGTGCTTCATCTCCTGTCCTGCTTCTACAACTCCAGGTTAACCTACATTCTCCCTTTGCAATCATGTATAGCAGGACATAAACATGAGACGGGCTTCTGCTGGCCAAATATGATGGTGAGATTCAATTCAATGAGGACAGTGAAATCTGTTTGCATTCAGGGGTTGGTGTATTAGGTAATCAACTAATCTCTCAGCTTTTAAGTTTCTGCATCAAAGCACATAAAATATTAGCACAGGGATAACAGATGTCATGTTGGATATCTAGGAATTCTGCTGGACACTTATTTTTAGACAACTGTGTCATGAGTTATGGCTGGATTGACCGCTACATGAATGACATGCTCTCTAATAGCAGTAGGGGTTAATAACACCCATCCCTTCCCAAAAAGGAAAACAAATAGAATAAGGGGAAGAGATATATGGACTGGAAAACTAAAACTGCTCTAAAAAAACCAATAAAAATAAACGCAAATATAGACAAATATATAAAAAACCAATACCAAACCTATGCCACCCCCCCAATGACAATTGCTACACTGTCACTGCTGATGCTGTGGGCTAGGATGAAGTGAATTAGATTCGGGTTTAACTGATGCTGTGCATTGCCCAGCCGCTGTCTCATGTCAGTCTGTAACACAAAACATCTTTACCCTGGGCTTGCTGTCCTCTGTAGAGCTTTTGACCTTGACTGTGTTTCTGTGTTTAGGGTTTGTTTTTTTTTTTCCACTCAAATGCTTTGCTTAGCTACATCAGGTGGCTCTTTCTGCTAGTATGTGAAATATCAACCTGCAGAGCACTCAGCAAAGCAGGTGAGGGAGGATGGATCCTGCTCTTAATGGTTCATCCTTCCAGATAGCCATGTCAGCAGTTCATAGAAGTGAGGTTTCAATTTTTGCTTAAAATATGGATCCAGTAACGCTGCCAGCTTCCATTTATCTCTGTCATTGAGCTTGCTGGCTACAGCCAACGAGGACACAATTCAAAAACTACTTCCCCTTGCTGGTGTTTGAGCCATACATCCCTGTATTTTAGGGATAGATCCCTGTTTGAGCCATAGATCCCTGTTGATTCCAGAAAATAGCTACAAAGCAACAGTTGCAGAATTTGAGGAGAGACATTTCACTGAGCAGAACAGTCCTACCTATTTCCTCCTCAGCGATATCCTTTCTTACTCAACTGTTAAGTATTAGTATCTACTGAGATGGATTTGTTAGTAATAGCACTGCAGAAAGTCCCTGTAATGCTTTATGTAGGATACTGCTCTGTCCACATGTCTCCAAAGAAGACAAATGACAAAGACCTACAAGGAACATCAGAGGAAAATGTTCTCCCTGCTAAGACAGGACTAGAGGATTTTGGTCTAGTCAGTGTAATAAAGCAAATTGTGAAAAAAGAGGGATGAGAATTCACTGGGACAAAGATTAAACCTGGCAAGTGAGAACAATTAATTAACCTAAAGGCCCCAATAGTCACCAAAAATGGTTTGAAAGTCATCTGTGGAAACTGTAAGCATCAGAGATATGAGGAGCAGTGCTCTTCTCCTTTAGGCAGTGCTTCACTGTGGTGTGATGAGTGTGCTCAGGCTGCAAGCAGTCTCTTAGTGCTGGCAGAAGTCACTAGTTGGCCACAGGCTTTACAGGGTTCCAGTGTCATAGATTACATATGGTTCCTCTATGCCAAATCCAACCTGGGCATGAAATTCTCAAGGCCATTTGCAAGTTGATTGCTACTTCTGGGAGCAGGGAGGCCAATAGCTGTGTTGTATAATTACATTGTCTGATCAGATGTAATCCATATAGCCTTAATTAGGAAGGATAAGAGGAACATACTGGGGAAGGGCAAATAGAGAGATGAAAATAGGCATGGGATCTGTCTCACCTAACAAAGCATATTGCTGCAAGAGCTAGCAGTCTTCTTTATACTCAAAGAGGAGAAACAGGCTTTTAAGGTTTGGTTCCCTGGAAGTGTTCAAGCCCAGGCTGGATGAGGCTCCAGGCAGCATGATCTAGTAAGAATTGTCGCTGCCCATGGCAGGGGGTTTGGAAACAGATGATGTCTGGAGTGCCTTCCAACCCAAATCATTCTATATTGTGTGATTCACCTGGCCAGATTTAAACACTAATAGTAGGATAAGAAACTGCAAGCTAGAAAACTACACAGTTACTGAAATCTTGCTTGAGAAGTTTTGAAGAAACTTAAAAACAACACATTTCTTTATGGAATAGGGAGTGGGAGGCTGCAAGACTTTATTAATATTAGGCATATGAATATGAATAAGAAAGCCTGGCTGTGATTTAGCTAAGATGAAATGTACTTCATCTGTAATGAAGTTAGAGGTTTTGGAGAGTATTTCTGGAAGATACAAGGTAGCTAGTAAATTTTGCTTTCACTGAGAAATAGTTAGGAGTTTTTTTATATAAATACGGGCTCGTTTCAAGGTTGGTGGGTACAAGTAATTATATTTTATGGAGATAACAGATTAAACTTTCAACACTCATATCCAGTCAGCTGCAATGTAAGAGCTAATAATAACTGTCCTTGGGAAGATTCAAAGTAGCATCCAGAAAAATCAGAAAAGGCCAGCACTGACATTCCTGAAATAGCCAAGAAAAAAGTAATTGCTATGTATAAACAAACAAAAAGAAAGAATATCTTTGTACACCAGAAAAAGACAGAGTGTAAGTCCAATTTACAAAAAAAATATCCTTTGTAGGTCACCTTAGAAAAGGACAGCTTACAGACATCACTAAAATAAGAGAACACAGAAAGGAGGAAAAAAGTTTGAAAGGAAAACTGCAAATAAAAATTGCCAAGTTAGGAAAAGAGCAATAATCAAATTACATGAACCTCCAAGTTTTAGTATTCAAAAAAGGGGAGGGTAATGATGGCAGAAACTGATAAGAGGACACAGACTTGGAATATTTTTGATAGAGAAGATTCTGCTGTAGCATTTAAACAAAGGAATACATGACATTGACAATTCACAGGTGAGGACAGCGCTTGTAGACAACAATCTTGGCAAGAAAGCACAGAATATTTTGATTGATTATTTCTTTCTTAATGGAAACCCCTCACATCTGATCAGAAACTAGTGCTAGCTGGTGTCTGTGACAATTCAGGCATTTAACAGAAATCCATAGATTTCCCTTTTGGGATAAAAGTACAGATTGCAAAACTTTATATAGTAGTCACGTATCAAGGAGACTGTCTTGCTTGAAGAAAAACTATCCCCATATTAAATCAGGTTTGCTGATAACTAAATGCCTCCAGGTCATCATACTTGAGTGGCTATAATACACTGGATATAAAAATGAAAAGAAATGTGTATTTGGGGACCAAATAAAAGTGTCTTTGCTTTGTACATACAAAGCTGCAGAGGACTTTGGGCCTCCTTTGCCTGTTTACTGCACAGATTTGTGCATTGCACTACTTGCACTCGCTTAGCAATCACTAGAGAGAAATAAGCACTTTTAAGAAATTATTCAAGCAATAGCTATCCTAGGATAAAACATTTCATCTTACAAGCATCAAATCTTTCCTCCATTATTATAAATGGAATCTAGACAGCTGTGTCACATAGAAAAATCATCATTACTGTCAACTATATTTGCCTTAACACCCCATCAGGACCCTGCCTGCAAGATTGAACAGATCACCTTGCCTTGGTGCAAGGAGCCATATGTTCTCCACCTCATGCTCAAAGGCAAATTAAAAAATGCCAGTTCATTAGCAGCCTGAGATCCATAAGCCTCTGGCATGGAAGGCAGACAAGGACTTTGCTGTCGGCTTATGTGCTACATCTGAGTGTGCACAGTACAGGAAGGAGTGGATGCTTGAGAGCTAAAGGTGCCTGTGAGTCTAAGAAACTGTCCTGTTTGTGGTCAGTAGCACCTCAGGATGTGAAATTAGAGCATAACTCCATGCTGACACTTTCATTGTTCTTTGCACTGACGCTCAGATATGTTTCAAGGCTGTGACATGGTGGTCTAGTTGTAATTAAGATTAAAGCATGTTCTTTGTTGACAATTCACTGATGAATTAACTTGTCTCTGCATTCAGCCTGAGATTTGGAATTTGCTTCATTCCTTGACTGAGGCAGAATCCTTGTTATGATTTATTGCAAACCTTATTATGATTAATAGAGCTCTACATTGTTCATCTCCTGGGCAATGAATGCAGGATGCCTATTCAGCTCAAGGAGGACCACGTGGTCTCACGCTGAGATCAACCAGCCTGGTTGCAAGCTTTCTCATACGGTATTTTTCATAAGGTATTTCTCCCTGAAGGAGAGCAGCCAGTTAGCTTTGTGCTTTTGTTCTGCTGTTTTTAATTGATCTTAACTATGTGCTGCAGGACAAGTTCTGTCGGTTTTCTGATGCATGTGCAAAGTACTGAGCCTATCATTTAAACATTATTCATTTAGTGTATTCAATATTTCAGCAGCATGGTGTCAGAAATAACAATATGAAAAGTGCTGGATAAAATGTCAGTGAAAGGCTTGAGGAAGTGAAGAGGATGAGAAAATGTGTGAAATAAGAATATTTAAAAGTAAGTAGTAGGTTTGGCCTTTTCCCATGCTGAACAGAAAGCCAGCTTGCAGGAGATGCACTGGTTTGCTATTACAAGAATGACAGTACCTGCAGTTATTTACTTTATAAAGATTAAAAAATATTAATACATGTAACACCTGATAATTGCACAGAGAGTTGAATGATGCTATACAAGGTGACATGACCATAAGAGAAGCTTTCTGTGCTGAGATGCCATAGTACTGGACTTCTGATCAGGTTAGGGTTCCTACTTCCAGATCCCCTGAGAGCACTGCAAAGCCTTCTCTGAACTGTGGTAAATTAGCTAAGGTTTCTTCTCAGTACACTGACCAGCTGTTTGTGTAAAACTGAAATTTTGAATGCAAAGTAGCAACTAATTATCACGGTAATTAGTGATTTTATAAATGCCATATGACTGTCCTTCATACCTACTAATACTGCACTATATCCCATTTTAACATCAATAATTCATGGATTCATGTATTCACAGAATGCTTCAGGATGGAAGGGACCTTCGAGATCATCTGTTTCCAACCCCCCTGACATGCTGACAGATAATTCAAAAGGTTCTTGCAAAAAAAAGGTCCTTTCTTCTGCAGTAGGGAGGTGTTAGAAAACTTCCAAATCTGCTCTGGGAAATGTCAGCAGCTCTGGGGGGATATTATTCACAGATTCACNAAAAGAGAGAAAGAGAGATCATAATACTGATCTCCTAGGCCTTTTGCAAAGAGAGAGAGTCTGGAATTCTGTTGTATCCTCTACATTTACGCTACTGTAGCCTCAAAGAAGAGCCACGAGCCAACAAGAGCTAGAAGTATGCCAGAGAGGTCACAGACTGCTGATGTCTGCAAGAGGATTGGGAAAAGGAACTTTTCCACAAGCACCAAATGTATATTGTGTGCTGTATTCTTGCCACCTCCCACCCCACCCCCTCTTCTCCTCTGGGAAGTGCGGTGTGAGTGTAAGTGTGTGTGGTGGCTGTTATGGTTATGAGTGTTTGTGTACAAACTCTTGCCCAGAGGTAAGAGTTGGCCTCATTTAAGGCCAAAACCTAATGTGTTATCTCTCTCAGACTGTGTGTAAAGGCATTGTGATACAGTTTCTGTTTTACCTTTTTGATTATTTTACTTATTTGGGGACTTCTTCCTTCTCTTTGTGGTGATGAGTTCAATAAACTGTTGTCTTTCTAGCAAAGTTGCTTCATTGCCTGTTGAACTCTCGGTGAGAACTGGATGTTCTGCTAGAATTACAGGCACCAACCCAAACTCATCGAGACCATCTCACTAAACCATTACAATACAATGTAAATACACATTTTCTATATAACTGTAAGCCTGATTTCTTGACTTTCTTGATTTCTAGATTCTTTATGCCTAGAAGACACTACATCCAGCCTGAAAAGATGCACTTGAATCTACAGCGCAAATAAATATTGAATATTGCCTTATGAAATAGCTGGCTGACATGAAGCTGCCCTGTGAGGGATGGTTGACCAAGAGTTATACCTCTTGGATGGATCTACATTAACAGTAAATGAGGTGACTAGCACCACTTACCTCTTCAGCCTCGAGAGCTGTTTGCACCCTGAGCTGAAAAATGGTTTATAATTGACTTGAGCGAGAGGTGAACTGAAGAGACTGAAAGGCTTTTCTTTCTAAAACATGTTTCCCTTTGCACTAGCATGGATTTAAGACTGCTGTAAGGATCAGTTATCATTACTCTGCTAGCATAGGTAGAGGGTCAGTGACCTCTTAAACCATTCGTAAATGCACAAAAGAATGCTTGGCATCACAGCGAAATCTCATTTTCAGAGTGGTTATCAGTGCAATGATGTGACCTCAGGATCTCACAGTATGGTAGCATGGTGGCTACAGTGTTGTGGCAGCATGGGCTCTGCACCCCTGCACTCCCTATGCCATTAGTGTTTCTTTCAACACTTAGTGAGTCTGCCAAGAGGAAGAAAACCTAATTGCAGTGCAGCCCTTCAAAGAGGGTTGTGATTCACATTTCTGGACGTTATTCCTTTTTACCTGCACTGCTGACACCTTGAAAAACCAGTATCCAAAGGGCTAGTTTAAGGAGTACTTTGTTCCTGTTTATTTTAAATCCTCTCCTATCACTTCAGTTTTTCATGTTCTTTTAATAGATTTAGTAAATAGTGCTGGTATCCTACTATTGAACCCCAAAATAATGACACATTGTAATGAAAAGGAGTTTTGTTTTAAGACTTCAGTGGATGCTGAAGAAACCTGCAAAAGGCACAGAGAGCCACAGGATCAGGATATTTGTGTCTTTTGAGAGACAGGATCAAACCCTGAAATCATCACAGAAGACCTCAAGAAGCAAAAGGAACAGAGGGAAAGTCAAGGGGAAGCAATAAAGGTCAGTGCAAACTGACTGAAGAAAGAGCAAAGTTCTCAAACGCTCAAAGATTTTGATGTCTAGAATCCTTTAAAACTAACAATCCCTCCTGGATTTCACTAGGCATTTAAGTACCCACCAGTGCTAAATATCTTAAACACTTACTGTGAATGTCCTGGCCTGACTATCCAGGGCAAACGGTGTGATGCACAACAAAAGACACCTCTGTCAGAGATGGAGTGAAAATATGCAAGGTCAAGCACAAACATTTATAAACAGGACTAGCAATGGGAACACATTGGCATTAGACAGCATCAGCAAGTTTGCTGATGACACCAAGCAGCCTGGTATGGTTGAAGAAGGGGAGGGAGGACATCCGGATGGATCTTGACAGGCTTGACAACTGGGCCTGTACAAACTGCATGGAGTTCAATGAGTCCAAGTGCAAGGTCCTACATCTGTGGTTGGTAATCCCAAACACAAATGCATGTTGGGTGCTGAATGGATTGAGAACAGTCATGAGGAGAAGGGGCCTCATGAAAAACAGCTTGATGCAGGCTCCCAGGGTGTGAGGGCAGGCCAGAAGGTGAACCATATCCTGGGCTGGATCAAAAGTAGTGTCACCAGTAGGTCAGCAGAAGCCATTCTTTCTCTCTACTCTTCTCTTGTGAGGCCTCATCTGTGTCCAGATCTGGACTACCCATTACAGGAAGGACATGGAATGCTGGAGCAAGTGCAGCGGAGAGCCACAGGGATGTTCAGATGGCTGGAGCACCTCTGCTGTGAAGACAGGCTGTTGTTCAGCCTGGAGAAGAGTGGGACCTTACAGCAGTCTTTCAGTATCTGAAGGGGGCTGCAGAAAAGCTGGAGAGGGAATTTTTGTGACAGTCTCTAGTGATAAGACATGGGGGAATATTTGCAAACTAAAAGAGGGTAGAATTTATCTTATATTTGAGGAAGAAATTCCTTGCTATGAGGGTGCTGAGATAGTGGAACAGATTGCTCAAGGAGGCTGTGAATGCCCCTTCCTTGAAAGTTTTTAAGGCCAGTTTGGATGGGGCTCTGGGCAACCTAGTTTAGTGCCATTGCCCATGGCAGGGTGGTTGGAACTAGATGGTCTCTGAGGTACATCCCAACCCAAACCATCCTATGTTTATATGATAACACAGCTCCTGGTGATCTTCTGTAGTAGTAGTAGTAGTAGTCTGCAGGCACTGGTACAGTTATTGAGAACCATGTGTCTATCAGTTTCACCCGAGAAACTTTGAGTGGCACTGAAATTTTACAGGGGTAGCTCTGGTAAGTTTTAGACTTGAAGTAAGATAGGGATACACTCTCCCATGGGTGAAGTTAGTCATCTTTAACTTGCACAGGTCACTTGCACATGCCTGAAGTGAACACAGGGCCCTGCTTACCCCAGAAACAGAAATTGCCTTAAGGCTTGGGCATGCAATAAATTTTCTAGCCAGAGCATCAATGGATGTAAGAGTGTGTAGCTTCAAACTCAGAGCACCCTGAAGAGCAACATCCTCTGGTCTCATTGAAACACAGTCCAGGCCTTTCACCAAAGCCAAAATATCTTAATGATCTTAGCAGAATTTTCTCATAGGCCCTTCAAAAGAGTTTCTGGATCTGCAAAACCTCTCAAATGAATTTGTGGTGAAGGAGGCAAACAGAAACCTGTTCCTTCCAAACACCTAATTTTGAGTACTAGTTGGCTTGACCATGCTGTCCAAAGTATAAGAGATAATACATTTTAATGGGCCAAATCCTCACCCAAAGAGTTCAATGATATAAATACATCTTTTTCAGGCTTCACTATGTTTGACAGTTCTAATCTCATTTACAGAAGTCTGATCACGACTGCCTGCATTGAAATCCACTGCATTTTCCTAGTTGTGAAAATAGGACCAGACCCCACAGCCACAATTATAAATAAAAATGGTTGGATAAAATAAGGGTTTAGATTGAAAAGAACCCCACTGGCAGACTGAGACAGTGAGGGGGAAAATAGGGCACATTTTTTAATATGCTAAAGAAATAAATGTTTAGCAAACTTTTTTGCTTGGTCTGTGGCTGTAACTTGCCTTAAATTTCATAACACGGCTGGGAGCTGTGAACTAGTTGCTTCTACAGAACTTTTTATTTTGTTTAATTAGTTTCATGCTGCACTGAGAAATTATGACCAAAATATTAACCTGAATTAATATGTTTTCACTAATAGATCTGTGGGTACTGGAGGACAGAGCCATCCTTATTCATGAATGGAATTCATTGGGGTTTTTTTCTCTTTTATCCATTTTTTTCATTGTTTTCCTTTTATCTCTGATTAGGAGCCTTGGGGCCATGGGTTCATCTGGCTTTGGAAAATGAATACGAAAACAAAAAAGCTTTTGCACTTTGCACTCTGTTCAAATTCTGATGTTTTGCTCACAGCTCTTCCCCCTATACACCCACTCTTCTGAACCCAGCTCCACCACATGAAATACTGCTGTGCTGTGGTTTTTCAGCCCTTCTTCTCCCCCTCCTTCTCCTCCTTCTCCGTTCTTTATCCACTCTTACTGATGCCACTGTCTTTCATCTCATTAATCACCTATGCAGCCTGGCCTTTAATGACTTTAGCATCCCTCCATCTCATAACAGCTATGTTTTGACATTACTTACCTTACCAGGTTTCTCTTCCAGATATATTTGAGGAACTTACACTGAACTTATTTGCACCAACACAATACTAGATTGATGAATAAAGTTCTCATGAAGGTTCCATTTAAAGATGAGTCTTCAAAGTATTGTTCAAAAGAGGGATTGCTTGAAACTCAGTCTTTTGATCTTATGGGTATCTCCCATGCATCAGTAGCTTAATGTTCCCTTTCCTGAGCTCAGCTACATGACAGGCTTACAATTCTTCTAGGGTTTAGCTCCTGCAAGAGGGAACATCACAGTACCTCGCATGGATGAAATTAGCCAAAACGTCTACCCAAAAAGAAGACAAGGATTTAAATAATTCAAACTATTACTCCTGTAAGAAAGCATAATATCGTTCCTCAGAAGTTTTAAGTTGGAGGCACATACCTGTGCGATTAGAATTTGTGCCGCAACTCAGATTTTTTTGAGCAATGTACAACACGATAGTGTTCTTTCATCAAAACCACTGGAAAAATAAAACCTCAAAACTTTCTAGTATTTTAATTTCAGTTACGCCCAGTGAACTGAATGTTAGCTCACAGGCTTTTTGTGGCCTGTTAGACAACTCCCCCACTTTTGGGCCATTTCAGAATAGGCTTGCTTGCAATTTCTCTGTTCTTTTTTCTGAGCAGTTCTTTCATCAAGAACCCATTCAATCCTTTCCTACTGCTTCAAACCAGCTCTTGGCTTTTTACCCACCCTACACGTCTCAGCTCTTTCCAATTGTTTACTGTTTTATCCTGTCGTGATGACTTGCACACGGCCTTCTTTCCTAGCTAGCTGCCAAATTCAGCTGCTAATTTTCCCACTCTTTTGACACGCCTTTGTACCTTCCTCTATTCAGAGCAATTACATTCATTAAACAATCTCCGTAATTCATGGAATTTACTTTTTGCTTTGCCAAAAGTAGCAGAATCGACTGTTGAGTAGCAGAATCGACTGTTCTGATAAATACACAGTCTTCATTTTTTTTTATTCTCTTTAGTTGAAAGAACGATCTATTATTATTTTTATTCCTCCTGTAAAATCGTAATTGCCATAATTCATTAACAATTCAAGTAAATCCCTTTGCTGGTTTCTCATACTCTTTGAATCTTGCTGATGCTACTGTTCTTTCACCATGACAGAAAACAAACGAAGGCCCTGCTGTTGCTAACTGAGCTATCTTCCAACAGACTAGTTTGGATGCTGTTTTGAATCTGGCTACAGCAACGTGGTATAGTGGTCTAGATATCCACCAAATCTCCTGTTTTTTTCAGTCTGTTGAGTGCTCTGTGAGACTGCATCACAGAGTCATGGGCTTCTGTGAGTGATTTGGTGTACTTCATGAGATGAGATAAACTCTGGTCATAATTAATTTCTGCCTACATTTTCAAAGTTGTGAGAGCACTCACTGAAAGAGTGAGTTCATGCAAATATGGGAAAAGATTTAGAATTACATAGAGTTATTTGCCAACCCATCCAAGATAAAATAATTTTCAAAGTGCTCCATCATGTTTGAATAGAAATCACAGAAAAATGGCAGGAAACTCTGTGCTAAGTGAAAATTTAGAATCCACATCTTATGGCAATGAAATCAAAACACAGGAGACAGAAAATCAGAGAATAGTTGTTGTTCATAGTGATTCATATAAATAGATTTTTCGATCTATATTTACTAATAAAGGTGAACATATGTTTTTGGTGTTTTTCACCGACACTGAAAAGAATTACAGGTGACCTCACATCAAACCATTCAGCCACTCCCAGCCTTCTCATTCTGTCATGCCTCAAAAGTTATCTCCACAGATAATTGACAGATCATAGAAATGTATGGGATTGGAAGATATCTCCAAAGATCACCTAGTCCAACCCTTCCACAAGAAGCAGGGACATCTCTAGGTAGAACATAGTGCCCACAGCCCTAACAAGCCTGACTTTGAATATCTCCATATCGGTCCTCTACCGATACTCTGGGCAACCTGTTCCAGAGATCCATCACCCTGAGATACTAAAGAACTTTTTCTTAATACCCAGTCTAAATCTAGCTTAAAGCCTTTTCTAGCTTAAAACCATGACTTCTCATCATATCATTGTGTGATATTCTGAATAGTTCTTCCTCAAAGGTGATTCTGCCCATAAGAGCACAAGCCTGTTTCATGCCATTCACTGCATTATGCAAGGGTGAGAAAAACAAAGAGTATTTAAGCAAGCAAGAAATAAGACTACAGCCTTGAAAGGCATCATATTAGCATAGCACTGTACCTACACCTTATTTTGACCAAATGCCATATGTTCATATAACCATGTGGACTTTTTCCAGTGACGTATTTGGCAATGCCTTCGAACATTTTGAGATGGCATACTCATACATGTATTATCAAATAAACCCAATCAAGGATCGTATTCTAGCACTGAAGTCAAAATAAGCACATCAACTCTTATCTATGCATCTTTTGTACATCTCTAATCTCCTTCCGCGGTTCACATTGCTTACTGGGAACAGTAACAGGTGTTGCTCTTCCCAGCTCTAGACCTTTACAATGTCTGGGAGACTTTTCATTGACATGAGTTGGTCTTACCCTGGGGATTGCCTTACATTTATTGTGGACAAGGTGTTCATGTCTCTCATATAAGATGCCTACATTTAATAAGACCATGCTTGCCTCTCAGTGAAGAAAAATGTGACCTTTTTTTTAGATAGGATCATTTCATCCTAAAATGAAAGTCTAAAAGAGGTCAGAGACATAGCATCTGAAAATATAGATGCATAATCACTGAAAGGGTATTACATGTCTAGAATGAATATCTCCAAGGACAATGGCAAAATTAACTATCCCCTAAAATATATGTTCTCTTGACTGTTGCAATTTTCTCAAAAATCCAGCCATTATGAGTTTAGGAAATATCTACAAGGTGTTTAATGTCTGAACTAATGCCTCATTGGCTTTTGGCTAATAGTGTTTTCTACAGTGATTTGGAAAGTGTCTATAAGCAGAATTTTATTGCATAAATCCCTCTGTTTTTCTATGAATATTAGCTGCCTGCTTTGCTGATGAACCACATTATGTGCTACAACAGCTAACCATTATAATTTATCTTCTCTGACTTTTCAAATCTGGATGTGTTCCTGTGCGACTTGGTCTAGGTGTTACTGCTTGTGGCAGGGGGATTGAACTGGATGATCTTTTGGGGTCCTTTCCAATCCCTAATGATTCTATGATTCTATAATCAAGGAGGGTTATGGAGCACTGGAACAGGCTGCCCAGGGGGGTTGTGGAGTCTCCTTCTCTGGAGATGTTCCAGACCGGCCTGGATGTGTCCTTGATCTAGGTGAAGTTGCTATGGCAGGGGGATTGAACTAAATGATCTTCCGAGGTCCCTTCAGATCCCTAATGATTCTATGTTTCTATTCTATGATTCTGTGATTCAGCTAGTGCTTCAACAAGCTGAAAGATGTTACCTGTGAGGGCTTGGGTTGTGAGCCAAGATGAGGTGAAGCACAGACACATATCCAGTTGCTCCCCACCATTTTAGCTTTTTAAAACATAACATATACAGCCAATCAAGGACTTCAGATGGATGCAGGTACTTATGTTCAAAATCCAAAAAACACCTCCCTTCACCAAGGGAGATACTTGAATTTAGAAAGAATCAGCCTGCTGTGCAGGTCCTTTAGGTACACAAAGCAATGTTGCTTTGCAAACTAGGTCTGGTTTCTTTACTTTGTTGAGTAGAGAACAGAATGAGCCATTATACTGTCAGCCCTATGGTCAGGCTGTTCACAAAATTAAGTGGTGATTATTTTTTTTAATACCACTCTCTCTGTCTTCTATCTGAAAATTAAACAGAAACCTCCCCTAGAAATGGAAAATTCAGGTTTGAACTAACACATTCTTCATTAATCTCATTAAACATGTTGCAGAAGGCCCATGACATCAGAAAACAGAGTAGAACTCAGAATCTATGAGACGGTATGTCTTACCAGATGAGAAAGGGGGAATCCTAAATTCTTTTAAATGTTTCACAAGAAATAGAAGAGAAGCTATTACATTAAAAATACCTAAAAATGACAAATGAATGAAATAAAGAGCAGAAATAATCCTAGGAACCTGAATTTAAGGCACAGTACCATGCACGATTAGCTTTTCTAGGCACATCCCCACTCATACTATTGTCTATGTTCATACCTCTCTTTTTCCTTCATTCTCTGTGATACTTTTGACATTCTTTAGCTTTAGAAAACCTTATCTCCTGCCTTGCAACTTGTCAATGACTCTAACTGGAGATCTGTACTGATAGCAGAAATGAATTAATAGTAAAATATTAGTCTCAATCACACTTGAAGTGTGCATCAGAGGGAGGCATCTTCCATAAAGCAGAGCCTTATTCAAATTCAGATACTACTTCAAAATGAGCTGCATAGCTTAATTGCCTTTGGTCAGTCAGTGGAATTTCCATTCCATAATTACGTGTGTGTATCCCTTATAACACGGACTCACTTGGAGAAAAAATCAGAATCAAAACTCTCTTGCTCTCTTCTTCAGATGAGAACATTGAATATTAATACTGTAGAGAGGTGAAAAAGACAAACAGGATTAATGAATGTTAGGAAATGTAAGCCTGTTTGGTTGCTTTGGTTTGGCTTTGATTGTGAAATTGTGCTTAGGCTAAATTGAGCTAACATGCAATTTGTCAGCTGGACAAGAAAATACTGCAATTGTTCATTTGCTCCTGTCATTGTTAGAGAAGAAAAATTAAGAATAAACTTGCCTAAGCCTAGCAGGGTCTCTAGCTTTTTTAAGTTTCTCTGATGAGAGGTCTGGAGGTGCAGATCAGAGCCCTGGCATGTTGCCTTGCAGAGATGCCCCATCATGTGGTGACACCTTGCCACCCTCTGCCCATGGTGGAATCACCACCTGAGAAAATGATGCTGCTGTTTGGCTCTTGAGATATTGCAGCTTGCAAGGAGTTGCTTCTTTATGGAACTTAAGTTATTTTATGCTTAAGTGGATCTTAAAGTATTCAAGATTTCCCAGGAGAGAGAATGAGAAAGAAAAAGACCTTGTCCTAGCTTTACTTTATTCATATGAAGCAGACAGGTTTGGCTGACTTTCATCAAGCTGTGTGAGATGCTCACTTGATAAGCCAAGCAAGTGACACATTTGAGACAGCACAGACAAAGTGCAACTGCAATCTCCCTGCCTTTCGCGGTTTATATAAAATAGCTTTCTGCTTGGGGTAGTTGGCAAACTCATAGGAGTCCAGGAGGACTCGTGCTGCTGGCAGATAAATTTTAATGGCTGAATACACAGAGGGCCATCAGGGATCATTGATAACAATATCATTAAACGTGGAAGCATCACTCTGTGCATACAGGTCATGGGTATCTGTTCGCCATAGTGAGCTGCTGACTGTAAATGTTGAATCGGGACATTAGAGCTGTATCTGAAATAATAAGTTAAATAGTCACAAGGTCCAAGCACCACCTCAGTCATTGATACTGTCACAGGACCCACCATTGTCAAGGGGTCTCAGAGGTGAGTTCTGCTTATCTGGTGAAATGCCCTGTGGTGCTAAACACTGTAGACAGGAAGAACAAAAGGCATCTCCTAGTAAAGCACCCCCAAAAGAAAGGATCCCAGAGTTCTAGACAAGGAATTCAAACTGAAATAGAAAAGGATAGCATATGTTTCCTGGAAGAAGGAACCCCTTTTTTGGTCAGATTTGGAGACCGCATCATGTCCTGGCTAATGAAGGGTTGCATAGGCTCTAGCATTATTTCTTCAAGAAGACGTTCTGCTGCTGCTCCCCTGCTGCTCTTTGCATGTAACAGGAAAGCATGGAACAGACTAACTAGAAATTCCTATCTTTCTGTCCTCTGCTCTTTTTCCTACTCATTTGTTCTCCTTTCTTTAGCCATCACCTGCACAGTAAGAATCAGCTGGCATGTATGTTGTTAACAGTAGGAACAAGGTCAGTCCCATCCCAGACTGCAGCTGCCACTGCATATGACCTCCACTTTTAAAGTCTCATAGTCCATGGACGAGATGCCCTGAAATGGTTATGGGCTGAAATATTTATATGTGGATTTTGATTTCCCAGCAAATGGCTTTTGTTATTTTGAAGGTGCAAGCTATAAATTAATAAAGCTTTTAAGTGCTGCAAACATCAGATACAAGAAGAACATTGTTAGATAAAGCATATTTTATGAACATGCCCTCTGTGACACACAATTCGTCTACAGGATTTCAGCAAACTCTCATCCAACACTTCTATTTAACAATTCCTGATAGTTTCTGCCACCTTTTATCAAACTCAAGATTCAAATTCCCTGTACTGGATTTTAACTCAAAAAAACAAAGCTTTTCCTAAAAAGCAAAACAATTTGAAGGAAATCCTGAGAATCAAGATTCAGGCTATGCTTTCCCCGTAAGTTCTGCCAAGAAATCTTGAGCTCTAAACAGTATTTGTAGAAGTTCCAAACTCATGTTGTTTTATAAATTTTATTCATATTGAATAGCACTGTCCAGGCATTAACTGTGTTTCTACTCATGTCCTTTTAATGATTTTACTCCAGGGTTACTGTTTCTCAAGGGACATGAGACAGAAGATGTAGAAACAGAGATTACGAACAGATGCCATGTGAAAGCAGCATCTTTCAGTCGGGTGAGCCTATAGATTGTTCAAATTACTCTCAACATTTAAAGCAGGCTGAATTATACAAGAGGGTCTGACAATTTAAATAAAAACATTTCCAAGAATTTAAGTAGTTTGAGAATTAACTCAGCCTGGATGAGCTTTATCTTTATAGAAGCCAAATGAAAAAAGCTACCCATCTTTAAAAGATGGGAAAGACTTAGTTGAGAGCACTGCTATTGGGAGATAAAGTTAGATAGGAGCAGGGAAAGATGCTTATGAATGTCATAGGCCTTGACGGCTATGAATCAGTGGATTTAGCTGATCTGAAGCATCATGTTTACTTGTAGACTTTAAGTAAAATATTCAAATTCAGGAACAAAATTCTGCTCCAGCTTGGGAGTTACAAAGTCTCCTGTCCATATTGCTTTCAATGGTAGTAGCTCCAAGTAATTTTCATTCTACCCACTGTATGGATTCTCTTACTTCTCTGGATGACAAAAGGTCAGGAGGTGATCCTAAAGCAATGACAAGGGTCAGCATTTTCTGAGACACATGTCCTGAGACATCTGATAGCATTTCTCCGACCTCAACCAGTATAGGTTGTTAAGGTGCTTATATTTATATCTTTACCTAGATTAAGTAGTGTTTTTGCCAGCATTACGCTGTAGTGACCATTGAAAACAGTCAGCCTCTAAACCTGTGCAAAACTGCTGAATCATGCCAGAAAGAGGAGAGGGATTACAGACACAGATAATCCTGCTGAAGATCCAAGTCATAGATCAGATAGTCATTGTTCAGATACAGCAAGGCACAGGCATTTGGGGAGAAGGGAGAGGCTTCATTCCACCCCCCAGAGATATCGGATTGGGACCCAGAGATAGAACCATTTTGTTCCCTATGGTCCTGCCAATCATCTCAGATCACTTGTAATGTGACCTAGTAATTTTTAAAATACTATTGTGAGTACAAACACCTAATGATTAAAAAAATATAAGCGCAATGATTCAGGCAACAAATCCATCTTTGCATTTCTTGATTAAATTCAGCAAAGATTGACACTACACTACACACATATCCAAACATATTTCAAAACCCAAACATCAGCTCAGCATAAATTAATGTGTATTCTTGAAAAATAACTGCACCAGGGCAGGGCTGTGAAGTGGAATTGATTTGAAAGCTTGTGGCCCTTACATATGAATGAGCTGATACAAGCAATTTGGGTTGATACCAATTCAAGGCATTGTGCATTTGTGGAAACAAGGAACAAGTGCAAAAGATAAAAAAAAAGATCAATTTAATTGCTTGAAGTGGGATCTAGCCTTTCCCCAGACTACAGGATGATAATGCAGAATAAGTTCTCAGTTACACAAGCACGAGCAATGTAGCATTGACACAAAATCCTCAATTTGCTTTGCATGTTCCTGGCACTTTTTTTTTTCTCTCAAACTATAAAAAAACCCCTTCCCAGCTTTTTGTCAGTTCTATTCTATTTCTACTCTGCATTTTCTGGTCTGATAATATCTTGAAGTCTGATATTTTATTACAGAACCACTTTAAACTATAATTTCTTGCTTTGAAAGATGATACTGAACTATGAACTATATCACTCATTGTCCTCGCATCCACTTAGGGTCTTTCCAAGAATGGACCCTAGCAAGCACCTGACATCATGATAGAGGTGTTGTTTATACTGTGTGTGACAAAGAAAAGCACGAAGAAACCAGAGATGTGCCTTCCCAAGATTTTGTTGTTTTATCACCAGCTACTCAGCTTTTTAAAGAGCCCTTGGCTTTTCTGTAGAACAGAAGTCCCATTTGAGATCCACATGATGTTCTAAAAGCTAATGCAATTTATGTGCTATTTCATCTGCAAATAATGCAATCTTCTCTAGAAGTTAATGTTTAGATTGAAAAAATCAAGGTGCTGTTGCAGAAGATTGAGTTATATAAATGTTGCATGATCACTGGAAATAAAAGTGGCCTTTCTGTGAGACAAAAGTTACCATTCCAGAGCAGCAGAGCAGTCAGCGAGACTTTCAGCACTTGCAGCAATATCAAACCTCACACGTGGAATTATTTACATCTTTCTATAGCTGTTTGTCAGTCATTGCCTCAGCAATAAGGGCTTCGGAGCTGGTGTGGTAAGGGAGAGAGAACACAGCAGAAGTGGCTGTATTAGCAGCTTAACGTTTGATTCAGGTGCAGTCACTTCATTTTCTGTGGCAGTGTTTGTGGTCTGCCTATACAGGCACCTACCCACACTCTGAGGAGTGAAATGGCAATACCTGGGTGGTTTTTCAGTCTGACTGTTACGCTGGTAGTGGTTGAGGTGTTAGAGTGCTGAGATGCTTTAAAAGGCTGGGAGTGAACAGCAATGAAGGTTGCCTCCTGGCTTTTTCCTCACTGCTGAACATCAGATAGACTGCAAAACCGGGGGAAAAGAAAATGAGAGACTGTGCTTTTGCTTAGGAACTGCTGAATATGCTCAGGGGAAAGTGCTGAGCAGGTCTGGAGAGTGTGAGGAGATGGAGGAGGGAGAGCCTGCAGCAGGGCAGACACTGTGTGAAGTTAACTGCTCCTTCACCAGCCCTATGACTGTGGGGTATGCAGTTTAAAAAACAAATCCATCTCTATTCTCTGGGTAACACCAGGACTTCTCCAGTGACTGAGCCATAATAAAGTTGATCTCGCTTTTGCCTGTTTGCAGCTCACCTTCGCTCTTGCATAAAGTGCAAGCACATTAAAGATAACTTCTCATTCTGTGGGGAAACACTTGAGGTTCTCTTTAACCCTGCAAGCTTAGTCCACAGAAGAGGCACTCAGAGAGAAATACATTTGGGGAAATGAAAGTACCATCCTCACCCACCGGTGCAGCATTTCTCACCCCATGTGTTGGAGCTATTTATTTATGCTCGTTTGAACTTCTTTCATACTAACACATCCTGATACTGCAGTTCTCACCATGTTTTTCGAAGTAAATAACCCCCTGCTCACCAATACCACAATTCTGTTCTTATCACCTCTTTGTTAGGAAAGGGAGTTGCTTTGGCAATAGTGCATCGGACATACAGCCTGGCTTACCTGTCCTTATTCCATTTTGCCAGCCACTGGTGTGAAGATGGAAAGGTGATTTTGCTGCCACGTGACAGGACTCTAGTGCTCAGGTCTGTTTAGTGGCACAAATCTAGGCTGGAAGCTCTTTGCTTGCAATTAGCAGTAATTCTCTGAAGGGTGACTGGCAGGAGAGCCCTGCCAGGCAAACAGGAGGCAGACTGTCCCTATGCCAGGTGACATCAAGTCTTTGCTAGACCTGGTGAGTAGTGGGGTGGGGGATGTTAAATTTCTGCTCTAACTGTGAGGATTTGGACCAGCTGGAATTGTAGGGGATTTTTCTGGCAGAAGCCTGTGCACAGTGCTCTTTGGCACATCTACAGCTGTCACAGGCTGATTGTAGGTTGGGGTGTGTAGACCAGGCAGAGAGGTGAGTGTCAGAGTGCTTCTGTTGCTGCCACTGGTGTCCCCTGTTTAGCTTAGCTGCAAGGTGAAACAGAAGGACATTTGAGAGACCTTGTCAGCTGGGCAAGGTGGAGGAAAGGGTAAGGGTGTATGTGCTAGGGCTATCCAGGCTTCTGAACATGCTGTTCCAGCATGAGTAAGTATTGCTTCATGGTAGCTGGAATCAGGATCTATCTGTTAAGTTTAAACACTTCCTTTAATCACTGCAGCATTCTACTGCTGTGTGCTTGCTGGATCCTGTTCATAAAATATTTATCGTGCTGTTTCTGCTTCAATGAGGTCTAAACCACACTGAAACAGGAAACAAAGGCTTCCCTTTAATAGGACAAACGATGCCTTTCTACCACTCATTAACCATTATTTTCATGTTGGGTAAAAATTTGTGACAATTTGGTTGAGAAACAGATCTGGAAGGGCATGGACATCCACAGGTGGAAGCCACATCTTCTCACTGTTTTGGATTTCCTGCAGGTGTGTGCAAAGATGACCTAAGGGAATTTTCTAAATACTGCAAGATCTTGTGATAGATTGAACTAATAATAGATACTTATCTCCACTGGAGATGCAGGCTGATGGCTTTGACAAAACTCTGTTATGGTATTAGGTTATTGGGACAGAGCCTAGTTGGAGGCTTGTATCTAGTGGAGTCCCCCAAAGAGCAGTACTGGGACCAGTCCTCTTCAATCTATTCATTAATGACTTGGGTGGGGGATTAGGGTGCACTGTCAGCAAGTTTGCTGATGACACAAAGCTGCGTGGGGTCGTCAACACCTCAGCAGACTGTGCTGCCATTCAG
>VZRI01000928.1:0-28041 GCA_013397515.1 Upupa epops | reverse complement strand
TCCGAGTGAGGGTACCAGAGCATTGGAACAGGCTGCCCAGGGGGGTTGTGGAGTCTTCTTCTCTGAAGAAGTTCAAGGCCCTCCTGGATGTGTTCTTGTGCGACTTGGTCTATGTGACGGTTCTGTGACAGGGGGATTGGACTAGATGATCTTTTGAGGTCCCTTCCAATCCCTAATGATTCTATGATTCTATTTTATGTTCATAACAATATTTTATACCTAAGTTCAGAGACAGAAGTTTTGACCTACAAAAGCTTGGAGAAGAGTCTGTACTTAAAGAAGCCATAAAAATTTGAAATTATTCCTTTCCTCAAGTAGAAAAATCAAGATATGAAGGGTTAGGTTTGTTCTGCTTAGCCATAATCGTGGAGAACCCCCTGTAAGCAATAGAGAGAGGTAGGTGCACCCCCAAATCAGATCTTAACTTGCTTTCATACTTCTGAATCTTCTCTCTTGCTGTTGACCACAGGGATGTCCTGTAGCTACAGAATAGATAGTCTGCTAGAATATGCGCCTTAAGTAGGTGCTAAAGCAAGGTGGAGTAAACCCCTAACAAATTATTTGCTCCTGTTGTCACAGCTGTTTAACATGTAAGCCTTAAATAGTCTTCTTGACCCTACCATAAATAAAATACCTCTCTATAACATCGAGGTCATTTCTTATCATTCCCTCAGATGGTACATTCACCCTTATACTCTAATTTTTAAGAAACCAACCAATAGTAGTCTTTAGCACATAGGCATCCACTATGGTCAAAAGTATTTTGCTCCTGAAATCCACCCTGTAACATATAATCAAAAACTGAACCTCTGTATTATCCTGATACTGAGGTATTTTGTGACAAAACAGTTCAAATAATGGCCTTGCCTTGATAGGGTTAGATATGTAACGGATCAAAAACTACTCAGAGCAGCAACCAGGTTTGCAAAAAGAAAGGATGGCCAAGGAATAAGTGATTTTATTTATTTTTGGTGAAAAGTGTAAAAATGCAGCTGTAATGACAAGTCTTTTTTAAATGAGTTTGCTGATGTTCCTCTGGATGCCCCTAAGGGCATTCTGCCTAGACTGACATCCTGTTGCTGGAAAATTTTAAAGGAAATGAAGCTTCACGATTCTCAACAGGAGGATGTTACAGTTGAGCAACTGCAAGCAGATTCACAGTCTAAGAGTTTCAGTGGAAAGTTTTGTGGCAATTATGCAGCAAGCTCTGTCCCTTCAAATAGGTTGTGTACCAATATCAAAACCCATGTTCACGAAAATTGCTAAGAATGTGCAGAAAGGTAGATGTCTACTTTTAAATGCTTGGTTTTTCTTTGTAGACTTAAAGCTAGGCTGGCCACTCTTCATGATGGAGAGGTTCTTATAATATTTAGAGTGTCTATTCAGTCCCTCACATTATTTTATAATATGTAAATGAAGAACAAATTAATCTCTAGTGTATATAGCAGCTGAATTTACTTTTACACCTAATTTTCATCTCAAGAACAGTAACAACAGAGGCCATGACTAGGATGCTAGGACTTTCATTAGGGTAAACACAGTGAATCTGAACAGCTTGTCCTAGGCACCAAGAGATAATTTCTTTTCTTCAAATGTAACAGTGGTACAAGAAAAGAGAAAAAAAAGAGTAGTACTGAAATTTGAGAGGATATAGGGACTAAGATTGTTTCTAGTTCTTAATCATGCAGAAGGAAGATACACAAATGGGAGTAGTCCTGAAGTAAGACATGTCTGGACAGAACTGCACTGGTTCTGAAGTCTGTTCAAAATTCATACAGGGTAAGAGTAGTTACTTTAATTGTGTGAAGAGACTTCTGCCCAAATGAGCTAACATTCATAATAACAAAAGGCTTTCTATTTCTATTAGCAACAGAGCTAAGTACTAGAATTGAGATTATTGAGAAACATTTTACCCCCAAACACAAGCTTAGCAGTAACCAGAAAATGAGAAAACTCAGTTGTTAAGACACTGGCCATATATACATGAACATGTGGGCTGAACAACACACCAGGCTATTGCCATATCACAATGCAATGTATCAGAGTTGTATTATCTGCTGGAAGATACATGACAATTATCAGTGAGAGCTGCCGGAGTTCTCTGTTACTGGCTCTTCCCTGTCCTTTACTATCCTTTACATTTATACAGGGCATAGGCAGCCTACTAGACAAACCTTCTTCTATCATTGAATTTGTGCCTCAGAAAACTCTCAGAAATGTTTTACTCCAAGCGTGATATAATGAAGCTATTTCTTCATCAGATTTATATTTTTCTCCTGTTTTTATTATTTTCATGGCAGTATGCATGGATGTGCATTCGGTGCAGGACTATGAAAAATCTTCATTTCCTAAGCAATCCTCAGCAAAATCTCTCATGAAAATGTCTGCAACTAGGATAGGCTCATCAGAGCCTATTGTCCATTTTCCAGGAAGACTTTGATTAAGACAGATTTATTACTGGATCCTGCTAATGGCTGCAACAGTAGGAACTGAATGTTAATGACGGCCAGTCAGTTTGTGTTAACATGTCTTGGAGAGACTTGATTCAGTTAGAGTTTCAATTTATACTTTGACTTGTTGGCAATGGACTTGGTTTTTAAATTGTCATTTAATATGCCAGTACCCGGACACTGCAGGAAGGGAGCCCTCTGAAAGAATGTGATTTGATCTCAGTAATATTAGTACATTAAGGAACTATATGTAAGAAACTGCACTGACATCACAGATGTAAGGAAGAATTAAAAGACATTTGAGCTGCTCTAGTGTATTGCTAGGATCTCCCCTCTTGTCTGGTCTAGAGGGTTGTTTGTGTCCTGTGAGCTCTGCTAACCGTGTGTGAACAGCTAAAGACTCCATTGGTGGTACCTAACTATGTGAAAGAAAATGGATCAAGCATTTATTTATCACAGTCATGTGGGCAAACACTGCAACATTTATTCTCTTGTGAAATTAACATCAATTAGACAGCAAAAGTAAATAGAAGAACTGTTATCCTGTGATCTCCACAAGCAACTTGTTCTGTCTTTGATTTTCGGTTGTCGGTTTTATTCTCAGGTATGGAACACTCTGTATCCCATCAGGAGTCTGCTATAAAATGAAAACAAAATCTGTGAAATGCCCTACCAGAATGGATCATTCGAGTGAATGATAATCATCAATGGTTTAATGTAAGGAAAGCAAATTAGCAATTATTTATCCTAGAATCTTTCCTAAGCAGCATTGTTAGGTGAAGCTCAGTTTATTTCCATTTATGTTTAGAACACAGACTCAAAACCCTGACATCCTTCATTTTCTGCTGCATCACAACATCCTGCAGAAACTGCATCCAGTCTGAGCCAACACCATCTTTCCTCTTTGAGTGACCAGAACAAATGCAGAAAAGGACCAAAGCTGAAGAAGTAGGGTCTTGTCTGCTGCGCAGCTGCCGTAGGTGAATTTGATTAATTCACTTTTCCCCCCCTTTTTTTTTTTTCAATTATTGGTTATGGTTTTTCTATTCTTTGATCTCTTTTAGCAGTTCTAATAACAGCAGCAGGATTGTTATGGAAAGAGGATCTGTAATTTTAACACTGTCTACTCTGCTGCTTTACTGGAAGACAGCTTTGGAACAATACTGTTAGGGATTATATGTAGGTGAAGCATGTCAGGATACCCTGACATGGTATCAGGTTTGCCCTCAAAGCAGTACTAAGTTGACCACATACACACATATTACAAGGATCTCCATCTATGTGAAGTGGTAAAATATTCTCTACAACATCAAAGTTTATTTGATCTAGGGGATCCTGCTCTGGTGGGGAGATTGGACTAGACAATCTTCTGAGGTCTGTTCCAATCCCTTACATTCTGTGATTCCATGATCCTGTGAAATTCATTTGCCTATTATCAGCACTTGCCTGATTTGTTAGTTGGTTTGGTTTGTGAAGATGAAAGAATGTCTTTATAACCACAGTGGTAGCCACTGGAGAAGAAGTTCCATGGTTTTTAATAGGAAAGGGGTTTAGAAAACACACTTCAATATCACACAAGAAGTGATCCAACTTGGCATACCATCTGCTTCATGCCTTGTTACCAAATATCAGCTGAGGAAAAAAAATGCAATGGTTGTGTATAAATAGAAGATGTCAGTGTGGAAGCTTGTCAAACCAGCAGTTTTTAAAAGAACCATTTGGAAAAGAAAGATGTGAAGATGTCAGCTTCCAATTTTATATCTGTTTTTCTGTTGAAGATGCATCCCAGAATTGATATCAGTGATTTTCTAAAAATTTTGTAATTAGAGAGCAATCAGATTTTCTTGTGATAGTATGTTTTTCCCTCTTTAGCAGAAGTTGGGGGTGGGTTTTTTTTGTGTGTGTTTTTGTGATTGACCTATATTTTTATATAATTTTGACAGTTGAAATGTGACAACCCTGTATAAAATGAGGTGCAATTGACTTATTTTGATATGGTTTAGACAGAGGAAGAGAGATAGTCCTATATAAAATAAAACACTACTATTAGTATTCTTTCTCTTTCTAGTGTTCATTTGGTCCTATAAATCCCACTGGCAATAAGGCAATTACACCACAGATGGTAGAGTTCAAACAAATTAGATTCTACTGTCTCGTCACAAATAGCTTCACTGCACAAACTTCTCCAAAGCATGTATGTGCCGAGCCCTCATCTTGCCACTCAGCTGCTTGCATAACATCACCAAAATGCTCTTTTTCATCTTCATTTCACTTCATTATCAGTGCTCCTTCACTGCCTCCTTCCTTCGCCTTAGTTGACCCTCATAGCCATTTACCCTTTCCTTGTTATCACCCTGAAAATGCAAGTGGTGGACAGACATCATGCAATCATGATCTTTTGAGAGGTTTTGTTGTAGTCTGTATCTCTTCTTTCCAACTGTTTTTTCCCTCTCCCACCCCTTCTCCATGTGCATTATGTGCATGGACCGTCTATATCCCATATGCGACAGAACAGAGACAGTGAAGGTCCATGTAATACATTTTACAAGCAGACTTCAACCATGGTTACACTGAAGGTTCTACTGATCTGTAGTAAAAATAATTAATATCTTCATTAATAAGACCAAATCTGTTCCCCTGCAGGTTTTGCATAGATAGATTTATTCTTAGTAACTCAGATCAGCTTGACTGTCTCTGTAAATAAAAAAAAGTCTTGCCTTGGAATGAAGGAGTGTAAAGGCAGCATCTCTAAATATGGAATAGCTGATGATAAAGCTTGAGGAGCTGGATAACCACCACACCATCAAATCAAATTCTGGAGCGCTGCAAAGCCAGAAAGGTCCCACTCACCATGATGCTCTTCTGATGAAATTGCCTCTGTACACATTGACTCAAGAGAAGGAGCTGAATTGCTATTGATAATTATCTCCCTCTCTGGTTTGGGTAACCTCAAGTTCTGGATGACTTCCATCCAATTTCAGCCATAGCAGATGCCCAGTACTCTGTGGGAATGGGAGTGGTCCAAGGTGAATAGGTCTTTGGACAATCTGCCTGTAGTGTTTGTTATGTAAATTCATAGGTCAGACATCCTCAGAGTAAAAGGGGCACCTCTAGCTATATTTGTGAACTCAAAGGAAGAAAGAATGACACCAGACCCGTGCATTTCAGCTGAATCAGAAAAGAGGTGGACAAAGGACATTAAAAATACGCAAGGGCTTTGACTTCAGCTCAGGCATCACAGAGTGAAAACGTGAAAGTCCAAAACCAATATTTGATTGTAGTCTTAATCCAATCTTAAACCTTCAACGTATCCTGACATATAGCTTTAAACTTAGCGCATATAAGAACTCTTCCAACTACCAAACCTCCCATTTCACTTCAACATCAAACCTTCATCTTACGAGGTTCCAAGAGAATTTTTAATTGGCTACGTTTTACAGACTTTTTTTATATTTCTAGGTGGTTGGACTAATGCTTTCTGCATTTTTTTTGCACGATATTTTTCTCATTAATTAACACTTGTATTTCACTCTTCCTCTTTAAAAAGAGAAGAGTTTCTTTTATTTCAGAAACAGCTTTCAGGGTCTACTTCTAGAAACTGCTTGCTACTACAGGTATTAAGTTTTGTAGTTTACACATAAAAAATTCTGTCATTGGAGCAGCTTCTGTAGTCGTTTCCTTTCATTTACACTGAAATCTTGGCAAAGAGACCCAGAGAAGGCAAATATCAAGGTTTGGATACAGAAACTAATCTCTGTCCACAGCCTAACTGATGTTTCTAACGTAAAGCAGCTGCAGTATCTATTATCCTCCATCTGGAAGGCATCTACAGTGTTCTGTCTGCTTTATGCAACCAGATATAGAGGCAATCCTGAAAGGCTAATGGGTAAAAAAGACAGAGGATCTGGGATGCAATTATACCATGCCCAAGTAGAGAACACAGAGAGCAAATAGTAAAACTTGTCTTCTCTGAGAGGTGAAGAATTTTAGTTAAGGCAAAACAAAGCTTTAAAATAAGGAAAACCCCTGTTAATACTTTACAGGAAACCATGATATGGTGCAAGAAATGGAAATAAATAAGAAATGAAAACAGACAGAAGATTAAAAAAAGAAGTGAAGTAGAGAGTATTTGCGAAAGCAGATATTAAAGTGAAGTTTCTGAACAGATCACGTACCACATATCTGCTGTGCTCTGGACATAGGTTTGCTACCAGTTTTGTCCTATTTGGATTGAATATGTGTATTTCTTTTCCCCTTTGTTTCTTTAAGTTGACTTCTTTTCTACCAGTTAGATTTTCCTGCAATTACTTATAGTTGCATTTTACTGATTTAGCTTCGGAGAAGCAAGTTGTCATAGCAGCCAGCAGTGAATATGCTCCTCTGAGATGTGCAGCCCAGTGCACTAAAGGTGGGAAGAAAACAGCACCAAATACCTAATCAAAATATTCTGGCTAAACTTTTATTTGACTTAGCAGAGTAATTAAACTTGGAAAGACAACTGTTGCTGGGAATAGCATGGAGAAAGGAGAAAACCAGCTTAAGACCAGCTGCAATGCAGCACCTGGGAGGTCTGTGGGCAAGAATTCAGTGCCTGGGTAAATCATAGAGAAGCTCTCTTCAAACACACTTCTGAGTGCTCAATGGAGAGGGTGATCAGGAACCATCAGCACAGAATTACCAAAAGTAAATCATGCCTGAACAACCTGAGTGCCCTCTGTGATAAAATGACATTGTGCAAGGCTTTCAACACTGCATCCCAGATATTCTCAGACTATGACATCATTGGTCTGAATGGGAGAAAACCCAGTGAAATATGTTGGGCTCAGGGGACAGTAATTAATGGGGCCAACTCTAACCCAGTGACAAGTAGGACACCACAGGGGTCTGTTCTGGAGACCTGGCCCCTGAACACTTCTATCAGTGACCTGGAGGGTGCCCCTTCTATTGACAGGTTTTCTGCCAAACCTTGCTGAGAGGTTTATTTGTTATAAAGGAGGAATTGATGTAAGATTGATTCCTGGTATCCTGAGCAACTCTAGGGTTACAGAAGACTTCTTGGATCTTGCCAGGGAAAGTAGGGGAAATTCAGATGAAGGTTATGGAGTTTTCCTTTCTCTGAAAGTTAATAACAGCAGGAAATTCTGGAGGCAAAACAGTGAACTCTAATACATGGTAAGATATTATTGCTGTGAAACACTGAATCATTGGCTCCAAAATACATAAAAGACAAATAAAAGGGACTGTATCTCAGAGGCAGGAAGGGTTGACAGTTGCCTGACCATTCACTGGAGAAGATGAGGAGGCATCATCCATTTCAAACAAAGGATTTTACATAGTCAGACCCTATTCAGGAGTTAATGGAACTAAAGTATCAAAGACTGACAAGGAAATACCGTAGCAGCATTCATACCAGTGCCAGGATTCTGGGTCTAAGAGAGAATATTGTATTTGGTAGGAGTTGATAGAAATTCATTTGCCCTTATGCTTCAGCAGAGAAGTGTCACAGATAAGTGAACATTTCAGATGCGGAAAAGAAATAGCAAGAAACTAGTAACACAACTGTGAGCCTTCCTCAAACTTTATTACCAGGCTATGGAATATTGTGACCAGAGCCTGCAAACTGCCTATTGGCTGGGATGGATATGTCTATGAAGAGAATGTGAATGAAATTCAGTAGAAAACCACTTAAAAGAGATTTTCTGGTCACCAAAAAGGATTGATAGCAGAATTCTGAAAAAACACCTTTGGCAAATGCTGGTCTTATAGCACAGTAAAGGGATCACTTGGATTTATTGCAGCAAGTGAATTAGATGGCAAATTGAAACAGAAGTAGAAGAACAGGCATTACAAGCTCTGTATTTGTCTATTTGACATATACACTTATAAAAGAAAGGGCTAGTACTTAATTTGTGTTGTTTCCCAAATGCAGAAAATTGAAAAAAAGAAACCATTGGGTAAGAGGAAGGCTTGCAGGTAAAAAAAATGTTCAAATATATTGAAAGAAACACAAACAGAGGTAGGGAAATGGTAAGATACTCAATGCAACAATGCAGAGAGTCAGATGTTTTTAAAAACTTATACTGTTCTTTTTTTCAAGGGAAGCAGTGTTATCTTCACTTATCCTTTTGCATGATAAATTATTTTCCAGTCTATATGCAACTTGTAAGGATATTACACCATAGCCCATAAGAAAGGAAATATTTGAGTAACCCCATCAGAAGTAGAAAGTAGAAAAAGTTGGCTCAGGACATTTTGGACAGCTGTTTATTTTCACTGTACATATTGGTAGAGGCACAGTCTGGAAGGATGGAGAAACAATAACATCCTAATGTTGAGAAAGTGAGCAGGGATAACCTGAGAATCAAAAGAACCTTCCTACAACCCCAAATAAATTAATGGAAAACCTGACTGAGCATTCATTTATCTTAGACAGGAGTAAGGAACAGCTATATAAGTGCTGCCTCCCGACAGTTTCTCTTGAAAAATAAATCATGTCATATAAGCCTGATTACATCCTTCAGGATGCTGCAAGTTCAGCTGATAAAGGAGTAAGTACAGATATAATGTGCTTAGATTTCTGCAAGGCATTTGACTTAGTACAGAGCAAACTGATGAAAATATTAGAACTATTCGATATTAATAAATTCCAGTTTAAATAGATTAGACAACAGCCCAATCTCAAAAAGTAGCTGTTAATGTGAAGTCATTAATTGAAGAGATTAGTTGTCTATTTTTATGCGATTGGTATGACACATTCATTAAGAAAGTGTAAATACGCAGCTGACAAACTTGATAAGAACAGGCAAATTTCTAAATCACTATTGCAGAGCAGGCAGAAAGAGAGATCTTGATTGCTAGTTTTTTTCATTTTTGTCTTTTTTTTTAATCTCCTGGAGAAAGTGATGCAGTGCAGATATACAGACTAGGGCCTGCAGAGCCTCAAAAGTGTTGAAGTGGTATAGATGCATGAACGCGGGCCAAAAAGGAAGGTGAGAAAAGGTAATTGCTCATATGTTTTTGGTGAAATCAAGACCTGAATACCTCCGTATGGTTTTGATTTGGAACAGGCTGCCCAGGGGGCTTGTGGAGTCTCCTTCTCTGGACACGTTCAAGACCCGCCTGGATCTCTTTGTGTGCAACTTGGTCTAGTGATCTTGTTGTGTCAGGGGGATTGGACTAGATGATCATTCAAGGTCCCATCCTATCCCTAATGATTCTATGATTCTATGATTTTCACATTTTATAATGAATAGTAAAATGCAGATGATCAGATTGGTGGCAATGTATGTGCACTGAGTACATGTTTCCTGCAGGACAAGGAAAGGAAGCTTGCTGATATGATGCCACATGCAGAGCAAGTAAGAATTCAGGTGAGAACACATAGAAATAAGTGTTCAGCCAGAGACTGTGCTCCTAGCTGATGGTGGATTCCTAGACTGCTTCTCCAGATAAAGAAAGGATATGTTCCTTCAAGGTCCTATGTAGCAAAAAGTAAATTAAGATTTGGAGTTCAACACATGCAAAATTTAATAGAGGTAAATGGTCTGCTAGGGACGCTAAAGCAGGTAAACAAAACATCCTCTCTACTTTTCAGATCTAAATTTCTGTGACATAAATGTGGAAAGTTTGCTAATCCTTATATTAGCAGATACATCTGAAAAGATAGATCTTAAAAATTATTTACACACACCAAGAGCAACAGAAAAAAACAGACCTTCATCTATTTGTGTTCTGAACCAGCCAGACCAGAGCCAGTAATGCTCTGCAATCTGAAAAAAATTACTGTCTTTTCAGCAGTATACTGTGTCTCTGTCTCATATTTTTATATTCCAAACTAAAAAGAACAGCAAAAATCTGAGTTACGAAAATGCTGCTTAAGAGAGAGTTGAGATTTTTTTTTTTCTTTCACTCATTTTAGCAGTTTTGCCTCAAAATGGGAAAGAATAAAAGCTGTTGGTGCTCTCTTATCTTAACATTTCCATCCCAGCCGTAGGCAGACTGTAATGAAATCGCATTTGCAAGTGTGCCATGATGTTACAGCAAATGCTGCCATTCAGCTGGAATCTTCCATTGCCCTCCAACCAACCGTCAGGAAATGCCCTATAGGATAATTGACAGGCTACTGTGAATTACACAGCTATAAATAGCACACCATGGGTGCCTGGTGAAAGGATGATAAAACACAAGTGAAAGCTGAGTTTTTATGAAGTCATTTGCACCACAGAGAAATATTTATGACTGCACTTGCAACTTTTCTATTTTTCCTTCCCCAATACATATAGAACAGGGAGCAGACGGCAATAAAGAATGTGAAATATGATCTTTAAGACTTTGGTTCTTTCTTTCATTTCTGTGTTCTTTCTGTTCCTGCTCCTTTTCTAAAGTTCCTGTAGTACCATTTATATCAGATCAGTCTTGTTCCTATCTTCCTCCACGCTTCTTTCCCATCAATAAATCTCTCTTGTTCTTCAGGCCATCACAAAAGACAAGGAGGATGGGCATGAATGTATTCTTATAACACACCTACAGATACTGCTTTAAGGAGCAAAGAGACACAGTACTCAAAATTCCCCTTCAGATCTAAACCCCTCATTTTCTATTCTCAACATTGAAGAGACAACTTGAAAGATCATATGGTTGATTAGAGAAGAAATACCTCACTCTGAAAGATACAGAAAAGACTAATGAACATTTAAAGATTAATTATAACCTTCAGGAATCTTGAGGACAAATAGCAGCACACTTGCCTTTTATTTCTTCTTGGACCGTGTGCCCTTATCGTCCTTGACAGTGTATATGTGCATACATCTGCACAGTATATCACCAATATAGGCATAGTATATGTATCAATAGATATGCATGTAGACAATACAATATAAACATAGACACAGATAATGACTCATGCAACAGAGTGTTCATTATGTCTGGTCTTCAGGGGATTTTTATTTCCATATAATCACTAAAAGCACAAACTGCATTTGAAGGAATCTCAAGACCTGCACAATGGAAACTTCTATCCATTAATTAATTGTCACATTAATATTTTTCAAATATGGCTCAGAGTTCTGATTGATCATAGGAGATTTGTTTACTCCATCTATAAATATGGTAATTATTTACCATATTTATAGAAATCTCATCTTATTCTAAAAACAGAGGAAGAAAAAAATCCAGAAATTTAGTTAAGACAGGCTAAAACCTCATGTTAACTTGAGGTCAGTCATCCTAATTACCTGAAACAGTCACAGGGAATCAGAAAGTAAAGAGACTGCAATGTTTTTGTTTCTAACCCACTCAGCTGCAGAGGAGGGACCACACAATCATCAATGATGTAAACACAGTATCATACGTCAGTGATTATTTCGGTATAATGTTAACCAACAGATATGGTCTGATCCCTTTGAGAAATAATGAATTTGTAACTGATTGTCTAAGTCACTGAACACCACTTGCTTTTGAGACACAGTTTCTTACAAAACTTGGGCAGCAATCAGCAAGATAAGAGGACAAGGAATAAAGCAACAAGGAAAAGGACAAATATGAGAAAACAAGAAGGGAAGAAACAAGAACACAAGTGTCACCTTGCATTTGAGGATCACAGCCCATCTCTCACAAGCTGTAATACAAACATGATCATTGTACTAATTTGGTCTAGTGAGAAGGTCTTCTGGAGAAATAGAAACCTGGTGATACCACCGACCATCCTGATATCTAAGGAACTGAAGTTTTTTCATTTGTATTTAATTCACCTGATGTCAGTGCCACATTAAGGCTTTTAGGATGTTCTCACTATGAGAGTTCCAGCAGAGTTTTTTGTTCATTCACTTCTGATCTCTTCTTTAGCAGACATAACCTCGTTCTCAGGTAGTATCAGCAGACTTTTGGCTGAAGTGTGTTAACTGTCCCAATGCATATGGCTAACCAATGGCAAATCTGCCCACTCAGTACCTTCTGTGAAGAGCAGAGGAATAAATTGCTGTAAGACTCAGCTGATACAAAGGTATTTGTTAGATTGCTATTGTTCACCTGTTTTTCTGAGGCCGGGTCTCTCTTCCAAGTCTAAATTTGTAAGAAGTAAAGGTTGTAATTTATCTATTCTCCTCTTATTACTTTATCTTACTCACTTACTTAGGTGTTGATTTTGTGTCGGAGTAAAGACTCTCTCATCCTCTGTGCTTGTACAGAATCATTGAAAAATGCACTTCTGAGCTCAGTCACAGATTTAATTAGTTGGATGTCTACTTAGCCAGACACTTCTATGGTTCTTGTCATTCTGAAACGTGTGAGCATGCAAAAGGAATGCAAGAGAATCAGCCTACTCAGACTGTACAAATGAAAGTTGTGATGTGAAATTGTAATATGATTCACATTGTCATTATTATCAATCATGACCGATCCGATTTCCTGCCAGAAACGGAGACCTTTTTGGAACATTTTTTACATTTGTTCTGAATGCTCATTCCAAGAAGTCTGGATCAGAGACAAAAGGCTTTCATCACCTTGTGTACTAGTCAAATAGTCTCTCTGTTCTCTCAATTCTTCCTCAAATTCACTTTTGCCATTTAGCTTTTCCTGCCTCTGAGCGTCACAGACTCTCATTTAGTCTCAGATTCAAGAAAGCAAGCCAGTACATATTCTTTGACTTCATCACAGCTCTGAACAAGATTTAAGGTATATTTAAGGCTATGATGAAGACAAACCCTTCTTTCCTGACCTGGTCCTCTGTAAAGCTCATAGTTTTTTACTAAAACAATAAAACTGCAGTAATTGGGAGCTGATTTTACCTGAAAGAACCTTACACAAACGAAGACTCCTTCCATCTTCACAGGCTCTACTATACAATGAAAAGCAGTAAAGCCAAGGGACAACACTATGGGCATGCAAAGGAAAAAGCAGCAATAAATAAATAAAGCATAATTCAAGCATAGTCACATCACATGCAAACAACCAAATCTGTAAGTGATGCTCTGAAGAAAGGAGAAGCTCTCTAAAACAGTCTCAAAAGAAGAAAGGAGGCCAAGCTTCAACTATTTTTACATAGCGTCAATTTGCAGCTCATCAGCAGGACAGTGCAAGGGAGGATTATGCAACTCCTTCAGGATGGTTATCCTATGAGAAATGTAATTAGAAGGGCTCTGCTTGAAAGGCATGTCAGCCTGGAAAGGTTTCCTCAAAGGGCGATATCTACTACCAATCTAAAAGTGGGTCAGGGTCAGGGCATAAAAAGAAATGGAAAAGCAAAGAGGAGGACTAATAACACAGTGAAGGGGCCCATGGACCCACAGACATTTTACCTGTCCTTTGTACCCATGACAAGGGTACCACAAAAGGCCAAACAGGTTCAAGCTAGTGATCATGTCATCACATTGCTGGCAGCAGCGGCATCAAAAGCAGCAGGAATTCACAGTGGCAGCTGGAAGGAGGAAAAGCAGTGATCCACCTTTAAGGAAGCAGGAATTTTGTGCGCTGTAGATCTGCTCCTATAGCTATGGCTTGTAGGAACACAGCTAAGGCTGTGCTTTCATGCACGTGACAGTTGTGCCTGTAACAAGGTGTTCTCCATGCCTAGCAATGCAGTAAATAAATATGCTGAAACCAGGTGTAAGGCTAAGTTTGCAGAAGCAAAATGGATTCATGTGTACAGGCTTCCTGAAGCCCTTATGGTACCAGAGCACTTTGTAAAATGCTCAGGTGGTTCTTTTCAGTACAGAGAAGGTGCAGATACTGTGGCCCATCTGTAACCCCTATGTTCTTGAATGAGATCACCAGGCACCCAGTTTAACTTTGGAGTTACTGACCATAAATTATTTCTTAAAGGTTTTTTTCAGTCCTGTTATTCATATGTGAATATATTTGCAAGCTGAAAAAGTAAAGGTCATTATTCTGCTCTGTGGCCCATTGCTTTTGACAACATAAATAAAATATGCAATTTAATCAAATGATTAACTTTTGTAATCAGATCACAGTGTAGTAACAACAACTGCTCATTGCATTCATGACGGTACCGAGGATATAGACTTTATGAGCATGGGCAGCTCTGCTGGCACAATAGATGGCCCAATCCACAGACTGCAGGATTTCAACAATTTGCCTCAGCAACAGAATTCTCTGAGCCTTTCATGGTTTACTTGCTTCATAACAAAAAGCATCCTCTTTTGTAGACAGAAAGCAGAAGGCATCTGTGCATTCACTTGCAACTGCTATAGAAGGGATATTTCTTCAACTGCGTTTTGGTGATGAGACAGCTTCTCAAACAAGAAGAATAGAGCTATGGCTACTGTCATTGAACCACATTGTTTGTCTCAGAAAATTGACTTGAGTACGTATTTTAATCAGTGAAACCAGGCAGGCTGACCAGTCTCTTCTGCTCTTCATTGCAAGATGTGCATAAACACAACCTCTTGTCTCATACATTCTGAGGCTGGCTACTCAAGTAATTCAGAGACAGATGCTACATGGAAAGCAGACAATACAATCAGCCTTCCCCTCCAGGAGCATCCTATCTTTTCTCTACTGGAAAGCAGTGAGTTGGATAGCACTACAGGAAAAGCAGAGTTAAGGGCTAATGCTCATTTTCCAATTTAAGGATCAGCCTAGAGAGCAAAACTGATCACAGGGGCTCCTATTTATATGAATATGACCTTGGCTAGGTCCATTCTCAGACCACTTGCTGTAGATAACCCATCCTTATCACAGTTGTTAGGGTTCTGTAGTTTAAAAAAGTGATTCTGACACTTGCTATTCAGAATTGCCACATTTTTACCAACTCTGCTGTCAGAGCATCTTGTGATAGAAGAAATCACAAACCTCTGAACGATACCTGCTTTTGGCATGGTGAATATTCACCGCATGGCAGCATTGCAAACAAGCATAGACTAAAATCCGTAGGAAAATAATAGCTGAAACTTCTCGGTGGGTTGTAAGGCTCTGAAGTTGATAAATTCCGATGAGTTTTGTACAGCTGAGAAATTATCATATATTTTTAAAAGAAGAACAGGGAAGGCCCTGAGGAATTTTCTAACTTAAAATAGGAAAGAAACACCCACATCCACAGCCTGTTTTAGATCCAAAGTAATGCACTAATGAAGATCCTGAAATTCAGAGTCCCCGCTCAGAATTTAAATTTAGCAGCTTAGCAACAGTCTTATCTAAAAAAAACCCACTGTAAGAGAAATAACATCAAACACCACCCACTCCCTTTACTACATTTATGTCAGGTCTCCCACTCATCTCTCTTCCCCTTGGCTCCAAGTTTTCTGTTTCCTGATTAAAGTCAGAGGCAAGGGATTTTCCCTTTATCACTTACATAGTGCTTCTTAAAGAAGTGAAATGTCTGGAAAAAAGTAGATGCACAGAGCCTTGAGCCTTTAGCTGGGTACCAGGCATAAACAGTACCTTCAGCCCTTCTCAACCTAGGGAGAGGATGTGACATCTTGTTCACCTAACTGATGCAGGCGTTTTGTATATACGTTTGAACTGCTTTGGTAACTAGTCTTCCTAAAGTCTGTGCTCAACTCCTGTGCAGAATTAAGAGAGGCATGAAGGAGGACTTTGAAAGGCTCCAAAAGAAGATTTTTATCCATTTGATGTAGGCATCAGTCTGACAGCTCTGCTGATCAGGTGGTCTGGCATCTACATGCTCCATTCTAAATGCCTGACTTCACCTTAGGTGCCATGTGAGATCACCTAAAAAAAGTCATCTGCACCCTTAGAAAACCCCAAGGCAATTCCTAACAAAACAGGACATTGCACACAAAAATTTCTCCCTGGTGGAGGATGAATGATCAAACAAACCTCATGAGGCAGATGTTGGTTTCAGTGCTCAGGCACAAATCAGACATCAACAATGCTGAGGAGTTGTATAAGGACAGAAAAGCTGCTCTGGAGGAGCTTTACTATTGGAACAAAACATGTCCCACCACAACCCAGTCTTCTCTTGTTGCATTCATCCATGAAGTAATTTAGTCTTTTCCCTTCCTCCCAGCAGTAGGGGATTATCTTTGCCTCTTGATACAGAGGGATTTGAGTGCCGCATCTGACTGCACCCTCTCAAACAAGCACTTTTAGTCTGGTTGGTATGGGCTGAAGGAAGGAGGAGAAAGGCAGAAGAGAAATTTATCTATAGATGAATGCACAGAAAGATAAGACACAGGAGTGTAAACATAGAGATATTTGTCAAGACCAAAGTGCATCTGGAACAATCCTGTTTCTCATACTTTCCAATAGCAGATGCATATTGAAATAAGAGGTAGAGTAGTTGCCTGACTTTTTAGGGACTGTCTCAGTCAAAAAGAGCACTCCTATTACTGCATTTAGTGGTTTACAGTAGGCTTTTCTTCTTGCTGTATTTTTCTCTGGTAAACACACACAATCATTTTTGGCCCATGTAAACCCATTTTTGCCATTCTAGTTCTTCTCCAACAATAAGATCTGTAGTTTCACTAGGCATTTTTCCCCTGACCCACTGTCTAGAGAGGTATGTTACTTACCAGGGGCAGCATCAGGGATGTCACAAAGAGGTTACCAGACCTTGTCGCCCCACTGATTACTGTCTATTCTTGCTGCTCCATGTGGGCAGCACCAATACAGCAATGAATAACCTAATGAACATCAAGAGGGGTTACAAGGCACTGGGAGCAGCAGTGAAGGACTCAGGAGAACAGGTTATCTTCTTGTCAATACTCCTAGATAAAGGGAAGAGGTTTGAAAGTGCTGATAGAATAAAGAAAATAATTCCAATGTCTACCCACCCTTTCCATGAGTAAGTGCTTCCTAAATTTTAACCTGATCCTCCCCTGCTGCAGCTTCAGGCTGTGCCCTCTAGTCCTACCACTAGTTGCCTGGGAGAAGAGCCCAACTCCAAAGTATAGGACCCTGCACTTGGCCCCGTTAAACCTCATCCTGTTGGCCTCTGCCCATTGACCCAGCCTGTCCAGATCTCTCTGCAGCATCTTCCTCCCCTCCAGCAGATCGACACTCCCTCCCAGCTTGTTGTCATCCGTGATTTTACTAAGGGTAGATTCAATCCTCTCATCCAGGTCATCAATGAAGATGTTGAACAGAACTGGGCTCAGCACTGATCCCCGGGGGACACCACTGCTCACTGGACACCACCTGGATGGGGCACCATTCACAACCACTCTCTGTGTCCGATCATCCAGCCAGCTTTTAACCCAGTGGAGGGTGTACCCATCCAAGCCATGGGCTGCCAGCTTTTCTAGGAAGATGCTGCTGTCAAGGTAGACCAAAGCAAAAAGCCAATATGAGAAAAGAATTGGACTTGTCAGCCATGGGAGAAGAGAGTGTCAGGAGCTATAAGTAGGGTAGAACAATTTTCTGCACCACCATGAGGGCTGCTCTAATTATTAACCCTTAAACAGTGGGGCTATTGAAGCTTAAAGTGGCAAAGAATGTTTTACACCCCCAGACACTATGTTTAACCTCAAAAGGCAGATAAGCAGCATCTTATCACTACAGTCAACATACTTGATCAACTGAGACAAGAAGCTGCCCTGCTGAAAGGATTCAAGTTCATTATTACTCCCTTTGGTTTAGCTTTTTTCTGATTATTTTAAAAGGGCTAAAACCCCTCTGCTGTGAGGCCAGACTGACAGAGTTGTGGGAGTTCAGGAGGAAGAGAAGTCTCTGGGTAGATTCTGTTGCAGTCTTTCAGTACTTATTGGGTCCTATAAGAAAGATAGAGACAATGTTTTTTGTAGTGCCTGTGTGACAGGGTAAGGAATGATGATTTTAAAATAAAATGAGGTAGATTTAGACTATATAAAGATGACTTTTCTTTATGTTGATGGTGGTTAGACACTGGCCCAGGTGGCCCAGAGATGCAGTTGAAGCACCATCCCTGGAAACATTCCAAGTCAATTTGGATGGGGGTGTGAGCAACCTGATCTAGTATAAGTTGTCCTTGCTCACTGCAGGGGTTTCTACTAGATGACCGTTAAAGATGTCATCCAGCCCAAGACATTCTGTGATGCAATGGTTCTTCATCCCTTGCAGAGACACAAAGTGTGTTCACTGTTCCTGATCCTGTCTTTCCAGAGAGTGAAGAAAAAGGTCACTGTGCAACACTAATCAACAACAGCGGTTCCTGCAGCAGGAGGAAACTGGGTTTTGCATCTTCCCAGTCAATTTCAAATTTCTTGCTAGTCCAGTTCTTCCTGCTTTTCCCCATAACGGTGTTATAGAACTGCTTTTTAGAGTAAGCAGTCCATCAAACCTGGCTTTCCTGTAACAGATGAGCATATTTTGAGGATGGCAGGGTGTCTATGCTCAATTTTCTCAACTGCTGCATGTCACAGTACTGCCTGGTGGAGATCTGGCAGCAACAGGAAAAACATCTGGCCCTTTCGCTGTACAGCTTTCCTCAAGGTCTCAGAAGGAAGGAAGCTGCTGCTAGAACTGGATATAACCTCCCCAGTATTGTCCTGTGGGCAGTGGAATGCTGCTCACTTTATCGCTCTGGCAACTCACAAATGGAGAGAGTTTCTCAGAATTTCATCCGACTTCATGTTGTAGTACAGAAAAATCCGTCTTCCACTTGCTTTTCAGCACAGTTTTGCAACCTCCTTGAGTATCCATCAAATCAGCCATTTAACAAACTTGTTGTCATGCTGACCAACTGCATCTGCTGTCACAGCTCATTTGGTAAAGAAGGAACTGTGTTGTTGCAGCTTAGCCAAAGAAAGAAGATAAACTGTCTAATAAAGCCAAGCAAACAAGAAGATAGTGAAATGGTGCCTTCTCTGTCTTCACTGCCACTCCAGTCTCTTCCTCTTGCTGTTACCTAAAACAGTTGGAACACCCTTGTTATGAGGAAAGAGTGAACTCACAGATTGGGAGAAACTGTTCAAATGGCTTTTACCTCTTTCTTTTCAGAAGCTTCCTCTTGTGATAAAACAGAAAGGCACACGATCCTAGAGGAATACTGAGTCAGTTCTATCTTCCCTCCCCCGTCCTGTTCTTTATTATTCAGAATCTATACTTTGGTTGCTAACTGTACACATGTATTGGTGCAGAGTTTAGGCACACCATAATGCCACCATAAATTCATTCACAACTGCTTTCATTTTCTGCCTTTATTAACTAATTTTTCCTTCTTCATTTGACATGAGTCATTTCTTTTTGCTTCTCTCCCTCACCCATGTACCACAACCTGTCCAGCTTCATTTACATCTTTTGTATATTTTTTTTGTAGGCAGTATTAAAGGGCAGGGGAAGGAGGGAGAGAAACATGTGACAACAATCCCTATGGCCTTTTCTTTCTATCAGCACAGAGTTGTTTGGGAAGCAGCTTGAGTTTTGCAAGCTATTTGTGGCCGTAAGGCTTAGCTCTCCTCCAGCACTTTTCCTCCAAGGATATGAAATTGCTCTACAAATGTCAATTAATTAAGCAGTCTCCATGCAGAAAGTTTCATAATACTCTTTTTAAAATGATGAAACTAGAGCAGTGAAAAGTGTTGTTTATTGCCAGCTAATGGTAAAATTAGTAATAGATCCCTGGAGTCTTCCAGACCTTATGTTTTAATGAATCTCATTCATCTCCATTATCTAGATAGAATAGGATGGTTTTCACCCCATACTTCTTTAGAAAGACTTCTCCCCTGTTTCCTTAACATTACAGAAGTACCTCTCTTGTCCTTATAACAAACATCAAGCAAGAAAAGCTCCCCTCATTACTTTTAGGTCTCATACTTTAGCTTTCCTCTCCTCTTTTCCATGGCCTTTCTAGTTATCTGACCAAGCATAATCAGAATTGTGCTGTATTCAAAATCAGAACAGGAAAATCAGTTCATAAAATACCTGACATTATAAATGAATTACTTTTTGCTAGTCTGAGTCACAGGAAACCTGCAGTGTCAGGTGGCTTATTCTATGCAGAGAAAAGAAAGTCTTATAAATAAAAGCATTTGTGGCACATGCTTGAAATCACTGGGGAGGTTTTTCTTGGTGTGGGAAATATAAACCTGTGTAATTCCCTCCGTGATGAGTAATTAAGCACCCTGTGCTCATACTTCTACCCTCACTCTTTGTGGTTGTATCGAATTTGGCCTGTGTGTATGAGCTGAACAGGGATGAAGGGGAATGAAAACCAAACAGTGCCTGCTGTCTGGTCCATGACTCTAGATTCCTTACTCTTAATGAAAATCTGAGCTTCAGTGGAAGACTGCTGTATTTGGGTGCTTTCTTGATAGGCAAGATGAGATGCAACCGGCTTTCTCACTCAGATCTAGGGATGCAAAGCACTTTCCCATTTTTCTCTTTAGAGTGCTGTAAACTCTAATATGCTGAATTTTACATTACAAAAAAATGTCTTAATACATGTAACTTCATTTGATTCTCCTAGGAGAAGAGAAGGAATAGCATCGGGAGGAGAGAGCACATGCTTTTTAGCTATTTTGACAGACTCCCCAATCAGCTTACTGCCTTCAGCACCCATGTGGAGCATGCAGCCCAGGGATATAGATTATAACCACATACAGCCACCTAAAGCCTTTCATGTGTCTAGAATCAAATCCTTTAGCTCCTTGTGCTATCAATCTACTGTCTGTACCATACTTGAGAAGAAGCAAGGAGATCAGAAACCTAGGCTGAACTTTATAACCTACAGTATCTTGTGGTTTAACTCCTTTCTTTCATCTTGTGTGCTGCAGTGCATGGCTTTTTAGGAAGTCATCACTGCCTGGATACATGAAAAATTTAGCTGATCTATATTTGTGCTGCTCACACTTAGTTTTTTCTTCATGTACAAGCACTGCCACAGAAATGAGACCTCTGGGACTGAAGGCTGATGGCAGAACATGAAGAACCTGTGCTCAAAAACACTGTCAGGTGGACACAGTTTCCAGCAGATTTCAGATGCTTGTGCTTAGAGCAATCTCCTTCCTTAGCTGCCAGGCAAGCACTAATGTAAATGACATCTAATGCCTCACTGAGGGTGATTCCCGCTCGATTACATTTCTCACATCAGTGATAGCGTTCTCATTAATATCTCCCAATGCTATTAACTTTGTACATCAATGACTGATTAAAAAACTTACAACAAAACTCACAGCAAAAGCAGAATGAAGGATGTCACTTCTACAAAATGTGTCTGTTGAATAATCTCACAAAAAACAAATGGTGATGGTATACAACAGACCCTAAATTAGGAAGTTTTCGGTTAAGGCAGCAAGAATACTTCCTGTGACTAGACTTTGGTTTGTTTCTAAATTCACATTGCTCAGTGCAGTTGCACGGTCTGGTTCAACCTGTCTGTAATCAGTCCTTCTGACGTCACTCGTTTCCACACTGCCACTTGTTTAAAGCAGTCTTCTAAAAAATGAAATGTCTCTCCGTCTTCCTGCTCCTTGCACATGCCATAAATGAAATTAAGCTGTCCTTCACAGAGGTCCAGTTTTGTTCTTTTCCAGAGACAGTCCTTTTTCTTTTGCTACATGCTAATACTGCACAACATTGGCTCCAAAGGCATTCATTTCATTCTATTAAATGTTGACACTTCCACCCACAACAGCTCCCTCAGAATTCCTTCATAATCAACTGAGAGAAATAAGCATATTTGCAGGAGAATTTATCTCATCAGCTTTAGCTCATTTCTAAAATAGCTCAAATAAAAAGCAGACTGGAAGAACCCATCTTTCTCCATTGATTAGAGAGGAAGCTTGGAGTGTTAGCTCAGATATAAATGTCAACACTATAGCTAGGAAGATAGGTGAGATGAATCCCAAATTAACCTACCACTTGAACATGAATACTGAGAAAAAAAAAGAGAAACAGGAAAATAAAGGCATTCATGAAAAGATGTAGAGATAAGAACTGTCAGAGGAGAAGTAGACCTCAAACCCATCTCATTTCAGTCCAGTTCCCTTCCACTCTGGTCTTGTGCATCATAGGAGTACACTTACAAAATTCAGCACATAATTTCACATGCCTGCAAATAAAATGTGTGTATACTCAGTTTATATTTTCAATTAAGCCTGGGTTTTGTCCCAATTAGTTCCTGTTCCTGGAGATCAGCAAAACTGGTATTTTGAGATATAGTAACTAGGGATGCACATAGGCAAATAAGCATATCCTGACTTTAGCTTAGCGAGTAAGAGTTCTGCCTTGGCTCAGTTTTTACATCCTTAGCATCCTTGAGGTTACTAAAGTAATTGCTCCTTTCAAGCATTAATTCAAAATTAAAATTTTACTAGCAGATTGTGCACTTGGTTGGGATTAGATGAGTGTGGCAGTGAATGTCAGAGTACACAGTGACTCACTCTTGTCCAAGAATGTGAAGACTATTGTACAACTAAATAAAAAATGACCTTGGCTTTACCACAGGTGATATTTAGCACAGAGGTCAATGAATATTGATAGTCATTAAGATAAATCTGTTTTGTATTCATCAGTTTTGTTGGCATTTTTATGAAAACACTCCATGCAAACTTAGGCTGAGATTTTGCAATGAAGAATGGGGAAATTTGGTACAAAGTACTGCCTAAAGCAAGTGAGGTTGGCACAATGCAACTAGGAAATAACTGTTTTCATAACCACTGTGCCTGTAATTAGTAACAAACTATCCCCATGAGAAGGTATGGTGAAAGCTTTCCACCATCAAAGTGGTTCTCAGCATTGCCTGACCCAGTCCCATTCAAAAATGACATCTGCACACTAGCAACATACTGCACCCTAGAAGACAGTTTGATAGCCCTATAAATAACTCTGAATGCTTCCAAGGTGCAGTGCAGCTATATGCCCCACGTGCAGTATATTGTCAGCTGCAGAGGGTTGGATTAATCTTCAACTAAAGCATGCATAGTTCTGTGAGTCTACATGGAGCCAGCATCTAGTTGGTATAAACTGGTGTAATCTAGTTAGTGCAGATTAGAGGGTATCAAATTAACCAACTAATTTAGTTAAATTGCTAAGGAGCAAAAAAAAAAAAATCCCATAAAACAAAGAGGGTTCAAAACCCACTTATAAATTGTTGACAAAACTAAAAAACCATCCATTTGGGGAAAAGCAACAAGATGCATTTCATTCATCCCACATGAAGACCCCACACAAACATATATGGAGACTAATCACACATTTTTACATAACTGGGTCAAGCTGGTATCTCCAGCCCCTGAAAAGCAAGAGACTTCCAGCAGCTCTTTTTCCTTGTGGAAACATGGAGCCCATTCAGTCTGGGCATACATCCCTCAGCACTGGTGGGCATTTTAAGGTCCAGTTCCCTGTTCCATGTTTCCAAGGCAGCCCTCAGTTTCTGGTGTGCTGATTCTTACAGCCATTAATGAAGGAAAAACTATCTTCATTTTCAACAAATACTGGATTACAGGCAAAACCATCCCTCCACTGCTTTCTGAGGTTGCACTCCCTCTCCCTCTGCATTCACTGCATTCCCAGGATGAGTTAGCTGCTATGCCCAGACCATGTATCTCTGAGAAAATGAAAAAAAAAGTGAAAGAGAAGCCAGAAACAGGAAGCTCCAAACCACTTTTACCATTTTGCAGAGTCAAAAGTATTTCACAAGTCGCTATAGCAAATTCCCAATGTCTCAGTCAGGAAACCCATCAAATTCAAACTGCAACAGAGACTCGAGCCTAAGGAGAGGTCTCTAGCATAACTATGGTTATGCAGCTCTATAATACTTTATGGGTTGTGTGTCACTCCTGCTGGATGTGACTTACAGAAGGATTACTCTAAGGGCTAGAAGTAATAACGTAAAAAGCGAAACGGCATGGTGGTCCTGTATCTGTAATCTGAACAGTGCTGGGATACATTCTCTGACCCTAAAGTCAACTAATATGTTCTGGCCATACAGCTAAACTTTCTTAGCATCCAAAACCACACTCAGCTGGGCTTTCTGCAATAGACCCTGCTCCACTGTATGGGAATTGACTGAATAATTATGGTTTGTTCAGCCCAAACACTGGGCCTGGACTGCTCTGACAATTTCCTGCTGCAGTTGAGCAGTGGAGCCTGAGCCCATGCCCTGCTAGTCTTCAAATCACTGGAAAAGCTAAAGCACTCCTTTTTAACTGTTAGGCCTGCATGACTCATGTATCTCAATTAGATCTGTAGATCCCTGTTTTGCTTTCATCTCTTTTTAATGGACCATAGGCTTCATGTTGCTAGCCTTGCTTACAAGAGCCATTGTGGCTATCTACTGACGAAAAGCATTACGGTTACACCTGGATCAGTGTCACAGACAAAGCCTCCAATTCTACCGCAGTGACAGAAGGCACCTCTAGACCTCACCATTTTGCTCTTTCCCAAGGAGTGAGAAAAGGAAAATATTCCATCTGATCACATACTATGTAGCACAGCTGTCGTGACAGAAACGTGGGTTTGCAATGTTAACCTGTGACTGCTATGAGTGAGCAAGTCACGAATAGCAGCTAGAGATCCTGGAACCTGAGAGGAAATAGAGGCTATGTGACTCAGGAGGAAGTGATTAATTATGCTCTTTTTTCCCCAAAAAGATGAAACTGGGGGTGTTTTGTTTGTTTCCTTCTTTCTTTCTTGTTAATACCTTGTCTTTCAAGTGACTTTTTGATTCCTTAATGTGTGAAGATAGCTTCTGTTTCAGCTATCACACTCAAGCCCCAAATAAATTCATTGGTATTTGCATTTAAATGCAGTTGTTTATCCCTCATTTGTACTCAACCACTTGCTTGTAGCTACTGCATAAATTCGCCTTTGTTTTTTATCTGACTGTTACCATTACCTGTTGTGATAACTGGTCTGTCAGCTACCTTGGCACAGCTGACTAGGCGCCTGTCAGAACGCCTGTCAGAAATTCACAACGTATTCTCTCCCTCCAACCTCATTCACATACATGGGCAATGAGGAGTTTGCAGGGGAGGCTTTACGTGGGAATTCAAAACCAGACCATTATCACCTGCTGCAGAATAATCGGGAGCCTTCTAGGACTCTGCTGTCCCAGCCGTAGTTCAATCCCAACTTTTACTGGTACCGTGAAAAACAATTATTTTATAGCTAACCGATTTCAGAAATTCTTAAGATAGGCTGAAGTAGAGCCTGTGCTGGGCTAGAGTCTGACATGGGAGGATTTTAAATTGATGTGCCTACAGGCACTACTACAGGTAGATTATTTGAGTGAAATGACTTTTGCATTCCTCCTTTTGTAAATGCTGTACTCTGTGATTAGTTTTCATCTGCTACCAAGAAGAGCAAACCCATTTCCCGTTGTCACCTCCACTAGGAGCTTTTTCTCAGTAACATGGCCAGCAGGACAAGAGATGCCCAGCCAGGGGCCAGCCTTCATTGCTGCACCCTGCTAAATTTCTCTAGAGGAGGTTTCCTGGCAACTAGCAGCAGTGCTCTCACACGCCTGAGCAGCCAAATGTCCAAAGAGGAAGGGATACTCATAGGTGACTGCAGCTGATGAAATAAGAAAGGACTGCAACACAGGTAGGGTTTGGTTTGGATTGGTAAAGCCCTTGTAAGGCATCATTTTGAATACTGTGTTCAATTCTGGGCCCCTCATTATAGCAAAGACGCTGGAGAGTGTCCAGAGCAGAGCTACCGATCTCCAGAGGTGTTCAGAGAACAAGTTGTATAAGGAGAGGCTGAGGGAGCTGGGCAGGTTTAGTTTGGAGAAGAGGAAGCTGAGGGGAGACCTCATTGCTCCATACAACTGTCTGACTGGAGGTTGTAGAGAGGTGGGTGTTTGGCTCTTCTCCTTGATGACTGATGACAGAAGCAGGGGAAATGGTCTGCAGTTGAGGCAGGGGAGCTTAAGAAGAATTTCTTTACAGAAGGAGTGAAGAGGCACTGGAATGGCCTTCCCAGGGAGATGGTGGAGTCACCACCCCTGGAGGTGTTTAAGAAACATGTAGACATAGTTCTTTGTGACAGGCTACACTGGCAGGCACAGAGGAGCATATTTTGTGTTTTTCAATCTCTCATGCATTTAGGTTTTTTGTTGGTGAGGGTATGATTTGACTTGGTGATCAAATAGGTCCTTTCCAAGCAGGATTGTTCTGTGATTCTGTTATACTCTTTTAGATGCCACAATAGAAGAAAAACATTGAGGTGCTAGACTGGGTCCAGAGAGGGGTAATGAGGTGTTAAGAGGTCTGGAGAACAGGCCCTGTGAGGAGTGGCTGAGGGAACTGGGTTCATTTAGTCTGAAGAAGAGCAGACTGAGAGGAGACTTTCTTGCTCTCTGTAACTACCTAAAAGGAGGCTGTAGTGAGTCTGCTGCTGGTCTCTTGTCACACATTAATAATGGCCTCAAGCTGCATCAGGAGAGGTTTGGAATGGATACTAGGAAGAAGTTCTTTACTGGGAGAGTGGTTGGGTACTGGAACAGGCTATGCAGGGAGGGGGTAATGGTGGAGGCACCATCTCTGGAGGTGAGTAGATATAGCACTTAAGGTCATGGTCTAGGGGTTAGAGAGATGTTGGGATGAGTGTAGGACTTGATGATCTTGGAGGTCCTTCCCAGCCATAATAATTCCATGATTCTATGAACTGACCACAACCTGCACTCTCTGTCCCTGTACACTGCTCCAGGGGAGGAGGTAGAGAAAACTGGGAATAAATTTAAGCCTGAGAAAAAGAGGGCTAAAGGGAAAGTGTTTTTAAGATTTGGTTTTGTTTCTTATTACAATTATGTGATTTGATTGGTAGTAAATTATTTTCCCCAAATCAAGTCCATTTTTCCCATGATGGTAATTGGTGACTGACCTGTCCCTGTCCTTATTTCAACCCATGGCCCTCTTGTTTTATTTTCTTTCTGCTGACCAGTTGAGGAGGGGAGTGACAGAAAGCCTTGCTGTGCCCCTGAGTCCCGCCAGGGTCACACCATGGAAGGACAAGGGATGAGCAAGTCATTGCCAGTAAATTTCTTAATGAATTAGGTCCTTTTCTTCTTAAATTATGCAGACCTGGTTTTGTATTTTGTTTTTCAGTGAATGGCTGGTGACTATAATTTACACCCCAGGGATTATTATCTGATGCACCTAATCTTTCAACTACTCACTCTAAATAATGTACTGGTGGTTGCTAATCCCAACACCACAACGTTTCTGCTGCTCAGTGGAAGAAATCACAACTCTTGCTTGAATTTTCTAGATGGCTGCACAGAAATTTCTGCAAATGTATTCACACAAGTGCAATTCTTTGATGTGTGTATGACTTTCTCTCTTCACACAAGTGCTAGAGTGGAAAAAAATTGCAGAGAAAAGGTATTTAGTAAATTCCAACAAATTTCCCTCCATGTCCAGGAAGGAGTGGAGGTTATTACTACTCCTATTTTTTCACTGATATATTTTAAAAGGTCATTATATTATCCTTGACAGTGGTGGCCAGCCTGACTTCAAGTTGGGCTTTAGCCTCCCTGATTTTCCTCCTACACAACCTGACAATTCCTCTATACATGACCCAATTAACCTCGCTCTTTCCAGAGGTGGTCCATCCTCTTTTTTTCTCTTGGTTTTTCCAAAATTACCTTATTCATCCAGACTGGTCTTTTTCCTCTATGGCTTGTCTTGCAACACATGGGGACAGCCTGGTTTTGTGCCTTCAAATATACGTTCCTGAAGTATACCCAACTCTC